>JAODXP020000007.1:209032-244032 GCA_027497455.2 Sardinella longiceps
CACACACACACACACACACACACACACAAAGCAGAGCCACTTATTTACCACATAGCCGCCTCTTTTCAAATTTGTCTCATTTCAAATGAGCCCTGAGCTGAAGGAAATAGAGGCAGTCACTGACACATCCCACAATGCACATGTGTATTCATAATTCAGAGCACTTGTGCCGCACCCATCCTCTCTATACTGTCTATACTGTAGATATGTCTTGCACAGACAACAATCGGCCCTTCTCACCCACCCCCTCATCCCCCCACCCACCCTCCTACTCACTCTCCTTCTCTCCTTTGCCACCTTTCTCATAAATGAAATCCCTCTGCACTGTCAGGTACCTGCTGCCACATACCCCCACGCTCAGCCTTTCATTGCTGCCTTGAATACAACACCTTCCCTCTCCCTATCCCCCCTTCATATGGGAGCTATCTCAAATCTAATCTGAGAGTGAGGACCATCTACCCGATGGCCTCTGAACCAATCAGGGCTGATTGTAGGGTAGGGGCTTCTGGTAAGGGAGATGATCCACAGGGGGCAAAGCACTATGGGAATGACCACGGTGACAAGACCAGAGGGGGGACCCCTTCACCTGTCATGAACGTGGGCCAGCACTTAATAGCCCCCGCACCCCCTCAAAGTGAGATTGGAGTGTGGGTGTGTCCTATGGGGTCCTATGTCCCCAGTAGAACAGACCGGAACACTGCCACAAGGTCAGCATGACAGCAATATTACTGGAAGACCTTCATACAGAGCCAAGGGTAAATAGCAAGACTTTTCATTTATTTATTTTATTTATTTGGGGGGACTGAGATATAGCCACTGGCCAAGACTAGAGAAGAATGTAAGCCATATTATACACAGACAGTGGAGAAGTCATCTAGAGTAATGACAAGGCTGTGTGTTTCTGAGACACTTCACTATCATTACTTTTATCATCATGTAGACTATGCTTTGTTCAGACGGGTGCAGCACTGAATCGATTTCAGGTTTAATCACCAACAGCCAACTGTCATGATATGACTGTATTCTTTTTTTTTTTAATTTTAAGAATTTCATTAAAATGTGCAAGGCAATGGACAAACCTGAGGAAAATGAGACTGAAATTGTCAAGAATAAATTATCTTGTCTGTAGTTTAGTGTCATATAATTTTAGGATGTGATTAATGGCGGGGTTTAAAATGAGGGAAGAATGAAAAAAAAAGAAAAGAAAAGCAGAAAATTAGAATTTCAGTGGCATCAGCCAAAAAGTTTGAAGTGTGAGAGAGGATATAAAAACGTGATAGTGTAGAAAAAAAAATAAAAGTGTCAGAGTATCTGAAGGAGAGAAAAGCAAGAAGGAGAGAAAGATGAGATGAGAGAAATGTAATGCACAAGGGAAAGCCAGAGAGAGAGAGTGTGAGAGAGAGAGCGAGAGAGAGAGAGAGAGAGAGAGAGAGAGAGAGAGAGAGAGTGAGAGAGAGAGAGAGAGAGAGAGAGAGAGAGAGAGAGAGAGAGAGAGAGAGAGAGAGAGTAAGAGATGTAACAGAGGATGTGTGTGTGAGAGAGGGGGAAAAAACAGTGATGCTAAGCTTGCCCACAAATCATAGGCTCCCTGACTCTGCCTCCATTTTGACATGCGGTCCCAGTCCCTGATGGGGCGACAGTGCCAAATTTGTCATCCTAATATACACGCGGGCCGGGCGCGAGATTAATGGATGCTGGCGTGCTTCGCACGCTCAACCTCTGCCTAAAACATGACAGCGGAAGGGTAGGGAGAAGCACCGCTCATGTCTCCCTTTCCCTCTCTCTCTCTCCCCTCCATTTCTTCACCCTCTTCCTCCCTCTCCTAACGACAGATGAGCATGCAGGTGCTAGCCCAGTGTCTGTGCCCTCCTCGTGCGTTGCAGGAGTGGGCGACGACGTGCCAATGGGCTGGTTAGCCACACGCACATCAAGCCTAATCAAGCGTGCTTCTCCCGCAGCAAAGGGAGTCAATGACAAAAAGGGTGTCATTGAGGAAGCTGTGACTAGGACTGCGAGCGAGGGAGACAATGGCGATTCACTGCTGCCTACAGTATCAGTGGGTTGAGTGGGTTTCAATGGGTATGAGAGATGTCTCCCCGACTAAAATATTCCTCAAAGCTCTGTATTCAGGAAATGCTTTACGTTTACTGCCACAGAGCGGATGGTAAGAACAGCCTTCAAATATTTAGGATAGCAGCATGAATTGACTGCCTTGATTCAGCCTTGATTACAGTAAAAAAAGTCAATTTTTCACTCCAACAATCTTGTCTCTTCCTCTCCTCTTCTCCTCCTTGCGTGGAAGAGACAAGAGACAGGAGCAGGGATGCAGAGAGGCAGGGACCTGGGCTGACCTCGGTGATGGGAAGCGGTGACAGGCGAGTTTGGGTTGCTGCATGGGGGCAGGCAGAGCTCCAGTATGAGGCTGCAGAGCTATGAGGAAGATTAATGGGCTGTGGAGCCCATGGAGGAGACTTCAGCCACTCCAGCACTGATCTGAGAGCAGCAACACAGTCTCTTCAACGCTCATGCTGACAGGGGTTGGAGTGGATGGGAGAGAGAGGTGGGCGAGAGAGGAAGAAACGGAATTCTCACAAACACACACACAAGCACGCACACACACGTACATACACACACACACACACACACACACACACACACACACACACACACACACACACACACACACACACACACACACATCACAAGCACACACACACACACACACACACACACACACACACACACATATGTGATCACCCCATCTCAGTGACTAATCATGTGAGAATGGGAAATGACAACAGCACTGCGGTTGTAGTACTTGCAAGTATGTACAGTATGTACTGTATGTGTGTGCATCTGAGAACAGTGTGTGATTTTCTTTTCTCTCCTCCCTCGCTCACTTCCCTCATCCCTCTTGTCTTCTCCGTCAGCATGGCAGTGTGCACATGTGTGTGGGCAGGGAGCATGCCGTCAGTAGAGAGCTGGCAGACTTACGTAGCCTACATGGGAACAGCTGTACTGCAGAGAGAAAATATTACCGCTTGCTTTCTCCGCTGCTCCATTCCACAGAGCAGGATGGGGCACAATTAGGAACCTGCCTGCCTGCCTGCCTGCCTGCCTGGTGACGAGCCCTGGTGCCTGCTCCTGTCTCCTGCTCATTTCCCCTCCGCTCCGCACCCAGATTTGAAACAGCACTACGCCACGCAATCATGCTCACAGCTCAAATTGGAACATGGTATAATTGCAGGGAATAACAAAAAAAAAGAAAATACATTTGAGGAGGAGAACAAGAGAGAGGGAGAGAGAGAGAGGGAGGGAGATGGAAAAAAACTTCAATCTTGCTATTTTCTGCATTTTTTTTTTTTTTTTTTTTGGTCGTCTCCTCATTTCTGTCTGCCACGTGGGAGACAATTTGGGTGGCTGATCAGTAATCACGCGGAGGGTGCCGGACTGCACAATGAATTATTGATGTGATGGGCATAATGAAAGATGGCGGCGTCACTCATGGCGCCATTACAGCAAGGGGGTCCCGCCGACCAAACAAACAAACACCAACAGGATTAATTAGAGGAAATAAAGATGGGCACTGGGTGGGGAGAGAGGGAGGGAGAGAGAGAGAGAGAGAGAGAGAGAGAGAGAGAGAGAGAGAGAGAGAGAGAGAGAGAGAGATGTGTGTGTGTGTGTCTGTGGGGGTGTATGTGGGAGGAGATGAGGGATAGAGAGATAACAATTGTTTTGTAGCAAGGACTGCATAATGAGCTCGGGGAAGGGGAAGTGTGTTTGAACAATGGAAAGAGCAGCGGCATCGCAGCAAGCAAACTTTGAACAGAACAGGCAGCAGGGATGGAGTTAAGCCCAATCAATCACAACCTAGAGAGAATGGGTCTAATTGTTATAATTGGGCCTAGAACATCCTGCTGCACAGGTAGTTTGATTAACAAAGTATAGTGAAGGTACTCTAGAGGTTTGAATTATAAGTGTTTCATACATGTTGTGTGGAGCAGTGTACAGTATCTAGGTTCCTTGAAGTAAAGAATATAGCAAAGCCTATATTTAAGCTTAATGATTACCAGAGCTTCAAACTAAACAAGCTAGAAAGTGAACTTCATTTGATCGAGAGACTAAAAATGCTAATCCCATGAATCTGCTCAAAGTCAAGATGTGGATTGTTGCCTTTAAAAAAAGACTCCAGTTGATTGCTGTTCCCTGAGCTTTAACACACTCCATACTTAACTGAAGGGCATTTTGTTTTGAAATGTTTACATAAAAAAACTAAAGAGTTAGCCATGATTTATTCTCATGGGTTTATTTTCATGTGTGCATCTTGGAAAAAGTGCTTTTCACTGTAATGTATGCGCTATGAAGGCTTTACAGTTAGAAGGCAGTTTGTTTTTTATATTGCCAAATAGGCAAGATGTCAACTCTGCTTTCTTTTCCTAAACAAGCTAAGCACAAAAGCACAGAGGGGTGAAAAAAAGGAAGAAAAAAAAGAAATGTATTTTAGTAGACCATATGGTTGGGTACTGAGGCGTCCTGTTGGCCAAGCCAAGCATAAAAGGAGTGGTTATGAATGTAGAGACACCTGAAAGAGAAAATGCGAGTGAAATAAGCGTATTCCTCCATAAAACAAGAGCCTCCACACGACTCCACATGAGTCTCTGGCTGCGACAGGAATGAGGCACTGTCTCCTTTTCATGTTTCTAAGTGCTTCATGGTACTGCGTCCGACTGAGCACATATTGTTTTCCTTTTCTCATTGTCATACAGTATGCACACTCACAGACACACACGCAGACACACACACACATACTGATAGAAACTATGATCAACCAAGCTGATGAAAACTCACTGACTCTACCCTTCTAAAGTCAAAGAGGAGACTACTCACTCAAAGATAATGATACCTAATGATAATTCTTTACAAATGAACACACACACACACACACACACACACACACACACACACACACACACACACACACACACACACACACACACACACACACACACATAAAGATAAAAACTCCACAGGTAAAAGATCCTTAAAATGTGGAGTTCTTTATCAACTGCTGGCGTGCCCAAATGATGTCCTTTAGGTGCATCCACTCATCAAACTGCCAAAAGTCTTTGGTGGTGACAGCGGTGAAGTGATGGCACTCCGTCTCCACTGCATCAATCAGTGGAGCGGCTCCACATCCCTCCCTGCCCCTCATCCATCTGCTGTCAGTCACACACACACACACACACACACACACACACACACACACACACACACACACACACACACACACACGTCACCCTCAGCACTAGAGCTCAGCTGAGTTCAGGTTCAGTCCAAACAGTTGGGACAAATCAGGGCGCACTATGGTGCCAATCCACGGCACATGAGCTGTGAGTGCTGAAAGTGATGTCATCCAGCGGGCCAGATGAGGGATGGTTGTGTGTCTGTGATTGTGTGTGGGTACAGACACTGCAGAAACTTTTATGCCCGCCCCATTAGGGTACACAACTTCCTCAATAATGAATTGGCAAAAAGTTGGGAAATGTCAGAATAAATTAGCATAGCCATAGAGTGCAACAGCACTGGATGAGAATGAGCTGTCATTCTCTAATAATTCATGGAACAAAAAACTTTGTGGCGCCTCCAAAATAAAACAGCATATAGGCTTGTTGATGTGAAGTTAGAAGTTCATGAAGTTATGTGAATGCATGTACTGTATGTGTGCGTTTGTGAGCTTTCTTTGGGTTGTGTTTCTGTGTACACTTCAGTGTATGTGTGTATGTGTGTATGTGTGTGTGTGTGTGCAGCCTATGTGTGTGAGTATGTGTGAAAATACACATGCTCTGTGTTTTGTGTGTACAGTATGTGTGTGTGTGTGTGTTTGTGTGTGTGTGTGTGTGTGTGTGTGTGTGTGTGTGTGTGTGTGTGTGTGTGTGTGTGTGTGTGTGTGTGTGTGTGTGTGTGTGTGTTTTGTCCAGCAGTGAAGGGCAGGTTTAATCATCAGACCCAGAAGGGGGACAAGGTGATGGATACAGCCTGTCGCCAGCAGTGGCTGCCTCCGACTCAGGGCCACCGCAGGTCTCTGACATCACTTCCCCCGTCATCCATCAGCTTCTGGCTGGAGCGCCCTGAGGCCAGCCCTTGAGCTCCAGCCCTCCCCACCCCACCGTCACCACCACTCCCAAGGACCCCAAACCTGCGGCCCCTGCTCCAGGTGAAGCTACGTGTACCTGGCCAGGGCTAGCCCAGGGAGGGGTGTCCTCCATATGGACACAGCATGGAGACAGTGAAGGACAGATGTGTCCCTAATTCACCCTAAACACACACATGCACGCCACAAAGGTAAGCCAATGCAAAAGCTGCCTTGCACTAAACTATATGTCCTGCTATTTTATACCTGGAATTCTGATATGATTAATTCAGTAATATTGATACTGGAAAAAGATCATGTCCCTAGATCTAATCTCATTTAGATGAAAATGAATAAATGATGCAGAATGGATATGGAGGACAATAAGGGTAACTGTGCTAAATTGTTAAGCCACGATCTTGTAATTGCATGCCATAATTGACATAGTATAACATGGGAAATCATCAAAGTTAAATATTACAATGCCTTTTTAAATGTATAATCACATGAAATGTCTCAGATGCACACCCTTGTCCTTCACTCTAAGTGTGTGGGTGGAAAAAAAGAAATAAGACGATTGACATTGTTCAATTGGATGTGTTTGTCTTGCTTACTTCCACTAATAACTACTCCTTGTCACATGGCAGAACCCACAACCCCCGGAAAATAGTCTGGCTGGAGGGAAATGGGCGTCTGTCCACAGAACTTTAGAGTCATTTCTGCAGTTGTAGCTAATTGTGATTGAGACAGAGACTTCTTTGCTGGACTTGTGTGGTCGCTGGGGAGACAGCACAGGGAGAGTGGGAGTGATGGATATGCTATAGGTGTCTTAGAGACCACACCAGTGAGAATAAGACTTCCTGCTTGTCTCACTCGCCACCCCTGTGAAGCACCTTGTCCGTGTTCCTAGGGTTGAATGATGTACATACCATACCAATGCCCTGATTCATTTGAATTTACATAATTATGTCTCAAAGGTAGGAACAATGACAGGGCCATATTTCTATGCAAATACTATGCTAATACACTTTGACATTGACATGTCTATAAATTACATTAACTATTTTGTAACTATAGATATGAATGTCATTTATAGGATTTTGACTGACATTACAATGTGCCCTGGAGAAAAAAAATATATTGATAATACAGTGTAAGGGGTTGTGCTGTGCCACAAGGCACAAGCTTCACACACCTCATTCACACCAAACTCTCTGTATTCTGGTTTCGTTTAAAGTGCATGCTAGCAGATAGTAGACCATGCACACCGCACTGTGTTCCGTGCGCCTTCCATCCTTGGTACAGGAGACTGTTTCTGGTGTGAATCTACAGATCTTGAGCAGACAGATGGTTACAGTCTGTGAACATGTGATTGCTATGAGAAGGAGGCCTCAGAAATCAGAATTCAGCGTTGCAGCCAAAACAGAATCCAAGGGCATAAGGTTGAGCAAAGAGATGGTATTGATTTTTTCCACAAGATTGATTTTTTCTCCCACCATCTCTCCAAAAAAAACTGAAACAAGACATAGGCATAGCCAACTGATGTTTCAACAATTTTTAAATCTATAACTGCCATTTTTATTTTATACCACACGTTACATATCCACACTGCACATGTAAATTAGCCTAAAAGCTTGTGATGTAACAGATGTCAAATTGTTGATGTGCAAATGATGGCGGTTATGCAATGCTTCCTCTAATAACCTAGCTGAGCAGCAATCTATTATTTAGACCTCTAAACAGAGAGGTCTACGGAGCGTGGAGACAATGCTATTAAAATGAGAAATAAATCTATTGTGTGCCCAATCATGGCAAGCAGCAGGCGAGAACTTATAAATAACCTATAAATAACTGAAAAGAGATGGCTGATGAAGATGGCTGAGATGTGCCATTGGATGCCTATTCATCAAACAGACATCACTTGAGGCATCGGAGTAATAGACTGCATTAATTATTCTGAATAGTTACTGATATTCATTCTCAGTCGTGTCACACTACCTGTAAATAGAATGATAAACAGCCATTTCTTTAGAGATAGGTAGCAAAGGATGTTTCATGTCAGGCACTGTTTTTTTTTTTTTTGCCTCCAGCATTGAATGGTGTCCAAAATCACACCACACAAAAGATAGTTGCATGCCCTCTGCCTCCCTCCTTCCTGCACACACACACACACACACACACACACACACACACACACACACACACACACACACACACACACACACACACACACGCACAGTAATACATATCCATCCACAACAGCTGATGTAACCACGCGAGCTCTATACTTATTCCCGTTCCCTCACTTCCTTATCTCTTTTCTGTACTTGTGCATTTTTTTCCTTCCAATTCCAGTCCAAGTTTTTTGTATCTCGCCTCGCTTTATTCCTTCCCCTTACCTTCTCTCTCTCGGTCAACATTATTTATGCTTAAAGCAGTCGTTTCTACCTGCAGAATACAAAACAGCAAGAACTGATACAAGTATCCATGGAAACAACTAAACAGATACAAAAATGTTTAACTACAAGCCTCTTATAAAATACAGAATACAGAAAGTACCAAGAAAGTACATTTTCTTAAAATATCCCCTGCATAAATCAAAAATGATATAACCTTATCTTATCCAGGCTTCTGTGTGATGAACTACATGAAGCCTTGAAGTTAGCATTTAATATAAATGTCCCAAGACTAACTCACCAGTTTTCTCCTATGAGGATGGTGGAAGAGTAATTATACACTAATAGCCCTGTAGCAAACAGACATATCTTGAGAATCTCAGAAATGAAAGCTTTAGCGGAAGTCCTACCAAGGAGACTCAAACATTGCTTCATTCATTACCTATCCATTCACTTAAATTCACCTGCTTTATAATGCCATGACTACCATGCCCATGCTGTCTTAGGTGCAGTTTATCCCAAATCCCCACCTCTCTCCCCATCACTGCCAGTTGGGTCGCCAGCCCGCCAGTCCAGGGGGTATAGGCTCTGCATCCTGACATGTATTCATGTTGCTTTATTACTTTACTTATTTACGTCAAACATTTGAACTTCATCCCTCTCTTCATGTCTTTCAGGGAGAAATAACTTACACAACCATTACACTGAATGCATTTCCTTGGGGCTACAGCAGCAGCCGTGTGACTTAGAACAGCCCTCCCCTAGGGCAGAAGACAGTATGCCAGAGCTCAATCTGCCTCCGTGCAACAGAGGGGCGAATGGCAAAGGCCTGGCCTGGGGAAGAGAGCTTAGACAGGGATACTTCCTAACTATCCATCTGGAACATGACCATCTGGAAGTTGAGGACCCTGAACATGGAATGCCGTCAATTAGCAGCATATGTGAAGCCTTACACCTAACACCTTCCTACTTTGTATTTGCGTGCTAAAACACAACCGGTACAGAACAACTCTGATATGCACTAATTCCCAGTGTCAATGGAGCTTCTCTACACAACACAAACAGGGATTAGAGAACTTCTCCAAATGCTTTTTTCAATCTAAAGGACAAGCACTTGGAGACACAGAAGTCTGTTAACACTCCTGTACTATTGTACATGCTGGAATCAAGTATTATCTTTAAAACAGATATAGCACTGAATACTAAATACTGCTTCTTAGCCAGCTCAATCAAAGCGGGATATGCAAATAGCTGTGGATTGAAAGGGGATAGACGACATAAAGCCTTACAGCGTGTCATAAAAGGAGTGTTTGTGTTCTACAAATTACAAACCCTGAGCTCACTTAATGAAACAAACACATGAATTAAGCGAGGCAGTTTAAAAGTGCTGTGTTTATACGCACCACGTTCTGCCGGGGCTGGACTATTTGCTTAACAGTGGGGGTGTTAATATGCATGTAGGTCAGAGCTAATTATGACCAGGAGTTGGGGAGCGAATGGGATTGTAATGACTACAGAAACAGACTAAGGAGGACCCGGCACCCCTCGGTTGGAGAAAACAAACACATAAACAAAGCCAAATCAAACAAGGACAAGAAACAACAAAACAATGAATATAATTCCAGCTGTAGCCACCACCTGAGAACAGCTTGTGCCTTTTTTCAATCAGCTCTGTAAATATAATTTACTTCTTTATAATGAGGATTTAATGTGTCTGGATATAAGATTCGTTCTCCTCAGCTTTTCACTTTTAACCATTCCCAATAGAACACTATGTATGCAAAGGCTTGCTTTAGAAAGAGTATAGCATAAACACCTTGTTGTATTGGCTTGAGTTACATATGCTTCTAAATGCATTTCTGCTGGGAATAATGGAAGAGTTGGACAACAAACAGAGACAGATGGAAAGATACGGGGGGTTTGCGGAAAGAAGGAAACATTCAAAAAGCGTGTATACAAAAAAAGTGTATAAAAAGATGAAACAAAACAAGTTGAGTCTGCAGAGCTTCATAATAGAAAGTCTCTTTAATCGTGCTAGAGGTCATGCAAGTGGCAACGACTCACAAAAGTTGCAATTACGATAAATTAATTACAACTTGATTGTGTACATGGGCCAGAGTCTGATAAGATGGCGGCTAGGCTGAATCCTATCGCTCAGCATACCAAACAGGAAAAGTCATGCAAATGAGTTGTGTTGTATGTATGTGTGTGTGTGTGTGTGTGTGTGTGTGTGTGTGTGTGTGTGTGTGTGTACGGCCCTCTTTCATGAACTGCAATCCACAGCATGTGAAGTGAGAACTGCCTTTCTGCTTTAGCCTGACTCAAATGGTCAGCTTCATGCAGAGGAGCTTGGAGGAGCGCTGACACAAAGTCTTTCCCACGGACGGGACAATAATCCAAGGGAATGTGAGTGACTGCGGGCGCCTCACTCACACACACTTTGGTCCGGATGCTGTTTTAATCAGTCTGTGAGCCCACACACTGCAGTCAGTGTTTACTGAAGTAATTAAGGTTGATATATCTAATCAGTGGCACTGCACAGGGCCAAATTAAACTGGCATGTAGATAGAACATCACACGCTGAAGGTCTGCCAGAGGGGCCAGTTGTTTCAAGCCTTCTTTGGGGAAATTACAGGTGAAAAACCTGAGAGACAGCAAACTGCCTTTTGCATACATTAGTGCGCTGCTTTCGGTGAAAGATGAGGAAACTCCGAGGAAAGAGCTCCAGCTGCTGAGGGGCTTTAAGTCGTCTTAAAAGGCAATGACTTCTTCATGCCCAGAGTACGGAGGCAGCTGCAAAGATGTGTCATTAATGCACTACCGGTCCATTATTGGAAACTAACAACTGAGTGACAGACTGAACATTTGATGCTTTCCTGTTTCAAACAACTTTTCTCCCAGGATTCATCTGGAGAGCCTCCAGCAGCACTTGCCAATTGGTCATGTTTTACATCTTCAAGACAACAGCATCTCATAATAAAGCTAACAATAAAAGCACCAAAAGAATGTTTTTTTCTCGCTGTCTTGATCCAACATCCAGTGTGCACCTGACACCTCTGATGAAGGCTTTTAAAGACATAGTTGGATTAGTGTGCCAAAATGCCACAGCTATTGAAAGAAAAGACAGGCTTTTAATGTGTGGCCCTGAGGACCTAAGTTGTGTAAGCTTGTTCTTGGCCTAGAAAAACAATAGCATGGTGAGGATCTGCCAGATATATCAGGTCATGGACATTTTTTTTTGCTTGCAAATGGTACAATAAGTTTCAACTTGAAAATCTACTAATGGCCATGTGTTGGGGAAAATCTTTGTCAGATAATCCACTTCTGTTTTGAGTGTGAATGGGTTTGAGGCTAGTGTGGACAGGTGGAGGGGTGGTGGAGATCGCGGAAAGGTGGGTGCAAAGGTGGAGACTGGGAAAGGGGGGGACTTGTTCTCCTGTCCGTGCCCCAGCCTGTGGACCACCAGGCAGCTGTCCCTGCTGCATCGCTCCCTGACAAATACTCAGCCGTGTCCCTCCAACACAGTAACTTTCTGTGGACTACGTGGGGCAGGCTCACAGCTCAAAGAAAATGTTATATAAGGGACCTAATTTTGCGTAGTTTGAAAAAAAAAGCAGCTTTCATTATTCATCACAACAATTATAGCAAATAGTGGTCCTGTGTGATGACCTGTTCTGACCAATTACAACCCATTACAGTCCTTCTCTGAGGGCATAGGCCGGCTGGTGGAGAGAAGGAAGTTAGAATTTCTAAGAGCACTGAATTAATTCCACCAGTCAGGACTCACAGCAAATGTTTTGCTCATGGCATATGGGTAAGGCCAGTGTCACCTTTTACTGGCCTGACAACCTGGGCCAGGACAGAGACAAAGGGAACAAGTGTGTTTGTGTCACATGCCTTATTTATCTCCTCGCCCCATCGCTCAAAGTGTCCGCTCCGTTGGCACCTCTGGCTGCCATTAGTCATGTCTGGGATGGAGCAGCAGATTTATTTAAAGGGAAGCAGCTCATCCGTCACCAGGCTCACAGGACAGCGCTCTGGCTCAGGGTTGGGTTTTTTTTTTATATCACCTCTATTTATTTTGCCTTTTTCTTGCTCAGCCAAAAATGGCAGCGAGAGGAATCTTTAAATTCACTTTTTTTTCTCCATTAGGACATTACACTGAGCTCAGAAGACCAGGTGATGGGGGTGGGTGGAGGATATTGCAGAGGTGTGTATATGAGTGTGTGTGTGTGTGTGTGTGTGTGTGTGTGTGTGTGTGTGTGTGTGTGTGTGTGTGTGTGGAGGAGGGGTTAGACAGGAAGGCCTGAGGGAGACACACTTGTGAAACCTCACATTTGTGCGCCCTGAGAGGCACAAGGGGGAGGCTCTGGACCCCCCAGAATGACAGCAAGAGAGGCCTGCAAATTGGTCTCCTATTACAAAATTAAAGTGAGCCCCCCTTATGGGAGAAGGGAGTGAGATGAGCAGGCGGGGGCGATGCTCTCAACCGCAGACTGGCAGGGCGGGGGCGGGGGCAGCGGTGGGGGTGACGGTGGGGTTGGGGGGGGGGCCCTGGTGTGGAAAAGCGGCTGGATAAGGGAGCCTGGGAGAGGTGATGGAGAAGTGGAGAAGCTGCAGCTTTCCTGAAGGCAGTCCGCCCCGGCCCTGCCCGGCCCTACTGTCTGTTGTGCTGGCCGACAGTTTGTCAGCACTGCATTAGAGTCTAATTGGACGGGGCCGCGCTTGGTTATAAGGGAGTTGACACTTCATTAGGACATGGAGGCTTGACTGCGGGGTACCTCCTCTTCAAAAAAAGAGAAATAAAAGAAGAAAAAAAAAGAGCGAGAGATAGATTCACACTTGCAGCGGCTACCGCTCAAACTCTCGACGGACAAACAACATTGTGTTTGAGAGGCTAAGACAACAAGCTCTCTAACAATGTGCAACATGCCACACAATGAGATATTTTGACCCACGGAACTGTTTCTTTGACAATCTGAAAAGGTGGGCTGTTCATTTGCTGCAACAGTTTTTTAGCAGAAATACTCTTGTAGACATGATCTGTTTTTTCCACCTCAATCTAAACCTAACGAGACACGCCGTGGATTGCAAGTCGCTCGCCCCTAAATACCTCGTCTGCTCTTTTGGCCGCTGTTTCATTGACCTAGAGCTTAAAGTGTGTCAAAAGAAGTGATTCATTTGCCAACCACGGGCTGACAAGTAATGAGAGCTAATGATCTGTGGGTGTTGATAACCTTTGCCAGAGGGAAAACTCTGGTCTGATCGGCGTAATTACTCGGCACGCAAAGCCAGGGTCGCCGAGATGGCGCACAACTGCTTATCCCGCCTTGTTGATGAGATGGAAATAAACACATTAAAAGAAATCCAAGCATGTCTTGGACTTAAATTGGTCTTTGGCATTTTTATCTTTCCTCCATCATACACCTGGTTAAGGCTTTGATACAGATCATTGATTTGGATGCAATTTATATCTCCAGAAAGGCATAAATGAATGTTACGCCGAGGACAAGGCAAAGTCTTCTTAACGTGGATGTAACTGATGGAACTAAATGTGAGCACAAGTCCTTGGCCTAAAAAGAGGGGATAAAAAGAGTGATGGGGATAAAAGGTGAACAGATAGACAGACAAAGTGTGAAATAAAAGAGCGACTAAAAGAGAGAGGTGGGGGAGAGAGGCATCTTTGTGTCCTTTCCCCTTGTGTGCTGTCTGGGCCCATCTCTGACCAAGCCTCATCGAGTGGCTCTTTAACCAGCTGACCTTCTCCTGCCGTCATGCCAGCATCCTTTTTCATGGCCTTTTCATTTGGCACCCACCCACCCATCCACCACCACCACCACCCCAGCCTGGCCACTGTCGCTCACCTCAGGAGACTCCGCGAGCTCCCTCTTCAATAGCTCTCCACGGTTCCCCCGAGCGGACCTGACATTTCTGTGTTCTCTCTCACACACACACACATATTCCTCTCCGTCCTTGAACGTGTTCAAACTTTGCAAGTCTCTATCAGAGAGATCGCTGCCAATGAGTCTGCCTGCGCTGAGCTGAGCAGAGCAGGCTGCTGAATGCTTTCAGATAGGGGCCATAGGGCTATGTGCTGAGCCACAACATGCCAAAGGAAGCATAGCAAGGCCACTCTGATGGCTGACAGACGGAAAGAAACAGGAAGGATGAATGGGTAAGGGACAACATAAATATTATGTAGCAAACAACAAGATCTCCATCTTTTTAAAAGTTTCTTTTTAATGGACATCAGAGTATGATTAGATGCTTTCAGTGCTGGCAAAAACTTTATATAATATTAAAGGTTCAGTTGGCTCTGTGTTCCTACATGCCTTTACGTAACTGTGATTCCTAATGTGTGGACTGGACTCACAGTATTCTAACTCACTTTCTCACAATCAATCATCATATGTAGTTATGATTCTTGTTGTTTTAATATATATATATAGTATATATATAGCCTATATATTGTGAGAAAGTGAGTTAGAATACTGTGAGGTGTACAATAACCTGACAGAAGCCCAGTATCCAGCAAGGTGCTGACATCATGGTTACAGTATGTGGAGCATATGAATGATTTATTATTGAATGGCCAGAGAAGTTTCCATACCCACTAACAGTGAAAAGGTGAAGACCACGTCTGAAAATCACCCTATTTTTTTTTCCTCCACTAGTGTTGCGTCTGCTATATTTGCCATCTATTCCATCTGCCTTTGCACTCTCCAAAACTCACTACTGCTACACATGACCCAGCAGGCAGAGGCAGAGGCAGAGGCAGGCCAGACCCCCACACCCTGCTTCCATGACTACCCTGAAGGCTTGTCAAACTGCTGAAAGAGAAAAAAAAAGTCTAGTTTCTCAACTTTTCTCCAGTCGGATTGGATTTCTGTTCTGCTGCATGACAGAAATGTATTAGAGAAAGGAAAAATGCCAGTGCTGTCTAACACATGTGTTACAGGAGTGAGCATTACAATTGACTACTATGAAGTCTGTACATGCAGACTCCATGACAAAGTGCCACAACAAACGTTTCACACCATTGAGCTCATTGCATCTAAAAACAACTATTCGATACAAAAACGACTTCTCTATGTTTTCCTGTTCATTGCTATACTACATTGCTTATTCATTTGCTTCTCTCAGTCTATCTATGTGGGCATATAAGGCATTCATTATATGGAGGTGAATCAAGGCTGCTCTTTGTGCTGTGACATAATATTTCTACAGTTTTCACACACTTGATCCATTCATAAAAGAAAAGCTCTCTCTGAATACACCTGGTCATTCATGTAAGGAGAAAGCATGATATTGCAAGAGAACATGATTAATAGCCTTATCTTATGAAAACTTCAGTATGTATGGCACTATAAACACTGCGGGTCAGACAATAAAACAATAGTACCACACCATCACTAATAAATCCCAATCTAAAAGCATCTAATGAATCTGCAGGTCCTTGAATAAAGATGATGGAATTTGTTGGACAATGAAATAGGGTGCTCAATTTAAAAATCGATGACACTAGAATGACACTAGAAAACACTATAGATTCTCTGGTTTTGGAGATTAGCTGCAACTCATAGCATGATGGTGACTGTAATTACAAATGTGAGTTCATTGTATACTTTATGATTTTGCACATGGATCATAACCTTGTGTGGTAATAGAAAGGAGAGATGAGACCCATGAATGAAAGTAGCGGCAGCTAAAAAGGATGTGTACAAAAACACTGGTCTTACAGAAGCAAGGCTTTGTTTAGGATGGGATGCGGGTTATTGGTTTGGATTTTTCCCTCTGCGGACATGTTCCACATCTCTACAATGGAAAGGGGTGGGGAGTCGCTTGTTCTATTTTATTGTATAAAAAAAGCGCAGGATTAACTGGGCCACTAACCACTGTCATGGACAAAAAAGGCCTATTTATCTATTTATTACCATCATTAAGGGGTTATGTTTCAAGTGCAGTCTGTTTATTCCTCTTATCAATCAACTTGGGCTTTATCTAGAAAACTGTTTACATGATGCTTGGCAAAATATTGCAAGATGGACCTGGGAAATATCCTATTAATTTTAATAAATTCGAATTAATCTATTTGGGAAATTGTTTGATATTTTATAAATCATACTACTTGATCATGAAGGCACTATTAGTGTAGACATTTTGTTTATGTTTTCATTTAAAACAAATGGCGTTCTAAACTCAACACACAACATATATTGTCTTGCCATAATTAATTGCCAAGTAAAAGCAAATTAATGGCCATAAACACATTTAAATTTTTATTCTGTTTAATTTTGATCAATCCAAATAGTCAACAAGATGCTATTTAGAGAGTTGCTGCCACTGGCAAAAAAAAATCTGTTCCATGATTTGCAAATGTGTTGCTTAGTGTAGGTCCAATTCTGAAATCCTGACAAAATAGCACTTAGAAACATCTGCTCAGGGCTATCTGCTTAGCCATTCTCTGTGTGGTGGAGACCATTTATGCAATTACTGAGAGTGTAACTCTGACCAATGTCAAAAAAGTCACAGGTGCTGTGTTTAAATCTGATGGTAAAATGTGAATCATTTTTATTAGAAAGCTAACCGAAATGAAGACTGTATAAATGCCAGAGCCTCAAGCTAGACTCTCTCTTCCTCAAGTGTATTACTGTAATTTACCAAGAGTAATGTTGCTGCCATCTCTCAGAATAACAACAAAAAAGGGCTCTGTAGATACTTCCCTTCATCCTATTAAGAAATATCCCAAAGACTAAAATGTAGAATTTTACATCACTACCACATTAATTCTCAACGTTAACAACACTTGCCCAACATAATTTGCATTTAAGCTGTTCAGACATGAATGCAGCAATAACCACGTTTTATCGTGTCTAAACATCAACATGTTGCAGCCATCTTGTGATAACTTTGTTGCTTTTGACATGTCATGTGAATCACAGAAATCTCCTGCTAGGCTTTGTGAATCCATCCCTGTAGGGGAGGCTCAGGCCGCAGCCCAGGCCATTAATTTGGCATGAAAGTGATTCAATGCGCAACTCTTGGGGAAAAAAGAGACACACTTCCTCTCGTATCAAAACATGCAATCACTCTGGGGACACACAGGGGGCAATTTAAGTGCCACTGCAACGCTTTTTCATTGGCCTCCCTTTTATTTGAGCTCTTGAGTGTGCTGGCCACAAAAGCCCTCCAGGCAGTGCATCTTCATTTCTTGTTTTTTTATGACAGGCCTTGTAAAATAAAGGGTCCTCAAAAGCGAACACACACACACACACACACACACACACACACACACACACACACACACACACACACACACACACAAAACATCCATTCACCCACCCACCCAACCATACACACCCTTGCATACACATACACACACACACACACAGCCACTCACCACACAGAACACACACACATAATACAATTAATGCACACATGCATGCACATTCACATTCACATACACATACACACACACACACACACACACACACACACACACACACACACACACACACACACACACACACACACACACACACACACACACAGTGTTCTTTGTCCTGAAAGAAGAGTCCAGAGGTGCAGTGAGTGGCCTGCACTCCACTTCCTCTGACCTAGATGCAGTCACTCTCCCCTAGCCATTCTCTCCCCCCGTCTGCGCATAGAAAACCACCAGCCTCATGAAGAGGCCATGGCAAATGTGGTGCACTTACTGTCTGGAGTCACTCGGAGCAACGGGGCCCGTACCAAATCTTTGTTTTGGGATCAAAAGAGTGCAATACACAGAGCAAAGAGGAGGCCACAGTAGGAAGAGCTTCAATGGAAGCACTGGCATTGTAATAAACCAGGACACACAGTTTGTGTATGTGTGACCAACCTAGTGGGAAATAAATGCTCTCAATAAATGGACATGTGTGTGTGTGTGTGTGTGTGTGTGTGTGTGTGTGTGTGTGTGTGTGTGTGTGTGTGTGCGTGTGTGTGTATGAGTATGAGTGTGGGGTCCGTGTAAGACGCCACTCTGTTTAGATTTGCAGACATCCCTTTAGGACATGCTTGTTTCATGCTCAGCCTCAGACCCATCCTGCAAGCAGTTTGTCAAAGCCTCCCCAAGCAGTCTACAAAAGAGCCCTCTAATCTAATTTGGCTGGGGATGAATGCTAGAAATGCCAGAGTCATTATACCTCACCATTACTTTTCAAAAACGCAAGAAAGTGCTCAATAGCACACTTTAGCGGCTTGTTCAGACAAACACTTTTACTGAAAAGCATGTTGATTCTGAGGCTCTTAGAGCCAAAGACAACAGGAATGTCCATCAGGTTCATTAAAGCTTTGATGTCTGTGCACTAAACACAGGTGTTATTAATAATTATGTACCTACCTGGTCAAAGAGCCATGCTAATTAGTATCACTGTGCTATGTGAATGATTGTAAATATATCAAGTATACTATACTCTTTTGACCTCCTGACGGGCGTTTGGGCTCTGCATTTATCTTAATGAATTAGTGACAAACACAGCACTAAGTGAACATACAGTGACTGAATACATACTATCTCAGCGCACTTCAGCCTTGGATGGGCATGGCAAGCAATGTTCAACCCCCTCTCCTGTCCACATTTTTCTTACTGGTTGGGAAATGAACTGGCCACCACCCTTAATTTCAAGCCTGAGACCATAACCACTAGTATGAGGCTGCCTAATGCAGTTGGACTTTTCTTTTGGGGTTATTTCTAAATCTGGGATGTGTTGTACTACACTGGCAGTTGCATTTTTGGAAAAAGAAACCAAAAAGCGCAAACATGTGAGGTGTGACACAAGGCAATGCGAGCGGATAACATGAGCGTCTTACCTGCTGCGGTTCTCTTGGCGTGGTCTGCTTGACTCGTCTGCTGGCTGCCGTGGTGGTGGTGATCTCCATGATGGAGGTGGAGGTCTCGGAGCGGTTGGCGGTGGCGCTAGACTGCGGGGTGATGGAGGAAGACGGCGCCTCGCCCACCAGGCGCACGCTCCCCTCGATCTGGATGTTGGGGTCGCCCTCCACCGCCATGTTGAAGACCTTGAGGCCGTTGTAGTAGAGGCCCGAGAGCTGGCCCTGGAAGGATCGGCTACGGTCCTTCTCCCAGCCGCCAATCTGAATGGTGTTTTGGCTGTTGAAGATAGTGAGCTGGCGCCCTGCGGGGAGACAACGTTACATACGGGCGAGAGTCTTTAAAGGCACTCTCTCAGGCTATTAGAAGAGAGAGCAAAGAAAGGGTGATGAGAAATAATCGCGCCACGGAGAAAGACGGATTATTTGCCCGGTGGCTAATGAGGGCGATAAATTACCTGGTGCTGGTGCAGACCCCTGGTAATTTATTGCAATTATAATGAAGGGATGCTTATGAAATGCAGATTCAAAGGAAAAAAAAAAACAAATGCAAAGAAAAAAACATTTGTGGTAGTCTTAAATCAATGTGCCTTTGCTAAAAGGACAATCAAATCAATGTAATAGCATTTCTTTCTCTAAAGAGAAAGGCAATTAAGAATTGTATGCTGCATTTGGTTAAAAGAAGATATATTGACAAGAGTACATTCTCCTGACTCTAAGTGAGCCCTGTAGGTGAATGAATGAAGGAACCATTTTATCTCTTAATAGCCTTCTGGTATTTATGCATTTGCTATCACTTCAGGTACTGGGCACAATCACAGATAACGATGATAAAACCACTACTACAGTATCCAGAATCATTATCCATTTTTTATGAATATTATGGTATTCTATATGCCTTTTAGCAAGAGTGATTAAAATAATAATAAAAAAAAGTGAAAATGCTAAAACATGTGAACAGGGGTAAATGAAGCATCTGGAGACTTGACGCTGTAATAAAAAAAAAGGTATAAATAAAATAACACAAAATATATAATAAAAATAAAGTAAAATTAAATTAAATTAAATTAAATAAACCAAAAAAGGCAAACTAATGGCGCGCAGTAAGTGGGAGATACAGGTTTAAAATTTCAACACACACATGCATGCACTCAAAAGTTGTCTTTTATTAATTTTATTGTCCGTAAAAGTGTGCATTTCCTCTAAGTTCATACCCTGAGCACATTTACAATGATTGTTAAAGGGACTCAGTACTGAAGCCAATTTCTGTTTTACTCTATTTAACAAAACTATAAGTTTAAAGGTGTGCGGTTTTCATGACAAAAAACACATATCAGTATACATGTGTAAAGAATGTAAGTATGATCTCTGTCTACTAGATTACTTTTATCCTGATCATTTAAATGTTTAAGACAGATAACAAATGTCTATAATATGTGATTTATAGATAGTTTAATAGGATTTATATTAATGACTGCGTTAGATTTATATTTACAGTCCCTTTAACCTGAAGAAAAATAAAAAAGTATTAAACAGCTCAATACATTATTATGCAAAATGTCAAGGTACTTCAAGCTACGTTTTCTTCATTTTAAGTTGTTTTGTTTTATTGGGTTTACTGAACATTTATTTCGACTCGTTTATTCGTGTTACAAAGTATTACTTTGTTATGTTCAAATTATTTTTATTTAAAGTTTTAATCAATGTTTTACCTTTGTCGAGTAGCCATTCGTCAACTACTCGACCAAGTCGGTATGGGATTCGCTGTCTAGCAATCGCCAGGCGTTCGTTATCATTGTTGCCTTTAAAGTTTAAAGAGACATTTCATTGGTTAAAATCTGTAAGGTCAAAGGTTAAATGTTAATACTTATAGCTTGAGCTATACAACTTTCACAATCGTTTGTTTGGAAATTTTTAGATATTTATAAACAAAACTATCTGCAACATCTTACTGACCAAACTTTTCACTCAATACATTTTATTTTATTTTATCAAACAAATTATTCCTACGTTAATTATAAATTAGTCCGCAGAGTTTTCATCTAAATTAATGTTAAGTTAAAGACCAATTCAAAACCACAAATTTAATACATAACCATGGCATAAATATTTACAAAAATTTCCAATGCATGATTGTCTTTTCTTTTTTCCCCTTATTTTCTGTCTGCACAAATTTTAATCTAGTTATACAAACTGTATGTCAGCAGGACCAGCATTTTATTTATTATTAGTCAAATACATTCATCCCGTTGCACCCAATTTTTAATTTAGATCTACAAACAAATACCTCCATGGTCACACATATCTCCAATTTCCATTTAAAAGGACTAATTAACCAGTCAAAGTACGCTAACAGGATATACAGTGGTGGCGATACTTGAAGATTTGCAGGTTCAGGACAAAAAATGAAAGAAAGTTAGGCAGCTGGAACAAGTAAAAGACACAACATTACAGAATAAAAGCCCTCTGAGGGATATACACAGAGGAAGGCTTTGACAAAAGCTGACATTTAGATGATGGTTGTTTTGACTAAAACACAAAGTCACCTCTCTTTCATTCAGTTTTCTTTTTCTTCTGGAACACATAAAAACAACCAGCATCCCCAAAGATAAATTTAGAAAATCTCACCCCTTCCACAGCAGATTCAGTCACAAGACATACCTCAGCGGTACCTCCACCTCAATGCGTTCCAAATCAAATAGAAACAGTCTAATTACATTCCTCTTGGAACTTTGCAGGATTTCCACAAAACAATATTGATTTGTTATCTCTCACTTTGTTCTGACTCAGTATAATGGTAAGGGGATTTGGAGCTTCAAAATCCTTATATATAACTATATTGATCACGGAATGCCTGAATCCCTTTGCCAGAGTGGGAGTGCGAGAAGGAGCAAACTAATGAGTTTGAAGAGGAACAGTGCAAAGCTTCTAACAATAGACAGAATGCTGACAGACCAGGTGGAAACAATGTGGCAGCAGTGTCTAGTCTGGGCTGATGGTGTGATCCACGCACTAAGGCTTTGAGCTAAAGAAAAGTGTAGCTCAACACAGAGCAATAATCTGTGGAGAAAAGAGGAAATCTAGGGCTGTGGATGGTGAGTGACACCTCACCCTTTCTACAGTCTCCCTAAATTGGATTCCGTCCAGTTCAATTGTTCCACAGGTTGACAATATTCTGTCACATTTCAAGTTCATTCGTTTCTCTCGTATACGTCTTGGGTTTTTTTTTTGGAGCTTGGAGAGTAAAGGTTGAGGGTAGAGGTGCTAATCTTGTGCTGAGTGACTTCTGCACAGGGGGAAGAGGGATTACTGCAGAACATTCTGGCAGCTTTTGCGCCCAACTGTCTGAGTAGATAGACAAAGAATTCAACATGCCATGTCTGCCCTGAATGTCAGGACTTAAGTCTTTCTTGAGGTCATAATTCCATCTTTTTGGCACTTTCTAATTAAAAGCAAAATAAAGATGTTTATTAATTAATAATTATAAAAAATAATAATAAAAAACTCTAGTTAACTCCATTTAAAGTCCAGTTATGCTTTAACTCAATTTTGATACGGTTAACATGTTACACTTGTATAATATAAGATGGTAGTGTTCATTTAATGCCAGGTCTTTGACTAGAGTACCAGGTGCTATGGAGTGTTGACATGTTTGCAAAAACCATGTCAGGAAAAAAGTAGGTGAAAGGAGTGTCATTATTTTCAATTCTATGTATGTGTGTGTGTGTGTGTGTGTGTGTGTGTGTGTGTGTGTGTGTGTGTGTGTGTGTGTGTGTGTGTGTGTGTGTTTATTGGATGTTTGTATTTATTTATCTCTTGACAGTTGCAATTCTGTGCAGATGGGCTTTTACCTCCCAGTGGGCCTCTGACAAAGCAGTAATCTTTTGCAATTTATAGCCTTAAAAATGATGCTGTCTCCTTTCATTTGACTCCTCCAATATTTCCATACAGAATAAACACAAGATTGGATTTCTGAAGGAGTTAGAGGAAAAGAAATAGCATGAACAAGCAGCCATATAGAGTGTGTAAGGGGACACATACTGTACTGTAGGAGTAAAAGTGAGTCTGTTCAACCTACTGTGAGTCTCTGTTACAGTAGATCTAGCTTAGGCCATACCTAAGTAAGCCCATCTATAATAATAATAATAATAATAATAATAATAATAATAATAATAATAATAATAATAATAATATTATTATTATTATTATTAATAATATTATTAATAATAATAATAATAATAATAATAATAATAATAATACAAGTTTAAATTACTTGGGTCTTGACTCAATTGAGTCATGTTGAGTAATTGAGTAAGTTTGTTTTTTTCATTACTGGTAGTCATAATCAAAATGCTTGTTCCCTTGCAGTTGGCCTGTCATCCAATTGGAGTGAAGCTGAAGAGCAGAGGCTCCATTGACTAGATAAGGCTGCCTTAATGCTGCTACATCACTGTCTGGTAACGGATGCTGATGGCTGGGCGTCCCGCCCACTGGCCGTGTTCATTTACTCTGAATGCTATCGAGCCGTGATCGCGTATTGATCCTCTCTCCCTGTTAAACAATGCTATTGCCACCGATGCCTGCCAGTTGCACCACTGAGTCAGTATCGGCCTCCTGTTCCTCCTGAGTTTTAGCTCCGGTAGCAGAGAGGGGTGGGGTGTTGGGGGTTGGGGGTTGGGGGGGTGCGTTTGGGAGCAGGATGAGTCAGACTTATCTTGAGCGGCCAGGCAGCGGAGGAACCAGCGGAATGCCGGTGTGGATGCCAGAAGGACCCGGCTCATTCGGAGGTTTCCCCTCTCTGTTAATAGTGTGCTCAGATAAGGCCCCAGCTTTGTCTCATTACAAACTCCCACACAGCCAACTACATAGGGGAAAAATATAAACGTGCACATATCGAAATGTCTTCCAAGTCGACTGCGGGAGATTAAAAAATGAATACAATGCGCAGAGAGAGAATTAATGTATGTAAGCATCCCCTGCACTGAAAGAGAGAAAGGGTGAGAGAGAAAAAGAGAAAAGAGAGAGAGAGAGAGATGTCTGTTCAGTCTATTGTTTGTGCAGCCAGGCATGGCTGACTGGCTCCAAGGTGAGCTTGACAAACTAGGTAAGTGGAGACGGGGGGCTGGGAGCTGAGGGCTGGCGGGATGGTGCATATAGAATAATGTGACGGGGCTGGCCTCTGCATGCCGTGTGTGTGTGTGTCACAAGCTGTGCTATAGTGCATCTGACTCATTAGAGCTGCAGCTGGGCCCAGGAAACAAACAACATCGGTGGCATCTTTCGAACGCTGGATCCCTCCTCCTTCACATCCAGTGCAGAACAGCTCCACTGCTCACACACACACACACACACACACACACACACACACACACGCACACGCACACACACACACACATACAACGCAGGCCCACTCTCCCTGTTAGTCCACCTGGCTGCCCCAACACAGACTACACTGAGTCACAGAGCACCGCAGGAAAATACACATTTGCAGGCAGAGGTAGAGAAATCAGATTTACATACTCAGATAGATAGATAGATAGATAGATAGATAGATAGATAGATAGATAGATAGATAGATAGATAGAGATAGGTAGCTAGATAGTTAGATAGATAAAGTGGAATGAAAAGAGATAGTGGAGGGAAACTAGACAAAAGGGAGACTGAGGGCGCATTTGTGAGTTGGTATATTTCTGAGTCAGAGCTCTCCTCTGCCACTCTATATCCCTGGGTGCTTGCAGTGTCACTGTCAACATGGCTGTCATAAGGAGACTGGAGACAAGGCTGTACTTGTGGGCTTTATGCTATGGCTGACCTCCCCCTGCCCCTGCCTCCTCTGCTAGCGTATTGAAAGCCTCAGCCCCCTATTCCTCTCCATCACTCTTTAAAGGGCAGCAGGCTAGCTCACTATCCTTTACAAGGAAAAGGTTTAGGAGAACTGCATTTCTTATCACCATAAAAAGCAAATCATGTATTGGTAATGCTTTCTATGGGGCTTGTTTAAGGAGTATACATATTTACTCACACATGCAGCTGAAATTCATAAGGTGTGCCACATGGCACTTCTACCTTTAAGTTATTGAACAGTTATATTAAAAGAAGAACAGCCAGAAAGAAGAATCTTTAACATTATAAATGTGTAATGGGTTAAAAATGCGAGTACCATATGGGTCCCTTACTCACAAACAAAAAATTCTTACACAAAAAAAAGAAGAAATAAAGGTTAAGAATACAAATATTGTGTGGAATAGGCATGTCATTAATAGACAAGGAAACACCATCTGATTGGAAGTAAATCCTCATTTGAATTAGAAACCATAATGTGGTGTGAGGAGAGTATCAACATCTGTTATGTTTGAATATCACATCCTGGGACTGCCAGCATGGCAAAGGTTGCGATTCTCCATCGTTTTTTGACATCAAAATGATGTACAGCATGGTGTTTCATGCTTCAGTGGGCCTATCAAAAGCCGTGTTCAGCATTTCCTTAACTAGATGTAAAATGTAAGAATGTGCAATTATCAGGGCAGCAACAAGTCTCTTATCTCTCCTTCGCTCAACTCCGCTCCTCATTAAAAATTTTAATTCATTTGGGTTATCTACACCTCTTTATACTTTCCTGTCGCTCTCCTTCCAAGCAACAAAAAAAGTGGTCACGACTCTCTCACTCATTTTCCTGACATGAAAAAAAAAAATACTATTTTATCATGGTCTTTATTTCACCATTGCTAACCTGGCGTAACGAATAGACATTTTCCACCGCTGGACTCTATGAATAACAAGCTGCTGTTAATATTCCTACAAAGTGCACCACGTGTGACATTGCCGTGATAGTAATACATTAGTTTGGCCTCTTCGGTGTGAAAAATACAGATAGACCTGACAGATCTGAGTAAACACTGAACTAAGCAGGAAAAACAACTTCCAAACCAGAGTCTGCCAACTGTTCCAGTAATTACTAGTATTGCAAAGCAGTTCTCCGGGGTTGGGTATCATCTCTTATGAGCACGCAATGATATCTTCATCATCTCCAATAGATCATCCAAACTCCGGATTAATGAGCCAATAAGAACAAATGATCCTGAAAGGAATCCATCTAAAAGAGCCTCAGACTAGCAGCACCTAAATACAGTATAATTACACTAATCTTGCCCGTCCACATCACGCTGGTGAATATATATTGGGTATATGACTTTTAAAATGCTTTTATCTGGATCTTATCTGTACTAGTCTTCATATAAGATTGGGCAATGATTATCCATATAGGATTGAACACTGATTATTATCCATCATGGAATGAACACTGATCAGAATTAATTATTATCCATAATGGAATGAGGATTGGTAATGATTATCCATATAGGAATAGGCAATGACCATGAAATAGAATAGAATAATAACAAGGTAAATGTGATGGTTTATCACAGTTCTATCTAACAGGCAGTAGATTTCAGTCTCCCACTGTAAACTGGCAATTCAGAGTCATTATGCTCTCAGTCTGATCATGGAGATGATGTTCCAAAGTTTGCATAGTCACATAAAAGAGTCTGTGCTCTTGAATTTAATGCAACACTGATCTCTGCGCCTGAGAGTCCCTCTAGAAACTGTTTACATAACAGAATTATTCATAGGACGTACCTCACAATTTACACAGCGCGTCTGTGCGTGTCTGTGTGTCTGTGTCTGTCTGTGGATGCTTACAGTATGTGCATGTGTGTGTGTGTGTGTGTGTGTGTGTGCACATGCATTCTCAAAGTCGGCCCAGCATCTCTTTGTATAAATACATAGCATAGGCCTATGCTATAAGCACCATATCTAGGCAATTAACCCAGGGCAGCGATGGTTGCGTGGGCTTCTGCTCTATCTCTATTATGAGTCTCTACCACCACTAAGTTGGCAGAGGAGATTGGGGAGCCTCCCCTTCTGTTCCAGGCATAGGCCAGCACATGTCTGAGTAGGTCATCAGACTCTGTGGAGGGAGAGGGCTAGGGGTGGGGGTAGTGCTGGAGTGGGGATAGGGTGTAGGTGGGTTTAATTCATTCGCCCGCTTCCAGGGCTGCAGACTCACTGGTAAAGGGCATCTTTTGCATACCACCTCCTAACTTATTCCCCTTTCAGAGGTGGGCACAGGAAAGGGGCTGCTATGAGTGTTCAAGAGGACTATATTTGATGGGTGATGTGTGTGTGTGTGTGTGTGTGTGTGTGTGTGTGTGTGTGTGTGTGTGTGTGTGTGTGTGTGTGTGTGTGTGTGTGTGTGTGTGTGTGTGTGTGTGTGTTTGGGTGGGGGTGGTGGCAGTTTAGACTGGCCTGTGCAAGGCTGTTAAATCAAAGGCAAGAGATGAAGAGATGTACTGCATAAAGGATGACACTTGGTGTTTGCCTGAGCATCGTGTCCCCAGGACCTTGTGACTCATCTGTCCTAGAAGTGGTTAAATAAGAAATCAGTTGCCATGGGGATAAAAATTCATCTACTTGAATGTGAGTTCTTTCCCCTCCTCTCCTCTCCTCCTGTTCTCCACACTCAGGGTTAGACCAGTTAGCACATACTTACTAACTGAATGAGGAAGGAGGGGAAAGATGGTGGAATAATAACCATAATAATAAAACATCTTTTAAAGCTTTTGTCAAAGCCGTTCCACAGTTTACACCCACACCGTCATACCCACATGGCTTTAAACAGTAACCATATCAATAGCACATTGAGAAAACAGAACAGGTTACGGCATACACATAGGGATAAAAGGGAAGTATCTTTTAGCAGATGACACAGATTGACAGCACAAAACATAAATAAATTCATCTAATGCAACAATTCCTTCAGCGTAACATTAAAATAGTGTGTTTTAAACGACTATGCTGATCTGGAGACAGACAGCTGATCAAAGAGGCCAAAAGAATGAAAGCTGAGCAGAAGAGTTGCCTTACCTGTGGGGTATCGCTCAATGACTGGCAGGTCATCCACCTGCAGCGTGGCATTACCGCCACTCCGTGTAAACCTCACTATATGGTACTTTCCATCATTTACAAACTTTGCCTTCTCCTCAATGTAAATGTCATCCGTTCCCACATTGAATACTACAGCAATATTCCCTTTGTCCTGCAGACAGGAAAAGAACAGAGAGAGAGAGAAAAAAAAGAAAAGTTAAAATTGGCAGTGAAAATACAACTCAAGATCAGGTTAAATCTAACATCCACATACCATACATGTAGCTGTTACTGATGATGACTATGATGATAATGATGATGATGATTACATCGATAACGATGTTTATTAAATACTACATTACTTATTACTACTTAAATACTAATTTCAGGAAAATCCTGATCATAATTTCATTTAGCCCTGCTGAAATTATAAAAAAAAAGAACCTGGTCTCACACACATTAATAACACCAATCTGTCTGGATTTCCGGAGTTATCTTGGCTAGTCTGATGTCGTGATGACGTGATGATCAGGCCCAACAGAGGAACGGTGAGCAGCTAAAACCAAATCTCATAAGTCTGCTGAAACTCCGACCGGAGCTTATTGCTGGCTGAGCAAGCAGTGGAAGACTCTAATTCAATTCCGGCGCACATCTCATTTATTCAACTTCGGCCCAGTTGCATTTAGGCAAACATTTACTTTGACTTGAGACACAGCACACCTATTAAAGCCAATCATAGACTTAGTCAGCACCTAATGATATTATCTGCCCCGTAATTATCTTCCAAAAGGGAGGGGGTCAGGCTGTAATTCAATGAGAATCTTTAGAAGAACCCTGACCCTAAAACAGTGCTGCTTGACTTATTTTTATAGTTGGGGTAAAGACAGTAATCAATACTAACTGACTGCAAAATTACATGGTGTTTGTCAACTGGACAGCGCATTGATTCAGACAACAAACAAAGCAGTTGAAAACTCTAAAAATAATTAAAAAAAAAACCTTGAGCTCCTTTAAAACAATAGGACTGCATAGTTTGTAAAAAGGGTTCTTGGGAAACAATGAACTTGTAAGGGGAAATATCTGTCAAGTTTCATGTTTGTCTCGCTGTTTCTCATTAAAAAATATATTTTTTGTCAGCGAGAGCAACGACCATCTGTGTTTTGGAGTTTGCCCTACAGCAAAATAAATAAATAAATAAATAAATAAATAAATATGCGGTGTTGCCATGGGAATCCATAAAATCATTTCAGCATTGTCACACAGCAATCTAGAGGAGAACCACTTCAGAGTTAACAAGTCTTTGTCTTCGCATCAATGTTATGACAAAGGCCATCATAAACACCAGTACCCCGACAATGTCATTACATCAAAACAGGGATGCTTTCAGGGTTTTAAGTGTCCACCCCCCACCCCTGGCCCAAACTGAATTACCCTGCGGAATTGTACGAGCTGGCACCATCTGAGCGTGCCCAGGAGAGGCCATAAAGGAAGCATCTGGTTGGCTGATGGGGCCGGCAGTAGAGCGACTGCCATTATCCAGTCAGCAGAGTGCCGATGGTCCAGGCCTGTGCTTTGCCTGGCTCTAAGGGGGGATTGGCGGCCATTAAAATATATATATCATGCATGGGGAGCAGCAGTTGGGCTGCATCACAGAACCTTATGCCAGAGCAAAAGAGGAACGCTCACAGATCAGTGCTCCGCCAAAGTATGCATGGCAAATCCAACTTAAATTGTTATTGGAGCATTTCTTAATGGAGCGCAGTGGTGGTATGTGTGATAGGGAAGGAGGGCGCTACACACGCGGGTTCGCTCCTGGATGCTGATGAAATTTGATAGCGCTTACTGGTCTAAAAAGCTCCGGATTGGGTAACCTCCTGTCACCTCAATGCTTTTAGTCAAGATAAGGGAGACGTTGAGGTGTTGATAGAACAGACCTTATGTGCTATGTCGGAAGGTATTAAACAGCAGACGGGAGCTTTCCTGGTAGGGAATTCAAAACATCATGGGATAACATGGAACGGAATGATGAGTGGGAATGGAATTTTCCTGCTTGCAGTCAGATATCAAATTACTGGCTACCAGTTTATCGCTGTCTGATACCATGTGCATAGATTTTCTCATGCAACCTGATGGCAAAAGCAAACAGCCAAGTCTTTCAAGTTTTCACATATTTATGCTTTCAGTCTGTTCAATGCATCATGAAAATCTTTTGCAATATGCATGAGTGTGTTTTATTTTACTTTATTTTATTTTTTTTTAACGCAGTGGGTTTATTTTCTCCCTTCACTCTTGAAAGCGGAGCTGCCATTGCATGAGATGGCTGCCCGAATTTAGCCTTCATTTCAAGGACCCGGCACAGCAGGCGCTTGGACTACAAAGCGCCCAGGCTGACGGGGCAACTATCTCCCAAGGACTGTCAAATGCATAAAGAAAACGCACTAATTCGTGTTTTTAGTGGCCCATTACAGAGCAGGAGACAGAGGGACGAACAGGGGGAGGGTGGGGAAGGGTGGTAGGGAGGGAAAAGCAGGTTTAGTGCCAGCCAAGAAGCCAATTAAAGTGCCATCTTAATAGCATTCTGCAATGGACTTTTAATGCTCCCACAAGTCCCATTAATAAATTCAGTACATTTAGTCACAAATTATCTATTAAATCCAAAGTTAGAGAGCTAGGGTATCTTTGTGTTAAGCGCCTGTATTTAAGAGCTTCTCAGATGGGTATATTTTTTGTCTGTTTTGGCATGTGTTTTGTTTGTATATTTATATTGTTAGTATGTATGTGTGTGTGTGTGCGCGCGTGCATGTTTTTTTGTTTCTATTGTTGTTGCTGATCAAAATACAGAAACAGAGGTAGAAATGTATGGGATAAAAGGCATTATGAAATCAAGGCGGGGGTAAGAGGGGGACCGAGAGAAGAGAGAGAGAGAGAGAAGGAGAGAGAGAGAGCGATGGAGAGCACTCTTCCTTTACCCGTCTGACGCTTTCATTCCCATCACTTGGAGGGTAATGCAGTCTGGTTCCATTTGGCCTATATGTACTATTCCTTATCTCAAGGGTGTGTGTGTGTGTGTGTGTGTGTGTGTGTGTGTGTGTGTGTGTGTGTGTGTGTGTGTGTAGAGAGAGAGAGAGAGAGAGAGAGAGAAGGGGATGTGAATAACAACACTGTATTTCAGACTACTCTAAATCCAAGTTTAAAATAATATTATTATTATTAGTGTGTTCTTTATGGTGCTCTCCTCTCCACTCCTGCCTCTCTCTCTCTCTCTCTCTCTCTCTCTCTCTCTCTCTCTCTCGCTCATATGTATTTGTTTATTTATTTAGTACTACACCACGACTCTCTATATACATACACACAGTATATGCACCATCCCCTAAACAATGAGAGCCATCTTGTGACAGGACATGCATGCCTGTCTGATTAATTGCTTATCAAACTGGAATGGAGTTTAATTAACTGATGGAGTCAATCGCCATCTTTGCCTTACAGCTGCAGAGCTGCGGGTTGCTTACGCTCAGCTTCCAGGGCTTGTGTGTGTGTGTGTGTGTGTGTGTGTGTGTGTGTGTGTGTGTGTGTGTGTGTGTGTGTGTGTGTGTGTGTGTGCCCTCTGTGCTACTCTGCTCACTTGAAAGCCTCTACTCTGGGGCTGTTTGTCATGCACAGTGCTGTCTGAGCAAGGATTTGAAGCCTCCCTTGTACTAAGAAAACCATGTTGAATGCAGGTAATTTTTATAGCCATATACTGCTATATTGTGCCATGACTTGGCATGGCATTATTTTCTCTAATCAAGCAAGCTCGCTTAATCATTATCCAGAATTGTTAATAGCAAACTCTTATAATTGTTGTGACAACTTACAGTATGTGCATGTGGCATGTAAAGTCTCACATACTCTAGGTGCTGTCCTGATAATGCTAAGACAAGGCTCTACCACTGATCACTATCATACTGAGTAAATGTCTATATGTCGCACTAAAGTGAAAACTACATGTGTCAATCTTTCTGACATCTAATAGATGCCAAGATGGCACTTTGAATTTCTTGCCAGCATTCGGACACTTCACATTTAGCCCTGTCTCAGCTTCACTTCCAGTTCACTACACTGTAAAGCCTCTGGCTGAAGGAAAAATATGGAAATCAACAACATATGCTGACATAACAGCACAAACACTCATGTGTAACAAATAATCGTAATCTCCCAATGAAGCAGTTTCATATTAAAGATTTAGGCTACTTCTCTTAACATTAGATTTCCATGCGCATATGTAAACTGCTGTAACAAATAAGGGCAATTTATGTCGTTAAATGTGAGGACCCATTTGAGTCCAAACAAAAACTCATTCTCACGGCTGCCTTCAGTGCTTGCTATGGCTGTTATGAACCATGCCAAGAGGACAGATTTCCTCACAGGGACTAATCCATAACATTAGAGTGAATGCACAACGCCCGCGGCTGCATGTCTTCAGTGGATAGTTTGATATGAAATTACATGTAAATTGCTGAATAACCTCGTGTTCAGATTTGAATGCAGCGTCGCCTTGAGGGTATAGGCCTAGGAGACAGTAATATGATTCTGACTCTTCAGAAGAGGGGCCACGAATATTTTTCTCTCCTCGACTTTTTTTTTTCTTTCTCCTTTCTAGTTGTCTTGAGCTCTGTGATATTTCTCATTAGATGAATAAATCCTCCAAATATGAGCAAACCACTGAGGCTGTCAACATCTGTTTGGATTCAGATTCTCATCTGTAAACAACGCACAGCTTTTTGATACATTGTGAGCATGAAGCTTTTTAAATATTGATTCTCCTATAATCTGTTTCAGGGTCAAACACGGCAAGTTCAAACATAAATAAACTTTGCTGAACTGAGAGAAACAAGCTTAATACAATACGACACAATATTATTAATAATAATAAAACAAAACTTTTTTTTTTTTTAAACACTGGGTGCTTTGGTATCACAGAGACACTCGTAGACAAAATAGGAGAAATGCAGAAAGAAGTGTCCTTGACAAATCAATAACTAAGCTCTCTCTCTCCGCAGATTGTCTTACAGTGTGTGTGTGTGTGTGTGTGTGTGTGTGTGTGTGTGTGTGTGTGTGTGTGCATTTGTGTTTTGGTGGGGGGGGGGGTTATTGGAGCGTAGGCTTCTCAGTCGGCATGCATTCGCCCGCCATTCTCCTTTGCTTTGTGCATCATGCGTGTTGACAAGCATTGTGCACCCGTCACATTTCATATCAGGCTATTAGGGCCGCCCCAGACAATGTGGTGTGTCTCCCTTCACTACAAATACCACCGAGAGGGTCTCACTCCTACCACACGGATAAACACACACACACACACACACACACACACACACACACACACACACACACACACACACACACACATAGAACTCCTGTTTTTCCCCGTCTCCATTTCAGGTAGGAGTCCTGTCCCTGGTGCACTCCCTGACCAATAACAATAACAACAGCCACTACAACTACACTCACCACCAGGTGGACAACACACGCCCAACAAGCAGGGCCGGTCCTACCCTATGGCACCCTGGGCAAACACCTTTTCTAACATTTTTTTTTGTTTTGTTTTATTTTACCAGCTCTTGGTTATTAAATGACAACCCAGCCAGCCAACTACAGGTTTATAATACCAGATAATATTTCCCTCGCTTAAATATGGGCAATCTTTACACTAATATTTACATGTTACAAGTAGTACAGGACTCCGTTTCCCGACGGATGCTAGCTAACCACCGTTGTCCGACGCAGTTACTAACGATAAAGATGGCAAACAACGACCAATTCCCAACGCGCTTGAAGTTCTGTCGTAACATGTTAGTCCTGACGACATTGGTTACAACTTACATTGTTCCAACTACATCGTTCCCAGATGTTTCGGCAGCGTTCGGGGAGAATTCGGAAGCACTCGTTGCAAAAAGCATGTCAACATAGCATGGCTAAAGTTGTAGCATCACTAAGCTCATAAAATCGCTAGTGTTGATAAATAAACTACACAATGATAAACTTAGTGGTAGTGGTAGATAATATTCCCCGACATGACAGTGTTTCAATTTGTATGGGCTATTTGATGATAACCACGTTATTTAATGAGTCTCCATACAAAACAAAAAAAAGTTAAAAACGTACTTCTTTTGGTAGTCAACTACGAGTTGTGCGTCACCCTAATTATCAGGAATGGTGGTGATGAGGGTTAAGGCCAAGCTCACCTGTGACAGCAGATTGGTGTTTTGTCAAATCTCCGGTTCGAATCCAGGCGGGAACGAAGTTGTCTTTTTTTTTATATATATATATTTGACATGCTGTTGCCTACTTGTGATGGTTGGTGACGTGTTGTAAGTTATCTTTGTTTGTTCTTTGAAACTTCTATGGATAACTGGAGCATTTGTGTTTCAAACAGCATCTTACCACATGGTGAAGTTGAAGTGGGAATTAGTTAATCCTGTAGGTGGGGGTAATGCATCAAATGATGCTCAATTTGACAGTTTTAAGACCCAAACAGACGAGGAAGAGGCTTAACGACAGCTATACACCTGTCGCTGCAACTACAGTCCCACATCCGATGGTAAGGTCATCCGACGCCGTTGGGGAACGATTCTAAACACTAACGACAGTGAAACTACTGTGGTTGTAACGACTAAGTTCCAGCGACTGTAGTTGTAAAGACCGTA
>JAODXP020000007.1:246532-261532 GCA_027497455.2 Sardinella longiceps
GCCACGATGCTTAAAAAGAATAAGAGAATGAGAACGAGAACGGCAGAGAGAGAGAGAGAGAGAGAGAGAGAGAGAGAGAGAGAGAGAGAGAGAGAGAGAGAGAGAGAGGGGAGGGAGGGCATAGACTAGCTGATGAAATGTGATGAACTGAAATGAGGCTATTCTGCTGTCCAGCTGAGAGCCATGATTCGTGCCAGCAGGCTTTGGCCTGGAGACAAGCAGACAACATCCTGATTGGATTGTGCCGGGCCCCAAACAGCTCTGTTATGTATCTGTGTGAAATCACAGGCATAGATTCTGGATACAGCACTTAGTGGCGTTTGAAAAGTTATCACAGCACTTTGACGCACCCAAACTCGAGAGTCAATTTATTGCGTGTCATAACACTATATTTCAGTGCGGCTGGGCCAAACCAGCAGCCCCAGGAAGGCCATACGTCCATGAGGCCTGGAAGGAATAATCTCATAGATTACAAAGGGACTATAAATCCACTGAAATGCAGCCACGGTGCATATATATGTCCTAGGAGTGGCTGGCAGCTGAGCCGAGGAACTGCAGGATCTTCACTTCACAGATGTGGCTCAGCACACAAATAGCTCCTCTCTTCTCTTCTGCCCTTCTCTCTCTCTCTCTCTCTCTCTCTCTCTCTCTCTCTCTCTGCACTCACACACAGGCCCTTTCATGATGCCTGCTATCTCTTTTTCCCCTCTCTCCCCATTTACAGACCTCACTCACTCTTTCTTTCTCTCTTTTTTCCTCTCCTTCTTTCGGTTCCACTCCCATGCCATCTGCTATGCCAGTTAATGCAAGTTAAGTGAAATCCAATGCGACGGAAAAAAAAGGAAGATATATTCCTCTGTAAATCTGCCACGAATCATCCGCAAGGCAACAAATGAGCCAACGGCTCAATCCGTCACGTCCCCACGCACGGGTGAATCTTGGACCTCAGTCAAATGCCCTCTTTGTCCTCTGACGGCGATCAGTTGTAATCGGCGTCCGTCGAGGGATGCCTATTGTGTCTGCTGGATATAAAGTGCTGGGGTGTGGCGGCACATCTGGCGAGCGGCATTAGAGGCTAATTGGTCGGACGCTCTCGGGGAGCTCACAAGGGCCCTGAAGACTGAGAATGAGGAGGCGGAGGTTTCGTCTGATGCCACAATGTCACCCTGAACTGCCACCAAATGACTGACATGGCGATAACAAGATAACGATTCTGGGCAAAGGAAGAAAAAAAAAAGAAAAACATCTCTACAGCGATACTACAGACAGCAGTTGTTTGCCCAGTAGCCTTTGTCACAGCTGGAGAGATGGTCTATTCATAATGCAATCTACTGCTAAGATTGAAATATTAATCCCAAACTGTTTTTCATGTGCTAATTGATTAGTTGATTAAATTATTAAGAGCAGCTTGTGTTTGGCCTCCCTGTGGCACCATGGTAACCAGTGGAACACATTGCTCTGTGGGCAGCATGTTTCTAAAACCAAAACAGATATTCTAATAATGCAGCGAAGAGAATTCAAACCAGCATTTCTCAACAAACATTCATTCCAACAATTCAGCTGGCAATAAAAACAGCAAAAGAGTTAGACTATGGTCAATAAAAACAGCATAAGAGTTAGACTATGGGCAGCGAGCATTAATAGCAGAAGTGCTAAATGGCAATGCTAATCGCTACTCCCGTCTGACCTCAGCACCCTCGTGCGGGCCACTTGTGGCACACTATCAAGTGAGGGCTGATGAAAAGGACCTGGAGAGGGTCACAGGGTTCAAGAGCTCGCTGTGAATGACGGCTCGAGACCTCTTAAAAAACAGCAGCCCTAAACCACACTTGACGAGGTGATGGACTACTTTACCTCCTTCATTTTAATTCTTAACAAGAGATTGCATTTGGAGTCCAGTGAACCACATGAATTGTTAAAGAGAGGAGGCCTTGCACTGCCCCCCTTGATTCATGTCAAGCGGCTTTGTGGCTGATGCTATCTTGGATATATATCCCTCATTTCCTCCAGTGTTTTTCATGCCATTCCTCAGAATTTGCTCCGGAGCAAACAAGCGCGTCCGCTGCAGAGAACCCGTGGAAACACGATCATGATCGCTATCGTGGTGTGGCCACTGCGGAAGATAGATAAAAATCTACAAAAAAGAGAGAAAAAATATCCTCAACTAAAACCACTTCAGGGCCATATGGCGGAGTACCGCATCACAGACACCGTGAGGTTTGTTTTCTTCCTGTTAAGAGTTTGTGGCTCCCCTTTCAAACCCCCCACCCCTTCAGATTGCATTTCACTTATTGACTTTTGAAGGGATTATTATCAAGGAATTTCAAGCACGCTCTCTGCAAAGCAGGCTCTGCTTTTTTGAGAGAGAGTTAAGCAGCGGGCAGACACACACACACACACACACACACACACACACACACACACACACACACACACACACACACACCCCTCCCTCTCCCGCACCTCTCTCTTACTAGCCCTCCCACTGCAATAAATGTAGTGAGCGGTATGGGCGCTGCATCTCGCCCGTCTCCCATAGCGGCAAGGAGGGATCTGCATAACGAGAGCATCGTGACACTCGCTCCTCTCAATAAAGCTAAAATGCCTGGTGGGTGTGGAGTGCACCACCAGCTCTTAGTGGATGCCATTGATGCCGTTTCATGAACAGACTCTAATTTGAAGCAAGAGGAAGAGGCGGAGGAAGAGGAGGAGGAGGAGGAGGAGGAGGAGGAGGAGGAAGAGGAGGAGAGGGGTGTATGCGGTGTCTGAAGCCTTCCTCTCTGGTATGAGCTGTGCTGGGTTTCTTTCCAGACACAGCGGCGGCACTCTCGGAGTCTCCTCTGCAGAAGAGAACACAGCTCGGGGGAATTATTCAACGGCAGCCCAGGGAAACTCGTTTCAAACCCTCGCTGAAGACCAAGGTGGCTGCCAACTTTTAAAATTACCACCATCAGTCAGGGAGATGGGAGGGGTTGGGGTTGGGGGGTGGGGGAATTGGGAGGTGGGCTTATTGTTGAGAACGCAACATGCAATTTAGTGGAGTTCTTCTGGAAGAGCAGCACATTATTTCCTATCACATGCATGTATCACTATATAGCACAATCGCACCTTTGCTGATTGGCGCCACTATTTCCATGAATCCCCCCCCTCCCTCTCTCTCTCTTTCATTCTCTCTCTCACTACTGCTCCAGCTCTGCAGTGCAACCTACTTTTACTTCTATTTTCCACTGAGCACATAAAAGACGCTACTTTCTTTACTTCATCCATTTCTGATTCGTAAGATTGCTGGGCTTTTTTTTTCTTTATTCCTCCCTCTCTCTCTCTCTCTCTCTCTCTCTCTCTCTCTCCCTCTCTCTCCCCCCACACACACACACACACACACACACACACACACACACACACACACACACAGTACCGGTCTCTCCAGCTATTTCTTTTTAGTTGAGTCTTGTAATGTGAAAGATTATGGCCTTGTTACAGTTCTTAGGGCATGGGCAGCCATTTCCTTCCTTCTGATGGTGCTATGGCAACCCTTCCTCCCAGTATTTGTCAGACTGCAGGCTCATAAACATCCTCTACTAGCTCAATACTGACCCAGACACACTCCAGAAAATAATACGGTTCAGGCCTAAACTGCTCATTGGTGTGTGTACTGTTTACTGAACAGACTGCTTAATGGCTTTTTAAAATATGTTGAGAGGCTAGCCAAGCAATTTAATTGACTACATCAGAGAATTAAATTCATTTATATTCATGCAGCACGGCGATTTCAAGTGCAATGGAGGTTTATGTTCTAGTCTATGCATGTGAAGCAACCCTGAGGAAGCTGGTGCAATAGCAATGAATGCCGATATAAATAAAGAAGTCTATCTCCACTGGTCCAGCCCATGCGTGCCTGAGATCTGCAGCTCTCGTTATGCCAGGGCCAACCATTCAGCCATCCTGGCTCCTTCTCCACTCGGCTTCCTCACTGACAGGCAGTCAGCCTCATCCGTGCCACTTCTGGATCCTCACTCACTGGCTCACATGTGCCCATGAATTCAGACTTCTCTCTCTCTCTCTCTCTCTCTCTCTCTCTCTGTCCATCTTCCATTGCTCCTTTGTGTCCATGTCTCTCTGTGTCTCCATCTCTGTGTTTGATCTCTTTCTTTGATGAGCCTGAGAGGACGGAGACAGAGTGTGTGTGTGTGTGTGTGTGTGTGTGTGTGTGTGTGTGTGTGTGTGTGCGTGCGCGTGTGTATGTGCATGACTAGATGCCAGAGCTGGCTGCTGGAGTGCGAGTGAGTCAGAGCATGTGGATGGACCTGAATGAGAGATGAGTCCAACAAAACCACATCTACAATCAGCTCCCTGCCACCACAGGAGCTGTGAACATGGGCTACATAAACATGGAGCATCTGCATGATCATGCCAAGTGCATACACTAAAAATAATAAATAAAAATGTGCAAAGAAATACCGTATTCTATGCATGTGTGAGTCGTGTGTGAAAGACATATTCTATGAGACAGAGGGAGGAAACAAACTGCCTCACACTTTTGCTTCTCAAGTGAGCAGCTTGTCCAATAAATGTGTTTGTTTCTGTTTGTTTCTCCATAGTGTTAGTGAATGGGTGACCTATAGGAGCAGTGTTTCCCAGCCTGCCACGAGGAGGGAGTTCATTAGTGATTCACTGCTGGTGTTGACACGTCCTTCTGGCACATGACAGGGTGCGGACACCTCAGGCGGACGTGAACGTGCACTTCTCCCACTGGGGGTGGGAAGGGTTGAGGGGATCGGATTGGATGATGAGGAGCCACTTACTGTCATGCAAAGACCCTGCTCCGCTGTGCCACACAATCGGTTTCTTTTCATCCCTGCTCCCTGCTCTTTCTGTTTTTTTCTTTTCTTTACTTCCATGCCTTTTCTTCACTGTTGCTCAACTGAATTTGGGATGTGGAGGCCATTTGCAAGCTTGCTGTGTTCAGCGAATCGACTGCGAGCACTGATCGATACGCTACGGAGATGGTCACCTCTGGCTAGAGTCGCACGCTGCTATTTCTGCCTGCCCTCGTCCCAAGAGAGGAAGCAATGCTGACCATACAGCCTGGCCCTTCCTTCTGAGCTAATATCTGTCAAGAGATATTTATCAATTGATTATCATAGGAGGAATGCCGATCCCCACGACAAAGCAATTTTGGTAATTGCTTATGCAAAATTCAATGGTAAGCTAAGTCTGTTTATTGACACTTCATAATTGTTGAACAACGAGGAAATTGATTGCATTTTACACTAACAAGAGAAAATTGATTTGAACACGTTTGCCATTAAGTTCGGGCCAACATGGAAGTGATCCTTTTAGCATAGCGGGCTAGGCCAAGTGACAGGGGAGGATAGGGGGCCATTTTACAGCAGCATCGGCCCTGTTTGGGAAAACCAGCAGGTCTCAGACAAGACCCTCTGAAATCAAAGCATCAATTTAGCGGCTAATGGATTTGGGTTGCCGAATGGGACGTCACACGTACCTACCACACACAGCGGATGTCAGAAGGGTGACAGCACCTACTTGCATTTATTGCACATGAATAACCCTGACTCACGGACGCACTGTCACCAATTGTGAAACAGCTGCTTCTGGCTAGGGCTCCCTGGGCTAGCAATCTGCTGACGCCGTTTGTTCCACATTAACTAGTGTGTTTCCTGCTTGGCCAGCACTTTCTGTCTCAAGCCGAGCGCTACATGAAAACACAGATTAGTTAGCGTTAGCGTTAGCACATCCCCTCCTTCCCCATGTGGCTTGCATCAGCAGGCAACTAAAGCCCCCCTCCAAACAAACAAACACAGCATGAAAAAAAGTATGGGAGTATGCAAACATAGTGTACGAACTAAAATTCGAGCATAAATGGGAACACGAAGGTGCTTCATACAGGAAAGTTTACAGTCTGGTTACTGATATATTTAGGCATCTACAACAGTGTAAAAAAGAATTTGTAGTGGTTTCTTGAAAAATGTGTGGAAACTTGTTGCCTCAAATTTTGACTTTTCTTTTTCAAGTTTAAATTACTTTACATCTATAAAGAAGAGTCATATTTACTTAACTCGTTTGAGGCAAAGAATTTCCACACATTCTTCAAGTAACCATTACAAATTCTTTTTTTTCCAAAAAAAGCATTCAGTACATACTCTAACAAGATGTTAGCAGTCTAAATCCTGTAGAATACCTCCTGCTAGTGAGCTGGCTAAATATATAAACCAGTAGTCCTCTAATGTCATGAAGTGGTTAGATAAAGCCACAGAATAGAGATGGAGGGAGCGGGGGGGTTGGGGGAGGCCGGAGAGGAAGAAAAGGGAAAAGGGTGGATATTGATTGCTGTGTACACTCTCACGCACCCGCATGTCTTAGATACCACAGTCAGCTCCAGGCTTCTCGCCCTTTTGTCTCTTCATGGAGGTTAAGGGTGTGTGTGTGTGTGTGTGTGTGTGTGTGTGTGTGTGTGTGTGTGTGTGTGTGTGTGTGTGTGTGTGTGTGTGTGTGTGAGTGTGTGTGTGTGTGGGTCTGATGAGATATGGGGTGAAACAGTGGGGACGGAGGAGCGGAGGTGGTGGAGAGGACAGCGGCGCTGAAGACTGATGTCAGGCCAAGTGAGCTGGAACTGATGCCACGCATAATTAATGCTTGGAAATAGAATCTGCATTAGTGTTGTGCCAGGACGTTAATTGAGTAGGATCCTTTCGGCTGGTGCCACTTTGCCCCGGGCTTTTTACTCCTCTCCCCAGATTTAGCTCACTCTCACTCCCTCGCTCTCTCTCTCTCTCTCTCTCTCTCTCTCTCTCAGCCTCACTCTGCTACTCCATCTCTCTCTCGCTGTCTCCTGCTATCTCTCTCCTTACTTTTGTTTTTATTCCTTTCTCCCAACCTTCATTGCACCTTCATTGCATCTTTTTTCTTTCCCTCTTCTTCCTCCTAAGCATTTCTTTCTTTCTTTTTTTCTTTCTCTCTTTCTTTCTTTCTTTCTTTCCTTCTTTTTTTCTTCATCTCTGATGACTCCTGTTCTTCATTGCCATGGCCAGTGCCATGGTGTTGACTGTTGAGTGCCATTGCACCCGTGAGACGGCTCATCTGGCAGGCTGACTCTTGAGCAGACGTCACATGTGCTGAGCACATGGCGGCAGCCGCTCCGTCCTCATGACTACACACGCCTCCTCACAGCAGAACCGCCTGCCCGCCTCTAATGCCCAAGCGCCAACAACATGTTAAGATCACATATGAAGAGATGCGTGCAGGAACACACATAATATGTGGCCTTTGATGCGCATTTATACATAGGCTTATGTGCAGGCACATAAACACACACGTGCAACAACACCCACACACAAATGTATAAATACATTCATCACACTCTTTCATCTCCTTTCTCTCTCACTCCCCTCTTTCTCTCCCCCCGCCCCCCCCTCTCTCTCTCTCTCTCTCTCTCTCTCTCTCTCTCTCTCTCTCTCTCTCTCTCTCTGTGGCTGTCTTCTAGAGGCAGCATCTTTTGAATGATTATCTTGCCATCTCCTCTTGCTATCACCTGCTTAGCATCCTCTTCCATAATTCATTCAATTAAACAGATGACCTAAGCAACTGGATGTGCCTGTGTGCCTGGCTGTGTGTGTATGTGTGTGTGTGTGTGTGTGTGTGTGTGTGTGTGCTATTGTGTGAGGAAGTGAACGAGTATATGCATGTGAATTTGTGTGAGGTGGTGTGAGTGTGTGTGTGTGTGTGTGTGTGTGTGTGTGTGTGTGTGTGTGTCCATGCATGGCTTGATAAATATGCAAATAAACAAGGTCAAAAAATAAGCTTGGTCCAGCACTTTCCTTGTCCTTCTATTTAGCGCTGGCTATTGAGTGTGGCTCTGCAGTGCACTGTGGCATATCTCTTTGACAGGTGCCACCGCTTTTCTGCACCGGGTTTGGAAATAAGAAGCTTCTTTTCTAATGAGATCCAACTGTTCTTCTTTTAGCATTTCTCCCTAGAAATGTCTGTGCTCACGTGTGTGTGTGTGTGTGTGTGTGTGTGTGTGTGTGTGTGTGTGTGTGTGTGTGTGTGTGTGTGTGTGTGTGTGTGTGTGTGTGTGTGTGTGTGCGCACTTCAGACATTAAAACACACCTACAAAAAAAACATTCACCTAAAACGCTCCCTGCATTGCACTGAATTAGCACATTTTTGTTCCACGTGCCCAAATGGCAGCGACTGTGCTGTCTCCCTGCTCCATGGCACAGCATCAGCTCCCTCTTCTGCACTGCTGGGAACCCTCAGCAGCTTGGCTGTCATCCCCCCCAAACCCCCCCACCCCCTATTCCCTATTTCTCCTCTCCTCTCCTCGCCTCCCCTCATCTCCAGTGACAAATTCAGAGAAGCAAATGTTGATTACTTTGTTTGCACTTTGTCAGATTGCTTGTCATAATCAGGTAACACAATCTAGCTAGCGCGATCAAGGATTAGGGATCGGAACACAATTTATCCCCCCCCCCCCCCACCCAGCTCCCCCCACAAAGGTGTCAGACTAAAATAGACCTCATTAGAAAGAACAGACATTGGCCTGGAGTCAGCAGTGAAGAGTCTACATGCCCTGGATATATTCCTTTGAAAGGCATGAGCCAACATCTTCCAACGACTTGAGAAAGGTCACCTTAAGAGAGAGCGAAGAGAGATAGCCTAACTTTGCTGCTGTGAGTGTGCGTGTGTGTGTGTGTGTGTGTGTGTGTGTGTGTGTGTGTGTGTGTGTGTGTGTGTGTGTGTGTGTGTGTGTGCTGATGGTTTGCCCAGTAAATGGTATGCATGTGGGGCAGTGAGCACGCTGGAGGGGCTGGGGAGCTTCGCACGGTTGTCATGCTCACTGCTGCTGCTATGCACAGACTGGGCAGAGCTGTCTCAGGTCTAGGATATTAATGGCTCCCTTGGAATTAATTTTGAAAAAAGTACTTCCTCTCGTCTCTCCCTTCCTCCGTCGCCTCTAACTCTCTGCATCCCCCTCTCTCCCTCCCTCCTCTCTCTCTCTCTCTCTCTCTCTCTCTCTCTCTCTCTCTCACACTCAGACACACACACACACACACACATGCACGCACACACACACATACACAGAGACGGTGCAGGGGAATTGATTTTTCACTGAAAAGTATTTGTATGATATACACATTCCATTCACCGATAACAGAGCAATTCCACCTGCCACCACTGCAGCAGCAGTACAGGAAATACAGCCTCATGGAGCCAAGCCCGTTTAATAAGAAGAAATCAGGAACTGCCAAAGCTGCTAAAGGAACATTCATCTAGCCCAGGTCTATAGCGCACACACACACACACACACACACACACACACTCGAGACAGAGTGTGTGTGAGAGAGAAAAGCGTGGCTGCTGAAGATGAGTGAATGACTGAGATATGGAGATTAAGATGGAGAGAGAGGGTGACTAGAGAGATATAAAGAATGGCAGAGACACAGAGAGGTGTGTGTGTGTGTGTGTGTGTGTGTGTGTGTGTGTGTGTGTGTCCAGAGTGTGTGGGAGAGAGGATGCGGTAGGTGTGTGAGGCACTGACTGCAGTTCTCTGCAGGAGGTAGATAAGGTACACCCTCTTTCATCCTCTGTGCGGGGGCACCCCTCACCACCACCACCCTTGGGTGGGCCCACTGTTTTCTCACACTTAGATCCAGCCATGGGTAAAAGGTGATGTTCCAGACTAAGTGGGATTCATCTATCTGGATTAATACCGCATTATTCTAGTCTGCACTATACTAGTCTATCCAAGAAAATACTGCTTTTGAAGTTCTAATAGTGAAATACTACAATACAAGACTCCTCTCCTCTCTCTATATATATAAAAAATACTAAATATTATAGTGGTAATATATATTGCAGTAGTTGACTGTCAGTATTAAATTCTCCATACTAAAAGCCTTGGTCCCTTAAAGTCTAATTTTAACTGAATTAAGAATGACTCTCAGTTGAATTGGAATTGAGGCAGCAGACGGGATGCAGAGTTGCAATTCAAAGGAATGGAAATTTAATTTAATTGATTCCATTTGCAATTTGTGAATTGAATTGAAGCAAATTCCAAAATTGTGAATTTTGCAGAGGCACAGACACACACACACACACACACACACACACACACACACACACAGTCCAGGTCCCTGATTGAGCTGTGACCATCACCAATATTTTTCTTGCAAGGACAGAGTTGTTGGAGGGCAGTGGCGCTGAGGCCAGCGGGCCAGGGGAGGGTGGCGGGAGCGGGGCGTCACGGGTGGATGCAGGCGCCCCCGTCGCTCTCCGGCTGGCCCGTGTCATGGGACATTCATCACAGCCAAGGTAAGTGCTTTCTCCAGGAACAGCTCAGGCAGAAAATGAACAGCTGGCTGCACTGCCCACTGCAGGACCAGTCCTATTGCCCCCCCCCCCATTCTCTCTCTCTCTCTCTCTCTCTCTCTCTCTGTCTGTGTTTCTCTCTCTCCCCATCCCACCCCCATCTTTTCTATATGCCACTCTCAGTCCTTATCTCATCATGCTTGGGCACACAACAATGATGTCTGCTATCTCTCTTTCTTTCCCTCCCTCTCTGTCTCTCTATCTCTCTGTCTGCCAGTTTGTCCTCGCTGGCATCTCTCCCCATGGCTGGGCACACAGTAGTATCTCCCATCCCTCTCTCTCTCTCTCTCTCTCTCTCTCTCTCTCTCTCTCTCTCTCTCTCTCTCTCTCTGCCAATCCCGTGGACTCATCGTCCATCACCTCACGCTTGGCCACACAACAATGGCGGGAGTGATCGAAGAAAATACTAAAAATAAAAAAAAAGTGAAGTGATGGTCATTAACTGTGGCTTGATTACAGGCAGATAGAGCGTGTCTAAACTCTGGTGACAATTGCAAGGCAGCGGCGGTGTTGGTGGCAGCGGTGCTGGTGGTGGTGGTGGTGTTGGTGGCACAGGGCCCCAAAGGAGGGATATCATTGAATTGTGCTGATGGTTTGTCATGTTTTTGTCACCAGAATGACTGCTGTTGTTCCCCAACAGAGATCTCTGGCGCCCAGGCTTCTCCAAATTGCTCTAATTGATTGGCCTGTCATAAACTGACCCTCAATGCATAACAATTTCACTGCTCCTTTTTTCTCACACACTCCCACAGAAGCATACATGGCCACACGCAGATACGGGCAGACACACACACACACACACACACACACACACACACACACACACACACACACACACACACACACGCAGCCACAGGGTGTCTTCAGGAGTCGAGGAAGAAGGGGCAAAAACTGAAGGGCGCATCGATCAGCTGAAAGCCAAGAGGCTCCTTGATTTTTTTTCTCCCTCAACTTTCTAGAGAGTGTTGAGTGAGAGAGAGAGAGAGAGAGGAGAGTTACAGATTCTGCTCTCTTAGATACACACACAAACATTTCATCATGTTTTCCACTCGGGAAAATGCAATGGAGAGCTGGAATGAATTGACGATTCTTGATGATCTACCTGCAGAAAAAAAAATCTCAGACCCTCTGTTGAATTCCATACAAATGTCTGCCTCCCTCTGTCTGCAGTCACACTGAGAACGAGAGCAGGTGAGAGGATACATGAAGAGAATCATTCTATCCTTTCCCACATCTCCTGCTTGCAGCCTATCATCTATCAGTGGAGCTGCTTTTGGACATTTCTCAGGTCCCTAACCACGGAGCAGCCAACCTCACCAAGCATCTCCACTTCCTCCCCACATTGATTGGGACACAGGATACACCAACCGCACTCCTGTGTCATTTCAATGTGAATTCTTTGCAAAAACTACCGGACACGTCCGCAGACTGAATGTGTGTGTGTGAGTGTCTGTGTGTGTGTGTGCGTGTGTGTCAGGTTCTGTGCACTCAGCACTGTGTGTATACAGGCACCTTTTTCCTCCAGCAGAAGTCCTCCAACACACATACACACGCACACACACACACACACACACACACACACACACACACACACACACACACACACACACACACACACACACACACACACACACACACACACACACACACACATCAAGCCCTCCCCCCTCCACCTAAACCTCCCAACCCACCCATCTCCCAGTTGGCTCAACACTGCCGCCCGCACACACACAGGGAGTAACTGCATGCATATTTCATCAGCAGGCCTCTTCCAGGAAGGCTGCCATCCTCCTGGGCATTGAGTGTGGGCATTAGGACCGTGTCTGTCTAGCTAATCAATCAAAAAGAGAGAGAGAGAGAGAGAGAGAGAGAGAGAGAGAGAGAGAGAGAGAGAGAGAGAGAGAGAGAGAGAGAGAGAGAGAGAGAGCGTGAGAGAGAAAGTAAACTTTATGTAGCAGCAAGGGTGGCGGCCTGTGTGTGCGTGTGTGTGTGTGTGTATGTGTGTACATCTGAGAGAGACGGGCTGTGCATTCGCAGGGAGCGCCGGAGACAAGCCCTTACCTTCACCATCTGCTCCCCTTCCCACTAGTCTCGGCATCAATCTCCCCAATACATTTCCTTCCACTCCTCCTTTTCATCTCCCCCTCTCATTCTCTACCTCTTTCCTCTATCCCTCTCTCTCTCTCCCCCGTCTCTGAGGCTGTGCGGCGGCTGCACTATTCATTGGAACCCCATCTCCATGGGCTGCAGTGAGCTTTAGAGAAGGCCCCGGACGATGTGCGAAGAAGGGAGGGGAATGGCTGCGAGTGCTGCAGATTAAAACGCCGCTCCCGGGGGAGGTCTCGCCAGAGAGGCTCACACTACATACATTCTCTTTTATAGGCCTTTCTTTATTCATCAGAACACGGCTTCAATTTTATTAACTTCTGCAGCCAAGCGGATATCCGCTGTGGAGCTGTGAATTTTTTTTTTTTTTTTTTTTTTCCATGTCTCTCAATTTTTTTTTTTTTCTTTTTTTTCTCTCAGAAGTGCATCACATACTCCTCATGCGTAAACTCTCTTGAACACACACGGCCATAAAAAATAATCTTTTTAACACACACACACGCACACTCTCATACACACTGCTACACAAATGAAATGTGCACATGCGAACCCGCACACACACACACACACACACACACACACACACACCCACACACACAGAGACACACCGGCACACACACTCCCACTCCCACACCCACCCACACAAAAACACACACAGACACACACAGACACACACACACACACACACACACACACACACACACACACACACACACACACACACAGGGGAGAATCACAAATGCTTGTATTTACTGCTGTCTGAGCAGTTTCTCCTTCTGCCAGGGCACGCAATTCTCTCCTCCACAGCACACAGTCAGGCCTGCAAATGGCTCTTTGCCTAACCCCCTCCTCCTCCCCCATCATTCTTACATTAAGAGGGGGCTTTGTGGCCAGTGGCGAGGGGGATGATGTATGCAGCAACCAAGGGAGAGGAGTACAAGAGAATATAAATATTCCAAATGACTGGGTGACCATCCATCTGCAGGAGACCAAGCATGACTGCCTTTGCATCTGACAGGCTTTGCTTTGCTCGCCGGACGGAATTCATGAGCTACGTCACGAAAGCTCCCCGCTCTGTTCTAGATGATTCTTTAGTTAACTCACCTTGTAATGCATCTCCACAGCCCCCCCTTCCCTACTCATGAAAATATACTACATTCAGTGCTCAAAAATAACACTGCTATAAAAAGAGTGGTGTAGTATTGGACACAATCTGTCCGCTCCCCTTACTGCACGCACACACGCACACACACACACACACACACACACACACACACACACACACACACACACACACACACACACACACACACACACACACACACACACACACACACACACACACACACACACAGACACACACATTCCTGACTGACGTCCTTAATGCGGGCGTCTCTATTCATAAGGCCCTTGCTTACTCGGAGGCCATCCGGTGTTCCGCTCTATGATGGAGATGAATTATAGAGATGACACTGCTGCGCTCTAAACCTGCCTTTGGCCCGCTCCGCTCCGCTTCCGCACCATCCCATTGGTGCCTTTGACTGGCCGCAGCAGCGCAGCACAGCACAGAACACCACTTCCTGCCTCCCACCATTGACAAGATCAGGAAATGCCACTCTGTGGGTGACTAGAGAGAAGTCCTAACTCGGGAGAGGCATAGAGCAAGAGACAGAGAGAGACAGAGACAGAGCAGGAGGGAGAGAGGGAAGGAGAGGGGGAGCGAGAGAGAGAGAGAGAGAGAGAGAGAGAGAGAGAGAGAGAGAGAGAGAGAGAGAGAGAGAGAGAGAGAGAGAGAGAGAGAGAGAGAGAATAAAAACAGCGCAGAAGACAGAGAGAGCAGTGCATTGTGGGAACGCCAGAGGCAGCCCGGTGGAGCTAGGTGGGAGACCCCTAGGCAGTGGAGACGGCATAAATGATGCAAGGCTGCTGTCATTATCTACCTTTTAATGGCCAAGCCAGCTCACTACACAGAGGTTGCCAGCCCGTAACGAAAGTCTCACAAAAAACAGGAGAAGACGGGAAGACTGTCACTCGGCTGCCATCCAGGAAGCTTGTCTCTCTCTAACATGAGTGCTTCTGTGTCCCAGTTCCTGGAGATCCGTATACCACCACACATACAATATGTATGGATTCTCCTATATGCCTCTGATGTTATGTGAAGTGACAGCTTAGGCGTATGTTATTTTAGTTCATATGCTCTCAGAGGCATTCAAAGCAAATGACCTAGGGGGAGCTAGAGCCGTCTTTATCAATGCAGCAAAGAGAAGCACAGGTGGAAATGGACAAGGACACCGTGTGCCTTTGAAAAGAAAAGAAAAGAAAAAAAACTAAAGCAGTTGGTGGATTACGTCAATTCACTCGGTTAATTCAACTGGTTGGGAAATAACGGTGCGATAGAAGCAACGGTGTCATCTGGCTTCTCCGAGGAGACGGCGAGTTTATGCTCGGGCGAGCAGAGTGTTTATGAGGAACCAGCGCACCTGTACGCCTCCACCTTCCCTCAGG
>JAODXP020000007.1:266532-301532 GCA_027497455.2 Sardinella longiceps
ATTAGCGGCATAGGAAATAGCTGTGAGTTCTCCTTGAAGAGGAGGGAAAAAAAGGCGTCAGCTGTCTGTTTTTGTGTATGGCAGTTTTTGGTTGAAATTCGCTGTCTAACATGCAGAAAATAGCAGAGCACAAAAGCTGAGAGCATTGTAATTATTGTCTTCAAGGATGAGCTCTTCAAAAAGTGCATGTTGACGGTAACAATTTCACAATCCACTGGAAGTAAAATAAGGCTTATATCAATGTCAGTCAAGTCTCCTGCTCCACACGCCCACTGATGGGTGGGTGCGCCTGCATAGCTGTCCCCAAACTGCAGCAAAATGGATACGACAATAGGTGACAGACTCAGCCGCACCCACACATGGCAAAGAGAAAGCCTCGGAGCCAAAGAGATACAGTATGTGTCTTTAAGTTCTACCCTAATGCATAATACATGTGGAGCGCTTGAATGACTGCCTTTAAGTTCATCTCTTATCTGCCTTACCTTTTGATTCATCCCTTGTCCACTTCCCCTTATCATATACTGTACAGTGTGAGTGCAAATATGATCTATTTCAAAACAGAATGTAGAGGGTATTCTTTCATTCAGAGAGAGAGATAGAGAGAGGTTGTGTGTGTGTGTGTGTGTGTGTGTGTGTGTGTGTGTGTGTGTGTGTGTGTGTGTGTGTGTGTGTGTGCGTGCACGACACGTCAGTGTTGGCAGATCAAGACAAAACATTTGAAGTATCTTTAAAATGTGCGGCACATCACTGCATTTAAATGAGAGCCATTCAAGGCCCCTTTGAAAGGCTTGATATGGGAAATGAGTAGCAAACATATTGGTGCATCATCCTCACCTCGACAGCATAATTTATTCAGCTGCATTGCTTTACACATAGCTAAGATGTGATGTTGACAGTTTGATTCAACAAGCTCGGCATTCGCTGTCACTATTTTTTTTGCCCTTCCTCTGAATGAATATAAACATGGAACACACGCAAAAAAAAAAAAGATGTAGCATGGAGACTTCCGCGCAGGTATTTGGCTGAGTCATTTTCCACCTCTCTCCAAGCCTAAGCCCAGTGAACAAAATGTGTTAGATGTGCTGCTGAAGTTTTTTTAGGTTTACCAATTATCAAGTTTTGGATGGTGATGATGTCGAAGCTTTATTTTAGGAATGCTAGGTCAAAGACAGCTGCAGCACACTGTAGCGTTTGAGGACAATCTGCTAAGGCTAAAGTATAGGATCAAAGGGCAGCTTCACTGCAGGGCCAACCAACATGACCAGCTTAGTTTAGAGAAAACACTGACTGCTAAACAATGCTAGTTGAGACAACAGGGATACTTTGGGTTGCAGGGACAACAAACAAACTAAAAAACGACAGACAAGCGTTCTCCATCTTTCACTGTAAAATGACAGTCTACAGGTGAAGTACGCTTCTCCATGTTTCTACCTTCCTCTTCCTCTCAGAGTTCTCACTATTTTCTCCATCCACTCTGGCATCTCTCTCTCTCTCACACACACACACACACTCACACACACACCTTGCGCTTTGCCCCACCCCATTCCTCTCTGCTGCCCTACCCTACAGTCCCCACCACCTCCCAGCCCATGTCCACTCTCTCCACCTCCTCCACCCTTCGGACCGTCTATTATCCGGGGGCTGACGTTTCCATTATGGACTGCCACAGCCTCCGGCCTGCCCGGTGAGTTGTGGAGCTCGCTGAGAGTGTCATTAAAGACAACAACAGCGTCGGGCTTCCATGCAGTGCGCAAACCACTGCCCCGACACCCGGCAATCCATCAGCTCCAGATCTCCCAGCACTAGCCCACTATCATCCAGTGAAGACGATGCACGGCACCGCACGGCACCACACTGCACCGCACCAAAGCCCAACGTCAAGCCCCCTACGGTATGAGTGAAGGTGAGGAGAGAGAGAAAGAAATAAGAGAGGGTGAGGAAAAAGAGAGAGAGAGAGAGAGAGAGAGAGAGAGAGAGAGAGAGAGAGAGAGAGAGAGAGAGAGAGAGAGAGAGAGAGAGAGAGAGAGAAAGAGAGAGTGCCTACTGAGCAGGTTCGCTCTCTTCTAAACCTCAGCACTTCATCAAAGCCACCACAATAGCACCCTTAGGGGGCCAACATGCAGGATTGGAGTTTGACTAAGTCCACGGGCCAAACAAACACACACAAAGCTACCTAACAATCTCTGTCCCCAACCTTCATATATATATGACATCCTTGAGCAAGTTCTCCTAAGACACACACACACACACACACACACACACACACACACACACACACACACACACACACACACACACACACACACACACACACACACACACCTCTGGGCTACAGCAGCATTGAGTAGACCGTGGTGAGGTGAGTTAGGGTCAACTGTCAGGCTTGCTGTGTGAATGCGTCTGGTTAGAGACCAGCATCACAGCACTGAGTGATGCAGACAATTACTGTATGAGGGAATAAAAGGTCACATGTGCCAGCATCCACATCCAGCTTAGCAGGACTTTTTCCCTGCTGCAGGAGTTGAATGAGGCCTAATGGAGTCTTGTCCTTTGCCTGGCTGTGCGTGCGTGCTGCTGGGGAAGCGTTCTGGAAGCCTGCACTAATGAGACTGAGCGCTGGTCGTCAGATGTACACCGCCAGCCCCACGCCGGGGCTTTTTAATTAGGTCTGAAGCATCAGGTGTCTGTCCACCCACAACGCTGGGTGCCGGAGAATGCGCAGGCGCGTCATCCCCGCATGAAACTCCTACACACTGACAGATCCACGTGGACAGGGTCTAGTTTTTGCAACGAATGCCCTTTTTTTCCCTGTAACTCACAAATTTGCTTCCTCAAAACTTGCCTCAACTCTATTTCCCTTCGTCTTTTGCCTCCTGCCTGCAGTAAGCAAGTCTAGTTTCCTAGCAGGAATTGGCAGTAGCCTGCAATCCCTCTTATTGCACACAATTACCTTTAAGGAATCATTCCTCACTTCAGGTAGAAGTCACTCTGTGCTTTTGCAAAAATTGTCTCCATTTGCTCCCATTGCTGGTACTTTAGCATGCATTGCCTCAGCCTCCTCTGAATCTCGATTGTCTCCCTTCATCTTGATGGCAGATCTCTGCACATCCTGCTGTGTGTTTGGGAGGCTATTCCCCGGTCACTCAGTTCATCACAATCTCCTCAGAGCTGCCTCCTTGACCCACAAGCCTAACTGTAAATGTCAGCCTGCTTTATGATGCCTTAGAAGTGTTTACGGATGGATTAAAGTTCATCACACACACACACACACACACACACACACACACACACACACACACACACACACACACACACACTTTGGGACCTCTAGGTCTGGTGGTGACAAGCTATAACTCTGAGTCCAAGAAGTCCCTAAGGGTGCACTCAAGGTCTCTTGCTTGCTCTCCTTCTCTCTATTTCACTCCCTCCTCCTCCTCCTCCTCCTCCTCCTCCTCTGATGAAAGCAGCTGTGGCCAAACTGCTGCCCCAATATATCTTCACCTCTCCACCCCCCTCCCCGCCCCTTCAGTCCCCCCATGTTCTTCCAACCCTCTGCTCTCTCCCTTTAGTTTCAAAGCTCCTGAGCACCTGAGGAGTGTGTGAGTGTGAGTGTGAGTGAGTGTGGGGATGAGTGAGTGACTGACTCCACTCCCACTGGTTCAGGCTGCAGGAGTTGTGTGGCTGAGACAGGCTCCATGCCCTCACTGGCCCCTGGCCCGCACTGGCCACTAGCTGGGCTCTGCTGGGCTCAACTGGGCCAGAGCAAACTCTGTGGCTGGCTGGCAGTGTGATGAATGCCTTGCATTAGTGCCTTCCGTCTGCCTTCCATAGCCATGCTGGCCTCCTCGCCCAGAGAGCCCAGTGGGAAGGAGGGATATAGAAATGGAGAGAAAGATAGGAAAAAAAAGAAGAGAAAGGAAAAGGAATGGCGAGAGGGGAAAGAGGAACGGGCTGCAGGTGCAGCCTCATTCTTGCGGCCATCTTACTGGGGGCCCTGCATTAGCCAGATGACAAGGGGTTCTCAGCGAGGCCGTCAGAAGAGAAAGGCCAAATGGCTCCATAGTGAATCAGGGTGGGGAGGGCGCAACCTTGTTAAATGTGAGAATAACAGATAAAGCTAAATAAAGACATGAAAGGCTGGTGTGGGGGTTGGTGGGAGCCTAATCGACGACGTTAGCGAGCGGGGTGACGGGAGAGAGAGACTTGGCTCGGGCGCGGCGACTAATTGCTTGGCTTTTCTTCCTCCGCCGTCTTCCCCTCCAAATAGTCCTGGCGTGCCGTCCAGCTCTGGTCAAAGCTGCCAGGGAAGCGCTGCGGCTTGTCATGGCAACCTATGCCATTCTGAATCTCTCTCTTTCTCTCTCCCTCTCTCTCTCTCGGAGAGGCTCGGAGGCTCTGACGTGATTGAACAGCTGGCTGGCTTTGGCATCCTGGCATCCACCTCCCGCCCCCCTCCCTCCCTCCCTCTCTTCCCCAGCACTGGTGAGAGGCGACTGCCCCTACAGCGCCCCCTTACAGGCTCCTAGATCCAGCTCAGCAGCCAGGGAAAAACACACGGGATGTCAGGCTGTGAGAGAGGGAACCAGTAGGAGAGGAGGAAGACAAGGAGAGACGTTGAGAAAAAGAGGGCAGAGAGGAGAGCAGAAGAGAGGAGAGGAGAGGAGCAAAGACGCATTAACATGTGTGTGAGCGCGGGGCGTGGAGCACTGATAAGAATGAGACAAGCATGGAGGATTGTCAGTGATCTGAATATTAAAAAGAGAATATCATCACAGATAAGCTATAGGAAGCAGATAGGCTAAAAAAGGGAACCTCCACACTTGTCGTGTCTTTTGTCCCTGCTGGCTACCTGAAGGTACTCATTATATTTAGTCAGCACTTGTAACTTTTGAAGTCCTGACATTTTGCATTGGTCCCCTTACTTGTCGGAAAAAAGTGCTCTTTATGATTCACTTGTCTCCCCTTCCAACCCCCTCTTTTTCACATCCTTTCTTTGTCACTCTCTTTTCTTCTCCTCATTGTTCTTCTGTTGTTATCAGTCATCTCCTCACAGACTAGGTAATAAAAGAGCACTACGTTCTAGGAGTCCAGCTGCATTGTGCTCGCTCTCTTTGTTCTCTCCTTTTCTCTCTCCCTCACTCACTCGTTTTTTTGCCTTTCTCTCCCTCTCTCCTGATCTTGCTCTCTCTCTCTCTCTCTCTCTCTCTCTCTCTCTCTCTCTCTCTCGCTCTCTTTCTTTCTCTCTCCCTCTCTCCCTCTCTCTCTCTCTCTCTCTCTCTCTCTCTCTCTCTCTCTCTCTCTCTCTCTCTTTCTCTCTCTCTCTCTCTCTCTCTCTCTCTCTCTCTCTCTCTCACACCACTATGTTCTCACTTTCTCTTTTAGTTGTTCGTTCCAGCAGACCTTATCAGTCTGATGAAAGAGATAAAGGGCTTTGTGGCTTTTTGCTGTGAAATAATGCTGGCAACCACTGATAAAATGTAATGGGTGACGGGTTCACAGCAGACTACACCGCCTACACCCCTCCAACCCCACCCCACCCTCCTACAGCTGCACCGCAGCCGTTCCCCTTTCTCCGTGACTCACTTTGGGGAGTCTGGCGGGATGATGTGATTGGACACCGGCATGTCAAGTCTCCCCTCTTTAAGCCCGCCCTTAACTCACCTGCTGTCCACCTAGGCCGAGACGAGACGAGACGAGACAGCTCATCACTCTGACAAGTCAATATGAGCAGGCCACTGTCTCTGGTGCCGTTTCCAAGGAGCCATCTGCACCTCTGCCACCACTCCCCACTTCTTTTCTCCTGCCTTCGCTCCAAGTTTATGGCTAATGTCAGCCAAATCTATTTCCCTTACGACGGCAAAGCCAACTAAACGACAAGCATTGTTCATTCCCAGTTCACCTGGCCAAGGCTTAATGAGTTTAGGATTGAACTGTTGCTTTAATCGATGAGACGAACAAAGAGGACACTCTTTCCCTCTCACACTCTCTCTCTCCTCACTCACACACACACACACACACACACACACACACACACACACACACACACACACAAACACACAACTTGGCTTACTTGGGTCCAACATTTTCTTTTTTTGTGATGAACTAAGACTTGACATTTGACCAGCAAACACACAAACTTGAAGACTTCTTTAACGAACAAACTTTAAAAGCTTAAAGAAAGAAAGTAAATACAGACGAGCGCTGATCAGTTTGATTGCGTCTGTAGTTCCTGACCACATTTTTACTGTCAGGCGTCAGGAGACATAACCCCCCACGGCTTAAGCCACAATGCCCATTTTCCTCTGACTGCTTTGCAGAACTTCGATTAAGATTTCATGAAGCGGTAACGATTATGTGATTACTTCCTAGTCTCACTCTTTGTAATGGCTTCGGTGGTTCGGCTATTTTGATGCATAGTTTGGACAGACAGGATGTTTATGGATTAAAACACAAACGAAAACAGACTGGCTGGCTCGCTATCGATTTAGGGGACGCTATCGACTCCACGGAGGGATGGTGGGAGTTGATGCCGTTCAATACATGTGATATTTTCATATAAATAATGTTGGCTTTTTGCCCCAGTAATTGCCATGCAGTAACTACACGGATGACAGAATGAGAACAGCATTACGACATTGATTATTTGTGTGGCCCTCTCTATCTGCTCCAGCCGTTTAGATGGAGGGAGAGTCTCTATCTCACTGAGCTCAGGCACTGCAAACAGTTCTGCGTGACATACAGTATGCTTCTGTTGCTTTTGTTTGCCTTGTCAAAGTTGAGGTGTGGGTGGGTGTATTTACGAGTATGCGTATGAGTTCTATGGTAGATGTGTTTGCTTCATGTGCGCCTAATTGCATCCTGCTTCCCGCCTGTCTTCAGGGCATCACAACAGAAGCTTTTCCATCAGGAATTTCAAGGAATTTCACTCATTCTCCAGTTAATTACTCGGTCACTGGCAGATCTGTGTGTGTGTTTACTCCACTGCTTACTGATTTAATTGTAGCGTGTCAAGCGATGGAGGGTGCTCCACATCTAGTGATAAAGAAGAAATGTCAGTGTTTAATAGCTCAACATGCTTTGTTAGGTTCATTAATATGGACAATTATATATCCAATTAGCTAGTGAGTTAGCTACACTTGGAACGGGGAGTGTATGTATAAACAAGTAAACACCCATCCAATCTTCATCTGCATAGCATATCAAACAATAGCCAAAGTACAAAGTAAGATGAAGTAGAGCTTTTAATATGATTGCATGTTATTATTATTATTTTTTTATTTGGTGTAAGAAGGTGGAAGAGAGTCGGGGGCAAAAGCACAACATGTGCCTGTCTGGTCTGGCTGATGTCTCAGTCATGGCTGCTCCTCCAGTGGAGTGCAGAGAGAGAGAGAGAGAGAGAAACAGCCTCTGCTGAGCTGCTGCCAGGGTTATTTACTGTTCCGCAGGACCCACTGTTGGCCCCTCCACTAAAAATCTCTTATTAAATAAGAGAGGACCAAGGGCAAGACACTAACATCACACACACACACACACACACACACACACACACACACACACACACACACACACAAACACACACACACACATACAGCTCTTGTCTGATGAGTCTGTTGGCAAGCTGGTGTGGGGAGGGAGGGCTCAGGGTTAGTGCTGGGGGCTGAGTTACAGTGGGCTGACAGAGCAGCTCCGACACAGGACTCTGCCCCCCTCTCCTCCCCTACCCTCCTCTCCATCCCTCTCTCCTTCCTTCCATCCATTCCCCCTTTCCTTCCCTTCTCCCTCCCCGCCAAAACAACACGCTCGGTCCTGCCTGTGCCGTCTGGGCCCAGGATTCACGTGAGCGCACACGGAGAGACAGCCACAAAGCACATCCTGAGCGTTATTGATCTGGATCGGGAGGAAACGAGGGGGTGGGAAAAATTCATAATTTATAAAAGCCAATAGAGCCACACAGACTGGTCTCTCTCTCTCTCTCTCTCTCTCTCTCTCTCTCTCTCTCTCTCTCTCTCTCTCTCTCTCTCTCTCCCTCTCACACACACACACACACACACACACACACACACACACACACACACACACACTCACTTTTTGGGCTGAAATAGGACCCTGGTTATTTTCAGGCCTGTCTTCACCACTCACCACTTTTAAAAAGCGGCTAAGGTTTCATACATATTTTGTTCGATAGTGTCGATTTTTGTGCCTGTATACGATCCGTCTGTCTTGGTTAGTCTGCCTGTCCTCTCTGTGTTCTTGATGCATACTCTCCTGCCTGTGGTTTTACTGACTGCACTGTTCCAGTGCCAGTGGGTGGTCTGTTTCATCTGAGACTGGAGTCCTAGGCGCACCGGATGAACATTTGCATTAAACATTCATACTTTTGCGTATAGATACACAAGCTCCAAACCTTTCAGCCAAACACACACACAAACACACTCACACACACACTGAAAACAGCCAGGTTCCTGCACATCCATACCTACAGTACAGTACCTACAGGCGCAATCTAAAGCCACACACACACACACACACACACACACACACACACACACACACACACACACACACACACACACACACACACACACACAGTTCTTGGATGAGGGGGGTGTTGGGGAAAATGAAACAGGGCTCGAAAGAAAAGATAACCTGCTGGAAAGTAATTAAGCAGTGGAGAAAGACGAACCTGTTTAATATTTCATGCCTCATGTCTCGGCAAAAAAAAAAAAAAAAAAGGCTGTGTGGATGGCACAATAGGGCACAAACAAACAATTACAGAATAATTAGCCGTGATTCATCCAGGAAACGCCGCCTTTTGCCAGAGATATATGTAAGTAATTTCAGATACAACTCAGGCCAAATTGCTCCGAGACTCCAGCAAACAGCTGTGTCTGTACACTGCAGCACTGCGCTGACTCTTGAGTGTGTGTGCGTGTGTGTGTGTGTGTGTGTGTGTGTGTGTGTGTGTGTGTGTGTGTGTGTGTGTGTGCTGTGTGTGCGTGTGTGTGTGTGTGTGTGTGTGTGTGTGTGTGTGTGTGTGTGTGTGTGTGTGTGTGTGTACGTGCATGTGGGCAGCATGCATCTGGACAGTGCACCCTGCAGGATTAATTAGCTCAAAGGAAACTGTACCCTGGACCTCTCTCTCTCTCTCTCTCATTTGTAATCTCTCTACAACCCCAACAAGGCGGCAGCTGCAATTATCCTGTGCGCAAAAAAGCGGGCAAAACAACACTGGCCTGTCTGCAGTCAACGCCGCATGTTTGGACTGTGCGCGGGGCGCAAACAGACTCTGTGGTGACTGCATTGTCATGACTGCTTTAAAAGCGCACTCCAAGGGCCTCTGGCTGTTTCCAAGCCAATCACACTGTAAGGGAATGCTGCTCGGCAACACAGTAGCGACATATACAAACACCCCAGGAATAATATAAGGCTAATAATAACGTGCAACACAGATCTGACAGACCTCAATGACAGGCCCGAGTGGGAGCTGCACATGGGCAATCAAGTGCAATCATGCTCCACAGCACCATGCAGTGACCATAGACGTGCGTGTCCTTCCTCCCCACATCTCTCTCTCTCTCTCTCCTCCTCCTCTTCTTCCTCTTCCTCCTCCAGAAGGTCTAATGTAGGGGGAGCTGGGGGAGGAAGGAGTGAGCTCTATTTATAACCCTGCCTCCGGCCTGGGGCAGCTGTGTCAGGAATCAACAACCCCCCCCAACCCCCTCCATCCCCATCCCCACCCACTCCACCCCCACCCGCCTGTCCCTGGTCTGTGCGGCCCATGCCCCTATTTCTTCTACAGCACTGCATCTTGCTTTTCCTTATACTGTATGAGCTCCTTCATTTCCCCCTCTCTCTCTCTCTTTCTCTATTTCTTTCCATCACTCCCCCTTTCTATCCCGCAGTCTCTCTGGAAGTCTCAGAAATGGAGGCTTTGACAGCTGCTACCCTTCTGTGCTATTCCATCCTTTGCTTTCTTTCAATTTGTCTGTATGTGCACGCACACACACACACACACACACACACACACACACACACACACACACACACACACACACACACACACACACACACACACACACACACACACACACACTTTATTTTATGTGTGTCTGTGTGTTCATTGTTTGTGTGTCTGTGTGTATGTGTGCGTGTGTGTGCACACTTGCATCTGTTTGTGTGTTTCTCTCATTCTCCGTGTCTCTATCTCCCGGTCTCCTTGTGTGTCTGTCTGTCTCAATATCAGTGTCCCTGTGCAATGACACATGGGTGACACATCAGCATGGCCCAGCTCTCCTGTTCCATGTGTGGTATGTATGAGGCACAGCTCCAGTCACATTAGTCGCTGCCGCCGCACCACCGCCACCATCGCCACCGCCGCCATCGCCGCCTCTTGCTACTTGAGCTCAACCTCCAGCAGTTCTTCCATGCGCACTTTAAACAGCATGCTTCACGGACCATTACCTTCCATAACAGGCAAACGCAACACTGCTTAACAAGCTCAATTTCTACTTAACATACCAAATGCCGCCTAATCTAACCGGCCCAGACAACTGGCCTTTTAATGTTCCCGCCCGAACGCAAGCGCGTTCGCTCGTCCTGACGAACTTTTAATGCAAACTGCCACTATCATAAATGTGCTCGGCGCTCGCGTTTCTCTTCAGCCTCGAGAAGGAGGGGCACTGGAGCTGAAAATGTTCCTTTTCATATAAACCAAAACAAAAACATCTGCTGCGAGACAAAAAAAAAAAAAAAAGTGTTGAGAAAATTCGCTAGCGCTGCAGAACGAGGGGCTGGGTGGGGAACAGTGGGGGTGGAGTTGAGATTTCTACCGCAGACTATTTCCTCACCCACCCACCTGAGAAGTGGCAGTGTGTCCACAGAAAGTGCTGGAATTCTCTAACCCGGGTCTGTGCTAAACCTTTTGGCTTGTGTGAACAATTAACACGACAGGTAGGACAACACTAATAGCAAAAAAAATCGATGTGCCATAGCACATCACATCATGCGTTTGAGCGCCCGCTTCTTAAGTACCACAGAAAATGAAGAACTGCTTTGTGGATGACATGCTACTAACTGTGATTTGTAACACCAATAAAGACCATGTTTTCATCTCTTCCTCCCTGACTACTCTTCACCGCCTTCTGTTCCAAACACGTCTCCTCCTCCTCCTCCTCCCTCTCTCTCTCTCTCTCTCCCTCTCTCCCTCCCTCTCCGCCCTTCTCTCGCTCCCTGTACAGGGCCACTTAGATCTGTAGTGGCGCGGAGCTTGAGCAAATGCTGAAATGATTGGAAATGAAAGATGAGTAATGGTAATTCCTGCGCACTTGCCCTCACAATGTAGCGCTGATGAGATTTGATTCCTGGTGCAGCCGACGGGCTCCCAGGTCAGGTACATCATCCAAATGGAGTGGCTGTCTCGTCTCGCCCAGGCCCAGGAGAGAGAGAGAGAGAGAGAGAGAGAGAGAGAGAGAGAGAGAGAGAGAGAGAGAGAGAGAGAGAGAGAGAGAGAGAGAGAGAGAGAGAGAGAGAGAGAGAGAGAGAGAGAGAGGAGGAAAAAAACACCCAAGCCTCCCCTGAACACAGCCAGCCCATTGAATGTCACTCAGTGTTTGCCTATGCAAAGCACCTCCACCACAGAGACGGCCATTTACCCATCAGTTTGGGGCAGCTGAGGAACAACAGAAGGCTTCTTAATCCGATGCAGGACGCATCTCATCTTTGGTTCAGATTTTTCACAAACCACACCCTGTGATAATTAGTATTATATATAATTATATAATTTCTTATATAATATCATCACAGAGATAACATCTCTTCACTCCAATAGGACTGCCTTAGCCTACAGATCTAATCCTGCTCTCAGAGAGTCCAGCTCAGCAATAATCAACAGAAATCTGTTTAACCCAATCATTTGATAAAGTCCATTAGCTCGGCTTTGCCGGTAAATTAATCAGCCAGGAGAGCCTTATGGTTAACATGTGCACGCTTCACATGTGTTATCTCAGTGCAGGCGTGTGGACATACACGCACACACACACACACACACACACACACACACACACACATAATATCTTCTTCCCTCAACTCCTTCCCTTTTATCTATGAGGCAGAGTCAGTGTGGAGAGTCTAGCGAGGTCAATGAAGCTAATGTTGCACGGTAACACTATGGGCGTCCATCCCCACCCCTTCCCTTCCCTTCTCCCCTCTTCAGAATGCAGTGCCATTATTCCGCCATTACAGGCGCATTACACAACAGTCACAATGGCAGCAATTCCCTCTCCAAAGGCGGGAGGATTCTGATAACATCTATATTCCCCTGAGTACTGCCTGTGAAATGGGCTGTTCAGGTTTCACTGGCATCTCTCTCTCTCTCTCTCTCCCCCCCCCACACACACACACACACACACACACACACACACACACACACACACACACACACCGCAAAGTGCTGTTGAAGGGGTGTGACAGGGGAAGAATATTCTAATGAGCAGGCATTAGGGCTAATGTGTCACACACACACACCACACACACACACACACACACACACACACACACACACACACACACACACACACACACACACACACACACAGTATCTGATGTGTTACAAGGCAGAGCAATCTTAGGCGAGATCCTTGGACATGGCAGGGATGAGAGCAGCCGCAGAGGCAGACGAGTGTGACACCCATGCTGCAGCCATCCAGGCATCAGAGGGGCTTAGCAGTGCTTCAGGTGCACAGCACAGCCTACATGCCTACACTGCACAGCATGAAAGGGCTAGAGCACCAGTGGAGTGCACACCAGAGAGAGAGAGAGAGAGAGAGAGAGAGAGAGAGAGAGAGAGAGAGAGAGAGAGTGTATGAGAGAGAGAATGAAAAGAAGAAAAAAGGTGCGAGAAGCACACGGTCTCTAGGGCTCCTGTAGCTCAGAGATAGGTGATGTGTGGCACTCTGAAAACAGGCAAAGCCAAGCATCTGGCAGATCAGTACAGGGAGTGGGTGAGGCTGTGTGTGTGTGTGTGTGTGTGTGTGTGTGTGTGTGTGTGTGTGTGTGTGTGTGTGTGTGTGTGTGTGTGTGTGTGGTTGGGGAGGGAGGGGGTGCGTAGGTGTTCACTTCACATTACAGTAAACAGCCTGGATTCCAGATTTTAGACCCAGATGACATGAAAGAGTGTGTGTGTGTGTGTGTGTGTGTGTGTGTGTGTGTGTGTGTGTGTGTGTGTGTGTGTGGGAGTGAGAGAGAGAGAGAGAGAGAGAGAGAGAGAGAGAGAGAGAGAGAGAGAGAGAGAGAGAGAGAGAGAGAGAGGTTTCGGGAAAGACAGATTCTGTGGTGACAAGAACGAGTAAAACACGAGAGGAAAGGAAAAAGCGAGAGTTTTAGCGAGTCAAAGAGAGAAAGAGAGTGTTAGTGTGCCTGTGCGTATATATATGTGTGTTTATGTGTGTGTGTGTGTGTGTGTGTGTGTGTGAGTGGGAGTGAGAGTGCAAGCGTGAATGTGAGTGTGAGCGTTAATTTGAAAGTGAGATATGCGCATGTGTTGTTCAGCGGAGATCCCACACTGCTGCCTTGCTGAGAACTTCCAATCATCCAATCATATACCCCCTCATCCCCCCACACACACACACACACACACACACACACACACACACATCACACACACACACACACACACACACACACACACACACACACACACACACACACACACACACACACCACACACCTCCCGGTGGTTCACTCCAAGAGGAAATAGATGCTGTCTTTACACACACACACACACACACACACACACACACACACACACACACACACACACACACACACACACACACACACTCCCTGTCTTAGATTTGGTTTTGTTCTTGATGAGCCCTGGCATTGGCATTGCAGGCTGATACAGTAGTGTGTGTGTGTGCAGGTGCCACAGTGTTAACAGGATGGACAGATGCTGATTGGCCTCCAGCTGTGTGCTGCTGGGGATCATTCCGTATATGAGTGTGTCACCCAAAACCACATCTCATCATCGCTCCGCTCACGTTGCTATGGCAACAACCACCGGCCGTACAAACCGCGACGCTGCTGGCGAGTGAGCTCACCAGTCCTCACCAGTGTTACAGTGCATGGGACAGGGCCACAAGCACACACACACACACACACACACACACACACACACACACACACACACACACACACACACACACACACACACACACACATAAACACAGAGCCAGCCAGCCAGCCAGCCAGTGTCCACACACTCTGATACTTCAGACGGATGTGCACCATTAACGTCTGCAAACACCGGCGGCCATAAATCAAGGCCGTCAGTCAATAATTAGTCCCTGAACATAATCCTTCCATTGGTTTAGTGTCTCAAGGCTCCGCCGTCGCTCCCGTGGCAGAAAATCTATCATGTGCCGCAGCCTGCCCAGTCGCATTGGCGGCCCAGCCGCATGCAGAGCCCAGCCCAGCCCAGATCAGCTCCTCTGCGCCCCTGCATGGCCTTATGCAGCTCCAGTGCTGCTGCGGCCGCATTCGCACACCCGCCAGCGCGCTCGCTCGCTCGCTCCTCTGGGCTGCGGTGTAAACATGGCTACAGTTGTCAGGAGCGGGGCCTAGTTAGATAATAGGCCTGCTCCCCAGGGGGTTTGAGGGGGGTAGACGGGGGAGGGTGCTGGGGTGCGGTGGGAGCGGGAGGAACTGATCCGTGAGATCCCATGGCGAGGCACCCGAGGGGGACGCGGGTGCGTGCGTGCGTGCCAGACTGGTCTGGGTCACATGACGCAGGATCCCAGCTGGGGTGTGGTGGGAGCTGGTGGGGGCAGAGCAAAGGGAGCCATGGGAACAGATGCTTTTTAAGCGTGAAGGTGTGTGTGTATTTGTATTTGTATTTGTGTGTGTGTGTGTGTATTTGTATTTGTGTGTGTGTGTGTGTGTGTGTGTGTGTGTGTGTGTGTGTGTGTGTGTGTGTGTGTGTGTGTGTGTGCGTGCAGGGATGGGGAGAGTTGCGTGAGTGTCTACCAGTGATAGGGAATAGCGTGACATGGCTTGGCCTCTAGAGGGGGCTGACGAGTCTCAAGGGACTTTGCTTCGTAATTAGACTGCCTCTCATCAGCTGCAGCGCCGTGGCAATGGCAAACAAACTCAGCGCTAAGCAACAACAACAACAACCCCAACAGGTATTCCTCAGGCCCATAACTCTGGCAGGAGAAATAAAGATGTCTTTCTCGCTTTGTTTATTTCTTTTCGGGAGGGAGGGGAAGGCAAAATTGAAACAACAATTAAGAGGTTCCTTCAGTCATGGTCGATACGTCTCCTTTTTCATCTCGAGTGTTTTTTGTTGTCTGTCTCTCTCTCTCTCTCTCTCTCTTCTCTCTCTCTCTCTCTCTATCTCTCCCTCTCTCTCTCTCTCTTCAGGTGCAAGCAATGCAGTGGCTCTTATGCTTAGCTAGAGAAGTCATTATGCCCATGCTCTTTGGAATACATTAGCTTAGCAGGGGCTAGTATAGCTGATGTGAGTGTATGTATGGCTTGTTTTCTTTTGGAGGAGATGCTCACAATTAAGGGGGGTGGGGGGGGGATGAGCACTCAGAGCACTGGAGCTCCTACACTGAGATAGAAACACCGCGTGATGGAAAAAGAAAGACGGAATGAAAGGAAGAGAAAAAAAAAAGATGAGTGCACACTGGTCCCCCAGGGGCCCCTGGGAAGAGCGCGAGCGAAGCGCTGTCAGACGCTCTCACAGCGAGAGAGAGGAGGGAAAAAAACAGGGGGGAAGAAAAAAACATGTGAATAGAAAGAAGTGAATTCCATATACAGTACCCTTGTAGAGACTCACACACGCACACACAGTTACACACACACCCACAGACACATACACACACTGATGCTCGATGCTCACAACCACACACTCAAACACACACACACACACACCCACACATAGAAGAAAACTTGAGTAGATATACCTATAAGCATAAACTATTCAAATGCAAGCATATAGGCACATTTCACGGATACACACACACACACACACACACACACACACACACACTCCACTAAAGGAACAAACAGCAGCTTGGGCACACTGTGCATGCTGTTGTTTGACAAGGTGAAATCTAAAGGGCTACTTTGCTCCTGTACATGTCACGGGCATTACGCAGGCTCCCATATGGCAAGGATGGAGTATTACATCCATAATTCCCAGCTTTGCATAATACCGTCATGAATATTTTGCCTAGAATTGACTCCTAGCGTCGGCACAATTAATTCCAGAACACTCCCTCGTTGCACGAGGGCCAAACGGAGGAAGGGAAGATGGCCAATTACAGAGCAGGCAACACTGTCCTTCTCTCCCAACACTGCGCAGAGGAAGGCAACAGCTTGACTAATTATCCAATGACACTGTTTCTCTCAATTATTTCATAATTTAACTTCAGCGCTAATAAGCCCACAGCAATGAATAGGTGTCGCATATCATGCATGGGTGCCTTTTTTTTCTCACTATACTCTTCTTTTTTTTTCCAATATTCCCCCGACACGTTTAAATCGCCGTCTCCGACTACATTACATCCTGAAAATTCCCTGTCGATTAGCGTCGAGCCGCAGTGCCGTCCTTCAAGCCCCACTGGCTGTCCCATCACTTGCCTGTACGGCAGCGGAAGATTAAGACCGGATGTTAGACAAGGAGAGGGGGGCTCGGCAAGAACTGAAATCTGCTCTAATCCCATCACACACACACACACACACACACACACACACACACACACACACACACACACACACACACACACACACACGCACATACATTTCCTAAAATACATGCAATGCACACCATTGCTACATTTAGTGGCACTGCAGCATGAGGGAAATTGGGCATGAGGGAGTGTGTGTGTATGTGTGTGTGTGTGGGTGTGTTTGGGGGTTGGGGTGGGGATATCTTCTATCTATAAATAATCTATTTCATCATAAATCATAAATCTGTGAGAGAAAACAGTGTGAGATGTTAAAATGTATGCATCTTTATTTTCCACCGGGGTAGAAGAGCTCCTGCATGACAGGCATCAGCAGTGCACACTCCAACTGATGAGCTGAGGGACTGGGAAAATGGAGCAGCGCTAACTAGGTCACACTTATTGATTGTAGATGTGGTGCAGATTTCTGTAGAACCTGACTTCTGTCAAATATTTCTTCTTCTGCGAGAATTTATCCCCACAATGAATAATACAATATTTTTTTCACATACAGTTGGCTAAAAAGCACTATTTTTTTCTGAATTTAGTCTAAATATCTAAAAGGCCAAAATATAGTGAGGATTATCAACTGCTTTCATGCTATTATTATTATTATTATTATTATTATTATTATTATTATTATTATATCTAGATCTTGGTATATTTTTGTGTGATCCTAAATGAGGTGAAATGATTTGCAAAGCGCCCCCCTCCCCCTGCTGTGAGTGAGCCTGTGGTGGTGGCTGTGACTCTGTTGAACACACCCATGCCAGTGACCCTTTTCAACATGTGTGGAGCCAGCAACACTGAGTCCCTGTGGCCATGACCCTCTTGAACACTGGCCATGGTGAAGGCACTTGCCTGCATTAGACCCCATTACAAATATGTCATCAGCCCTCACCCCTCCCTCTCTCCCTCTCTCTCTCCCTCTTTCTCCATCTGTCTTTTTTCCTTTGCTATTTCTCTTTTATACCTCATTGCTTTCTTTTTTGAGTCCCCTCCATTGCCCCACCTAAAATACAACATAGAAAAAAGCTGGAAGATTGCAAGGGCTGAGAGGGAAGAGGAGGGAAGAGAAGGGATGGGTGGGGGGTGGGGGGAAGGGGGGGAAGCGGGGACAGAAACAACAAAACAAGAGAGGCGGCGGCAGGAGAAGAAAGGAAAGGCATTCAGAGGGCCCAGTGGCGCGGAAGGAGACGGGATTCTCACAGCTGACTGCCCCCGCTCTAATAACGCGTTATCGCAGGCCGGCCCCCTGTAAGAGCGCCTGAGTCAGGACACACATGGAAATCAGCTCTCGCCACCGATGTGCGTCTCTCTCTCTCTCTCTCTCTCTCTCTCTCTCTCTCTCTCTCTCTCTCTCTCTCTCTCTCTCAAGCCCTGGTTGTCAGGACATGCTGCTGGGCTCCGGTAGGGACATGTTCAGCAGGGACATGTGTGTGTGTGTGAGAGAGAGTGTGTGTGTGTAGGGGGTGGTGTCTGGGGTTGAAAAGAGGGTAGATGCGTCACATGTGTTGTGTTGGAGGGTCAGTGCCCACATGAGAGAGGTAGAAGCAGGAGGAGCCAGGTCTACACGCTCCTGCACTAGTCATGCCTCTGCCCTGCGGCTCTCTGGACTCACTTTCATGTCTTACTGTGTGCATACCTGTGTGTGTGTGTGTGTGTGTGTGAGTGTGTGTGTGTGTGTGTGTGTGTGTGACTATATATAAATTTTCCATTCCATCACGCAATGTACATATGTTTATAGAGCCGCATGTGTATAGGTTTGTTTGATCAGTAGCGTGTGATGATCTGTATGTGAGTGTGTGTGTGTGTGTGGTGTGTGTGTACATATGTGTGTGCCTGAATCATGAGGCATAATGCTTAAGTGAACCTGATGCTGTGGCTTGCGTGAGAGCACTTGTTGTTTTCTCATAGAGCATCCCCCTCCATACTGTGTGCCTGCCTGCCCGCGGCCTCAAGCCAAACTGCCATGCTGCTTCCACCGCCCTCCTGGTGTGCAGTCACCTCCACCTGCCTGAGGGGGCGCTGTCTCAGAACACCTTGCTGTGCACCAGCTGTGAGTCAGAGAGCCCCGCGCGCCACACGGCCTGCAGACAGGTGTGTGAGTGTGGGTGTGTGTCACAGCGTGTTTGACACCCACAGACTGAGCGCAGTGTGGCTGGATTCAACACTTTTCTTTCTTTTTTTCTCCTTTTTTTCTTTTAGAGCTGCTAATAATGCAGTAATCAGTGCTTCAAAGCATGTGTATATCAGTACATTAATGTGTGTGTCTCATGTGTGTGTGTGTGTGTGTGTGTGTGTGTGTGTGTGTGTGTGTGTGTGATGTTTTGCTGTTTGTGTATTTGTGAGTGTGCAATTTGAACACTGTAACTCAGCATACTAAGCCTTGATTACAGTAAGCAACCTTATGATTGTATTTCTCTGCATATTATGCAAACTAATGTGTGCGTGCGTGTGCATGTGTGTGTGTGCATGTGTGTGTGTGTGTGTGTGTGTGTGTGTGTGTGTGTGTGTGTGTGTGTGTGTGTGCGCGTGTGTGTGTATTGTTCTTGAGCACCTACATGTGCTGAACTCTCTGTGTTTTGTGAGTGAGTGGGTGGATAGGAGAGAGTCAGGTCAGCCGTCAGCCAGCAACAAAATGCAGGCAGGTCAGAGTTTCATGCAGCAACCTCCATTAGCACACACACACACACACACACACACACACACACACACACACACACACACACACACACACACACACACACACACACACACTCATTAGTGTTCCCAGCGCTTGCATGAGATACACACACACACACGTGATTACATACACACACGTGATTGCACAGGGAGTCTGATTGAAGAGCCAGATGTGTGGCCCTAGCTATTATGTGGGGATGTGTGCCATTATCCAAAGCAAAGCAGAGGGTCTGGAAACACACATACACAGACAAGAACACACAAGGACACAGACAGACACACACACACACACACACACACACACACACACACACACACACACACACACATTTTCACTCTCATGGGAGTGCGCACTGCGCCAATCATCATAACCATGTGGACTGATGTCCCTGCAATCATCATCATCATCATCATCATCATGTACATCATCATCATGATATGTGATATCATCTGTGTGTTTTCAGGTGTGGAGTATGGGCTTGTGTGTGCTTATGGAGGGGATCATGTGTGCACTGCACACGCAATGTTTGCTTTCAGCGAGAGCAATGTTGAATGTATGAAACCTTCCACGAAATGCTCTGTAAACATCAACCTTTGTTATCTCTGTAGGTTTATGGAGATGGTGTGTATGTGTGTGTGTGTGTGTGTGTGGATGGTGAAATGTGAAAGAAAATAAGGGTGTGTGTGTGTGTGTGTGTGTGTGTGTGTGTGTGTGTGTGTGTGTGTGAGTGTGTGAGTGTGTGTGTGTGTGTGTGGAGAGAGAGAGAGAGAGAGAGAGAGAGAGAGAGAGAGAGAGAGAGAGAAAGAGCGTGAGAAAGTGTGTGTGTGTGTTCTGGTGTTGTATGCGTACTGGTCCTACTTACGATGTGGAGTTTCAGGTAGTCTCCGAGCCCCTGTGAGCTGTCCACCCGCACCAGCACTGCGTCTTTCTGCTGGGTGCTGAAGCCCAGGGCCAGGCGGTCGGCCCGCGTGCTGGGACGGTCATTTGGTGGCCATGTGTATGTGATGAGACCGCCGCCACGCCCAAATATGTACGTAGTTCCCGCTGCAAAGACACACAGAGACAAGGGGGTTAGATATTAGAACAGCACCAGTGGGGGGTCCTCATTATATACCTTTGTAGGATGCTGTATAGGCTAAACGAAGATCTTCTATTGGTTGGTCAGTTGTCCATGTGTTATTGGGTATAACCCCACATGTACAAGATGTTCCTACCAGAATTTGCAGAGAATGAAAGCTGTTCAAAAATACTGTTCACCAATGACACTTTTGGACAGACAGGCTCTGAGTATCTAATCACATTACATCCCAAATTAAACGATTCAAAGCACATCACTGACACAATCTAAACACTACTTCCATAATTTACTACTTCCATCATTTACAGTAATCAGAGAGACCGGTTTATATTCCTTTGATGATTGAAGTTATTCCATCAAAGTAAGCAAATCCTTTACATCTAGACACTAAAGTATCAAACCACCTTCTTTAAAACACAACATATGGATCTATAGTGGGAACACTGAAGTGGGAATGAAAATGCCTTGGGATTAAAATTAGCTCTCTACTTGCACAAGTACGTGTGTGTGTGTGTGTGTGTGTGTGTGTGTGTGTGTGTGTGTGTGTGTGTGTGTGTGTGTGTGTGTGTGTGTGTGTGTAATGAAGAGGGACGGGTCTGAGTGCGACAGCCCAGCTCAACACTGTCAACTGGCAGGCTGGCGTAGCGTCAGCTTGGTTCAAAAATAGCCTGAGTGCAGCATGAGCGTGGCATTAAAGAGTCTCTGCATGGCCTGCCTTTCAATTACTGCACTGAATATGAGGGGAGGGAGGGAGGGAGGGTGCAGCACACACACGCAGGAAAGTCCTTAATTTGTGCTGTGTGATTGGCCACCCTGCTTCCCCCCTCCTACCTCCCCAGCCCAACACTGTCACTCCAGTGTGCACGCAGCCTTGCTTTTGCAGTGTGGGCAAACAATGCTTGTCCAAGTGCGCCCAGATAATTACACATTTTCCACCAAAGCATTTGAATGAGAGTGTGCATGTGCGAATGTGCAAGAGGCATGTGTGTGTGTGTGTGTGTGTGTGTGTGTGTGTGTGTGTGTGTGTGTGTGTGTGTGTGTGTGTGTGTGTGTGTGTGTGTGTGTGTGTGTGTGTGTGTATGAACACCATTTGCTGTAAGGATATAGATAGATCATGCTATGGTATCAGAGATGTAGCTGTCAGGGGTGACCTCCGCAGAGGCAGGAAAACAAAGCTTGTGCCACTAATGAGTTCAACCTGGGTCCAATGCTGACGGTCTATGATTAAAAAAAAGTGTTTTTCAGGGGAAGAAAATGGTATAAAAATGCACTACCTCCTTCTACTGTACTTATGCCTACTAGTTGTAAGCTCGCCAGCTCTGACAAGATGTTTGTCATCTCGCACAAAAAAAAAACCCCTCCGCTCCTGAACGGGCGCCAACGTGGGACCGAGTTGGACCGGGCCCCGTTATTTTTGCCCGTCTAATGAGTTCCCCCAGCATATGGAGGGCCAGGAGGAAGGCATGCGCAGAGGAGAGACTGCAGTATGCAGATGGGAGGTCACCCCGCCCCTCAAGTCACACACACAGGATGGAATGTGTTTATCGTTCACGCCGAGCATATGGAGGACTGGGAACCCCTGACCTCCCCCAAGCTCAAAGCCCGAGATGTTTCTCCTCACTCTTCGGTTCCCCAGGCACTGAGCCAGTGGCCTGAGATGCGGCCACTGACAGCAGTGCGTGTTTATGTGTGTATTTATAAAAAAACTTAACTTTTTATTGCTCACAGTACTGATGTCAGACTCTGCTCCTCTGCTCCTCAGGGAAGCACACACACACACTAAACGCACATTCTGAGTGAGTGCGGGCCGCTAAATCTTAGAGTAATGGGTGAGAGTACACCTGCTCTTGGGTCTACTCTTGCATTATTCAGTTTTATTTTATTTTCATTCTCTCTGTCTGTCTGTCTCTCTGTCTGTCTGTCTGTCTGTCTGTCTCTCTCTCTCTCTCTCTCTCTCTCTCTCTCTCTCTCTCTCTGCATATTTGTGTGTGCTCAGCGTATGGTAATCTGTACATACTGCATGTGTGCTAATAACAGTATCCATGATTAGACTGCATGAGTCTGTGTAGGTGTGCATATCATCTGTGCATGTGTCACTTATTGTGTGTGTGTGTGTGTGTGTGTGTGTGTGTGTGTGTGTGTGTGTGTGTGTGTGTGTGTGTGCTGCATGTGTGTGTGTGTGTGTGTGTGTGTGTGTGTGTGTGTGTGTGTGTGTGTGTGTGTGTGTGTGTGTGTGTGCATGGCACCAGACAGAAATTCCATAATATGAATCAGTTCTGTCTCCCAGTCATACAGACAATAAGAGCAAGACCGTTGTGAGAGCTAGAAACAGTGCCTCTAATCTGCCCCTACACCACCCAACTTTAATAATTCATTAGGACACTGAGACTTTAACCACCACAGCAAAACAACCACGCAGACTATAAATCATTCTGATTCCAATTCCCCTCTTTCCTCAGCGCTACTTCACACTGGCAAAACTACTGCGGCAAAGTGGATAACTTTTCAAGAAAGAGATTGTATCTGCTCATAATTTATTTACTGTTATGTACTGGGAAATATACTTCACCCTGTGCCAAGCGTTTGAGAGCCAAGGAATAGCTGAAGGTTGACTTGGGTGCTCATTATGAGCTACTTTAGTCTACTGTGGCCCTATAAAGTGGTCTGGCTGTTCTGAGCATATTAATGCATATTAGGCCAATAATAGAGAAATTCAGATTCAGATCAACATATTTGTTGTTGTCTTAAGATGTTTGGCACGTCGCAGAAATCAACAAACACAAGTGCATCACCAAAAAGTGAGTCACCAAAAAGGAAATAAGATAAAAAAAAAAAATCTGTCATGCAGTCCATGTGGCCGCACTCTGCACTGCAGTGGTGTGTGTGTGTGTGTGTGTGTGTGTGTGTGTGTGTGTGTATGTGTGTGTGTGTGTGTGTGGTGCAAGAGAGGGCATCTACAGTGAGTGGCCTATTCTCCTGCTGCAGTGAGGCTCTGTCCATGCTCCCCTGGCTCCTTACAGGCTTTAGCTCCATGCTCCAGTCTCCCCCCAATCCCCCACTACCCCCAACACACACACACACACACACACACACACACACACACACACACACACACACACACACACACACACACACACACACACACACACACACACACACACACACTCCACTCTCTCTCTCTCTCTCTCACACACACACACACACACACACACACACACACACACACACACACACACACACACACACACACACACACACACACACACACACACACATCGACTCAGCCTGCTGCCGAGGCGCTGGCTGCAAATTCCAGCATATTCTAATTAAGCCTTTTTCTTCGCTGCGCTGCGGTGCTGCCTGAGCCAAAGCCTGAGCCAGAGCAGAGCAGAGCAGAGCTGAGCTCCAGTCTATGGGCCCTCCAGCGGCATCCAGTCTCATCCTCTCTGCCTCTCCTCTCCTCTCCTCTCCTCTCCTCTCCTCTCGCCCGCGCGCCCAAATACACACAGCCACTTTGCTGCTGCAAACACCCGCATAGCGATAGAGCACAACACAAACCCACACACACACACACACACACACTGGCGCACACACACAAACAAACACAAACACACGCGCACAAACAGATTCTCCCTATCTGGAGCATGGAAACGCAATTAAGCTGGATCTTATCTGGTGTGATGACAGAATACAAAAGAGGACATAAATAAATAAATGAGCGGTGCGGTGTGCTGTGCTATGGTGTGCTGTGCTGTGGTGTGGGGTGGTGTGGGGAGCAGGGTGGAGTCCCTGCACTAAGCACGCTGGAGCTGGGACTCAGCCCACACTGGGGCTCTGATAGCAATCTGTGTGCAGAGAGAGAGAGAGAGAGAGAGAGAGAGAGAGAGAGAGAGAGAGAGAGAGAGAGAGAGAGAGAGAGAGTGCCAATAGACCAGAGCATGGTGCTACACTATGCCAAAGTAAATAAACAACTAAATAGAAAAAGATAAGTAGTATACAGATCTTCAAGGACCATTACAGCGAGAAAAAAAAAAAAATCCCTTAAAGGATTGTTGAGAAATGGGGACAAATAGGCTTAATGCACACCTACACACACACACACACACACACACACACACACACACACACACACACAAACACACACCGTGGCATGAAATCCTCCGACATGTGTTCAAGCAGCTCTCTGCGCAGGAGTAATTATCCTCCAGCATACTCATTTTGTTTGTTCTATCTCCTGGGACGATAACACAACTCCCGCACCCCCTCAACACACACACACACACACACACACACACACACACACACACACACACACACACACACACACACACACACACACAGCAGCCGATATGGATCTGTTGTAGTCATTGGATACAGTGTCGTCCTGGAAGTATTTGTCTCATGTTGGCAGCCCTTTCGTTGATGACTGTCTCATTACATCTTTCCCGGGCAGAAGGATTAAGACAAAAAACAGTAATTAATAAAACATTTATTCTCTTCTTTTTTCCCTCCTTTTCTGCCATGCACCCTATCCAATATCCTCACTGGACGCTGGGAAGCGACTGTGTGCAATTTTTCAAAGACAGTGACATTCTACATTTGCTCTCATTAAAGCTAAAGCCTTCAGAAGATTCCAGAACATTCTCCAGTAGCACTCAGCAGGGGGTGTGAAGAAGGGGGGAAAAAAGGGGGGAATTCTGGGGCAGTCGTTCACAAAGACTTCCCTATTGACCCTAAAGATCCAGGGCTTGCCTGAGAGAGATAGAGAGAGAGAGAGAGAGAGAGAGAGAGAGAGAGAGAGAGAGAGAGAGAGAGAGAGCGTAATTGTGGCCTAATGGGGTTAAATCTTGCCGCCCCCCTCTAGTCTATTTCAGCTGCCACTTAATGAACCATGGGCTCTCCATAAGCCAGCCCTGGAGCGTCTGAAGCTCCCTCCATCATTTGAGATGGATGGGCAGCGAGGCGGGGGGTGGAGGTTGGGGGGTGTAGAAAAAGAGAGGGAAAGATAAGAGAAGAGGAAGAAGGGGAAGAGGAAGAGACTGAGATAGGAAAGGAAGAGTGAGAGATGAAGGAGGGGATGCATGAGAGAAATGGAAAGAAGGGAAAGATGAGAGGGGGTGAAGGAGGGAAAATGGAGAGAGTGTGATAGAGAATGGAGATGTTTGCAGAAGGATGGAAAGATGAGAGTGCTGAGGCCTCTGTGCGGAAGAGAAGAAGCGAGGGATGAAAGAAAAAGGGGAGATGGTGGTGAAGTTTCCAATGCAGCACTGGCCGTAGGTCAATCCCTGAGACGGTCGTTGGCTCCAACGCCAGCTCCCCCTCCAAGCCACCGCACACGTCTAACGAGCCTCGGATTACCTCCACTGCCGAGAAACCGGGGGAGGAATCCAATTATGATCATCCATACTTGGGGGGTGGGGGGTGGTAAAGACGACTGAAAAGATGACATTATGGATCGCTTTCTATTTGTACCAACTGCTTTCATTAAGACACGCTCAGAGACATTTGGAAACCGACTGCTCTTTCAAGGGCCTGTAAAAGTGTGAAGGCCCTCGAGGGAGAGAGAATTGGATGGGCCGAACATTCCCTCCCCGGTCTAATGATTGAATGTGTGTGTGTGTGTGTGTGTGTGTGTGTGTGTGTGTGTGTGTGTGTGTGTGTGAGAGGGGGGCAAGTGGTTCAGGCATATACCCCTTCAGTTTCCATAAAGGATTATCAATGAGGCATTGATCCCCCACTTGAGAGCAGTGTTAAGGTTTCATTTGTGGCGCATTGCTTCATCAATAGTAGTGATCAGGGGCCTGGTTCACAACCACACATTATCGTGCTCTTTAGTGGAGAACTGGGATGATGGCAAACGAATCTGAATAAAACAGCACCAATCAAGAGTATTTTTAGCACCTTAATAAAAATGTGCAGTTACACACAATAGTTGCAATAGAAGTATCTTGAAACAGAAAATCGTTTAAAAATCCACATTCAAATGAATGGAAGTGAGTGACAAAGCAACAGATTTGTTTTTGTTGCCATTGCCTATTGACACGTACACTGCACAACTTCATATGTGTATATACTTATACTGCACAAACTTACTACATACTAGGATGTGTAATCATTGCTGTACAGGAAGGATCTTTGATCCTTAACTTTTCTTTAACTTGTGTAACATCAGTGGGTGGTTAGTGGGTGGGTTGGGCCGGTGTTAGGGAGCATTGTTGTTGTGTGTATGGTTGAGTGAGAGTGTCTTTGTGTTAATGTCTTTTTTTCTGTATTGTCTTTTCTTCCTGTTTCTTATTTGGTCTTTTTTTTTGTTTGTTTCTTTTCTTTTGTAAGGACCCCCTCAAAAATGAGATACGCTATCTCAAGGGGCTATCCTTTAAATAAAGAATAAAAAGAATAAAGAATTTAGTTTGATATGATGTGAAGTGTGTGGCTACTACTGTAGGTGAGTAGTCTTCACTGCAGAGACCTCAGCATAGCTCCAGGGCCTGCTGGCCTTTGTTCTCAGGCTGATCTAATGGTGCCCCTGTTGTACAGCTCTCTGCACGCTCACTGAGCTCTCCATGGTGCTGAAACACTCCCTCTGAGCAATGTGCTCTCTCTAGTACAGAGCTGTGCCGGCTCGGGGAGCTCTCCAAGGTGCTGAAACACCCGCACCCTCTGAGTGATGTGCCCAGGCTTGTTATCGGCAGTTTGCAGTATTGAAACCCAGGGGCCTCCCAGCTCTCTCTCTCCCCCCCATCCACTGCTTTTATCACTGAGCAAATACTGCAGGAACCTCCCCTTCTCCCATCAGTATGCCACCACTGCGGCTAAGACTTCAGTCCCTGACTCTTCTCAACACCTCATCATTATAGGACTCCACCCAGCGCATCAGCGCATTACTATGCTTCTTGTTCTCATCTATGTCACTTAAAATGCTTTTCATCAGGATAAAACTGTCTGGATTTGTTGGGTGGTGGGACTTATAGGACCCCAACATACACACACTGCATCATTTTGGGCTCTTGGGAATAGGTGGTAGAGAAAAAAAGATCACGTTCACCATTACTAACTCTCATGAGATAAGTGCTGCTGTTTTCCAGCTCTGGTCATTTGTCAGCTGAACAGATTACTCTGCTTTAAAGGCAACTAAGTACAGACTCTGTTTCTACTCCTGTGGAAGTCCATAAGGCCACAGCAGCCACACACACACACACACACACACACACACACACACACACACACACACACACACACAGCTTGCTTGCACAAACAGAGTATCTAAGGCAATTATCTTCTGTACAGAATGCTTGCGTGTGGTTGTAATTACCTCAGTGAGAACCATGGAGGTGTAACCGCCCATACTAGATAATTAAACAAAGTCTCATATCACCAATCAAAAAAGGAACACAATTGACATCACAATAACAGATGTGATGCATCTTTTCATGTATTTGCTGAACAGAAAGACCAGTCATTTGCCATTTTGATTTAGGAAAGGGTACAATCTACACCCCAATCTCTGAACAATCGAAACAAACCGAAATTTCTATGGCATTACCCAGGTCCGGTAAAAGAAATGCATGCACAGGAAACAAAACACTAGTGTATGTAAATCATAGTGCAGCATCTGCACTGCAATTCCCTCTGCATATTGACTGCCCACAATGAGTTTTCAAACTCCCATTCACTGTGCTCTGCAAACATACAATTGAGTTTAATAGCCCTAAACTGCTGTTTGTGTGTGAGCTCTGCCAGTGCATGTGATTGAGCTGCTCTGAATGAAACATGGCCACTAGATCTCAGTAGGAGGTGGCTGTGGAGAAGCAGAGCAAAGCTGCTGTCAGAAAGCCTGCCACAGGACACATAATGCCCAATAAACACACCTCCTCCTTGCCCGACGCCTCGCTTATTCACTCCCGATCACCTGATCTACGGCGGCATCACTGAGAGGCGGCTCCACCGCCGTTCTTTAGGATGTCACTTTGTGAAAGCTCAACGGCCGATAAAAGGGGTCATTATCGCACTCATAAAACTCTGACGGGTGTTTTTGCCTGAGTATATGTGTGTGTGTGTGTCTGTGTGTGTGTCTGTATGGGTGGAGCAGCCATTTACAAGTGAGGGGTGGGGGCATCCCACCCCTTCTGTCTGACCAATCATCTTCATGTAAATAAGCTCTGTCATCATTCTCCGCTCCGTGCTGCTTTTTGAGTCTCATTAGACCTGCCCATGAATCATCGGCCGCTCCTCAGTGGGCAGCGGCCTGGGCGGACGACCTGTCAGTGCTGCGACATCAGCAGAAAGCGTCCGGCACTCTGCGGCGCTAAATCAGATGTGGAGGCGAGGCAAGTCTGAGGCTGGCGAGGCCCCTAGGTGTGTTTGCTTAATAAGTCTGGGTCTACTGGCACGTATAGGGCTGAGTCTGTGTAATCCTTTACAGCTGGACACACTGATGCTCAAGGGCTGGGCTGGGCTGGGATGGGATGGCACTAGCAGAAATCTTCATTCTGCCTCTGCCCCAACACACAGGCTCATACACATGCTCAGACACATGTTCTCAGACACACACACACACACACACACACACACACACACACACACACACACACACACACACACACACAAAGCTCCAATGAATATGGAGTGAGCTGTTCACTGTTTAGGCTCCAACTATTCTCTGCACAAGTTCACCCACTACTGCACCTGTGTACCCTCTGGCTGCCATCCTAATCCTCATCCCACCTCCACTTGCTCCTTCACTAGCCTCTCATTTCTCTCTCTCTCTCTGCCCAATGGAAATCTAATATCCATAAACCCAAACTCTCTCAGTGGCAATCCCACCCTCCCTGACAGCATGATCACTGGCATAATACTGATCTCTACTCCCTTTCTTGCCCCCAACAGTGCCCAGTTGAGATCAACTCCCGCAGCACCCCACACGACCCCACCCCCCAGGGCAGCAGGGGGAGTCACGGACCAGAGGCCCTGTCCATCTCCCCTCTCTGGGGCCTGGCTAGTGCACTGTTCTGCCAGACGAGCAGAAAATCCTCCTCCTCACACTCCAGTGCTACTCTCCCTCTGAGCGGACAAGAGCATTGCCCAACAGGGACAGTGTGTGCGAAGAAGAGAGGAGAGGAGAGGAGAGGGGGGGGAAAGCCTTTGAAGTGAATTAAAGGCATTGCATTTCATAAACCTCCTCAGTATTTTTTCCCCCCATCTTCAGCCTTTCAGTGCTTCATTTAGCAGCAAGATATAAAAACAAGACTGGGTAATGAGATATCTTGATTAGGATTGGGCTTGGGGCTGAAGCACTGGATGTGGGGGGAGTCTGTCATGTGGAGATCTTGGGTGCTGAGCATTTGATGTGATGGATGAATTATGAAAAAGATGTAATTAGAATGGAATATGTCCTGCCAGTACAATTAAAACGTGTACAGTACTTTTAATTTACTACACCTGTAAAAGTGGAATATAGTAGCATATGGTAAGAAGAAAAAAGGAGGAATGCTGTTTGTATCTTAAAAAGCCAAAAAGACTTTTAACATTACGACTGTTATCCTTTGCTTTATTACTGTTTCAGATGCAATGAGTACAGTGGGTCTCCTGCTACAATATAGGGCAAGATTTTTAATTGGCATGGCTCACCAATTTTTTTCAGTGCTAGACTCTTAAAATGCTACATCATTCCAGAATGCACAACTATAATACATTCTACCACTTCAAAATGCATAAAGATCCTAGATACATCAGATAGTAGTCCCCCCAAAAGATCTAGCCCAGTTGAGTCAAACAGTATCATGCTCTTTATGAGCTTCATGAAAAGACTATTCTTGGAAGGACAATTTTCCTGGAAAATTAAAAACATAAAAATAAAAAATAAGAACACGCTGACTAATGGAGTCTGCTTTTTTTGGAAGCATGTAGGCAATAATGGGATTGCAGGAAAACCGTGGGCAAATTCAACGTTGGCAAAGTGCTGTGGCCTGGCCTCCTAATCTCCTGCAGAGATGTACACATCAACAGGAACAACCAGGAGGGGAGCAGCCAGGGGAGACTAAGTGTACAGCAAAACCCTGCTTCCGACCAGCACTTGCTGAAGAGCGAGATGTGCTGGATTGGAAAGCAAACTTGCAGCCAGTAACGCTGAGAAGAACAAGAAAAGAAGCCCTTCAGGAGCTTCCTGCTCTCACAGTCACCTTGGCTTGTGTATTACATCCTCGGATTCCCCAAAGGAAGTGAGAGAAAACAAGCGAAGGAAGAGGGAAGGGGAAGGAAAAACGAAAACAAAACAAGCATCCGCCGGCTCACTGCTGGCCACTGCGACTGTGTTGATTGGTGGTGGTGGTTCTCCCCCTACTTGCTTGCGCTTGCTAGTTAATGCCGAGTCTTTCTCAGTGTTCTCCAGGCCCCTTATTACAGCGCTGCAGGAGGCCATCCGCACCAGTGGCCCATGGCTAAGCAGTGGCTAATTCTACCCCCGGGGGCTGCTTACAGGGTTTATTCTGGCCATAGGCAGTCATGGTGTCACTCTGAGCATGCTTCTACACAAGGCCATCTGCAACCCCCTCACTCCAATAACATGGCCCTTCCTGCTCCATCTCACACCTGTACGGTCCCTCGGGTGCATGTGCGAATAGAGGGCAGGGCCACTGAAACTGAGAGGTGCCAGTGCTGACCAAAGACTTTAGAGTGATACACTCCACTCTTGAATCCTTAGTGCTGACAGTCCTGATTGTCTTAATTATGCTGCTGCTCAGGCAGAAGGGGACGAGGGGTGGGGGGTGGAATCAGAGAAAATGGCTCTGGGCCTTAGAGAGGTGATGTACTGGCTCAGATTATTGACGGCCCCTGACCTACCTACCCTACCCTAACACCCCCTCTCTCTCTCCCTCCCTCTCTCTCTCTCTCTCTCTCTCTCTCTCTCTCTCTCTCTCTCTCTCTCTCTCTCTCTCTATCACTCACTCCATCATCACTCCCTTTCTGTGAGTCAGTGCCCATTCTCTCCTCATTATCTCCATCTCAGTGGCCAGTGGGCTCTGGATTGTGCTGCTCTGGCTTCACAATGTGTGAAAGGCTGACTGACTGGCTTGTGTGATACGCATCAGGCTTTCAGGTCCGGGGCCACTCTTGTATTGAAAACTATTGAACTACAATACCCACAATGCACTGCCTTCCTCAAATTAGCACTTTAATTTCACAGCAGTCACTCCACAGCAGTCCCAATAGAGAAGCAGCATGTTCTCCCATGCTGCAATCAACAACCTGATTGAACATATTCATGAGGGAGGTAATTGTGGGGGTTTGGAGGCAAGATAGTGGAATATTCTGGATGAAATGTAGCAGATGTGTCATTGGTTCAGCGCAGCTGCTTGCACGAATCTAACCTTCACCACGGTCTGATTCTCTGCATGAGAGTAAACATCAAAATGAGCCCCAGCAGCAACAGTGCCAACACCTGCATCCAGTAACACAAGTGGACCTGGTTACGGGTAAACATCTTCCTTCATCAATCAGACCTTCTTTTCTCTTGTTCTTTTTTCTTCTTGTCGTCGTCAGTTTGTTTGCCTCCATTTGGCAGCCACTGCATAATCACATCAAACATTCTTTTCCCTGAAGGTGCTCAGGTGTATTTTATATGCTCCTGCTTACAGGCTGCTGGGTCAAGGACATGAAATGCATCTCTTTTTACACCGAGCCTCAGCGCTAATGGATCAGAAGCACACGTCCTCTGTCTCACAGACAAACTCATCCAGGGGTATAAAAGGAGCCTTTTATGCACATTCAGTCTGCCTAACCAGTGGGCTGATGCATACAATCACACACCTGCTTCATTCAGCTGGTGCCTCCTGCAATAACTGAAACACAAGATGGAGGGAGGCCTGATGGATATGGCTCAACAGGAAAGGAATTGCTGATGATTCAGTAGGTCCACCATTTTGGTGGCAAACAGGGACGGTGTGTTAGGCTGTGTGGTGGCCACAGTGGTGGGTGAGATAGAAGAAGTCTTTGGGCCTTTGCCTTTGCTGAGCAGCCGAGTTCAAAGCACTGAGGATCACATATGGCCTAATCGCAGAATTTTCTCATAGCTTAGGAGAAGCGATTCATCTTGGTTGCCAGCTGTGCTTTCTTTATGTGTGCTTGTGTGTGTGTGTGTGTGTGTGTGTGTGTGTGTGTGTGTGTGTGTGTGTGTGTGTGTGTGTGTGTGCGTGTGTGTGTGTATGAGTGTGAGTGTATGAGTGTGTGTGTTGACTCTCTATACTGTATGTTTGCAGTATGTATGTGTACTTATACTCTCTCGCCCTCCCTCCCTTCCACCTTTCTGTACTGTATGGCTCTCTCTCTCCTTCCCTCCCTCTCTCTCTCTCTTTCTCTCTCTGTGCATTTGTGTGTGTATGTGAGTGTGTGTGTGTGTGTGTGTGTGTGTGTGTGTGTGTGTGTGTGTGTGTGTGTGTGTGTGTGTGTGTGTGTGTGTGTGCACATGTGTGACTCCAGTCCATCTCAAGCAAAACAAAAGTAAAGTAAAACAAACAAATACTATTTCTTAAACTTTGTATTGTGTATTGCCTATTGTGATGTAGTCACTTTCCCCAGCAATGTGCAGGGCCTCCTCATCCTGGCATCCTCACATTGAGGGTGATTAATGCTCCATACATCCAGAGCAGTGAGAGGTGGCTCTGCCTCCCAATTCCCCCTAATCCATGCCTGGGGGGACACAAACTACGCACTGGCCTTAATTGGCGGATTAAATATCTTCCCTCTGCTTCAGCTGTGTCTTAGTAAGTAAGCCTTTGCTAAATGGTGTGATGTCATTTAATTAGTTGCATAGCTTCAGGAAATATGATTTTGAAAGCGAGAGAGAGAGAGAGAGAGAGAGAGAGAGAGAGAGAGAGAGAGAGAGAGAGAGAGAGAGAGAGAGAGAGATGATATAAACATATGAGATGAAGGTATGATCAACTCTGTTGACGGCATCAGTGATTCACATAGCCATAGGTGTGTTTGGGAATACGTAAATGTGTGTGTGCGCGTGTGTGTGTTTGATATGTATACACTGGTGAGCAATATGCATATGAGTGTGTGGGTGTTTGAACACTACTTGTGCATGCAGTCTTTGGTGTGACCATGCATGAAACATGGGGCAGCACGCCCCTGTGCATCACACCACATGACACCAAAAGCAGAGTGACATGAACAATGAAAAAGAAAAAGAAATAAAAAAGCTCCTTGAATCATCAAAAAAGAAAAGAAAAACACAGCCACAAATAGCAACTTCAGATAAGGCCCACAAATCACAAATAGCAGGCAGTGCTTACAACTTCAAACGTCAGCTATTATTAGACTCTGTTTAGGTATTGTTTTTGTTTTGTTTGTTTTTTTTATTTATTTTTTCTCCGTCTTTTTCATTTGCTCCCCCCTGCAACCCCTTTTTAATTTTTATCGCTGCTTGCCAGCAGTCTTGCAGGGGTGCAAGATGGAAGGGATGGCTTGGCTAGGTGAAATCCCCCCCAATCCTATTATTGTGGATTAGAAGCAGCACACTGCTGCAGGTGTGAGATTGGAGAAATCACACACAAAATAGAATAGTAATGATATCGCCGCTGCCACCGCTGCCGTCACTTCCCCTGCACACAACTCATTTAAGAATGTTGTTGGTGGTGGGGATTGTTTTTCTTTTCTTTCCCTTCCTGTTAATTACTTCTGCCTTTACTCCTCATCAGAGATGCTCAGTGCAAACTCCTCACTTTCCCAAGTCTACAAACACTATTTAATACATACTGGTTCATACATACTGTAAAATGTATTCATTTGGATTTATCGACAGGTCTGTGTGCAGGGTCTGAGGCAAGGACAAACTATTCTGGCATGGTACCAGATGTTGATAAGGAGATAATTATATTTTTTTTTTATAAAATATATATGATATTATGAATTATAGGTAGGTATTGTATATTGTATATTATTGTTATTTATTTGCTGTATTTATCTATTTGTGTATTTGGCCTGCTGGGTTGGAGCACACTCAATGGAGGAAATCAATCATCCTCATTGATTTCATTATCAGTTTATCCATGAAAACTGAAGCACTCAAAAGTCTCAAGGATATCAGCCTGTCTGAAACTGAGTTATGCCCTTTGGGGTTGTTTCAGCTATTGATCCCTTGGATCGATAGCAATCATACATAAGATATGACTGCGCAGCATTTACTTAGCCTTAGAGTGGATCACAACAGAGACATTGCTGCACATGGCAAAACTGAATATACAATAATTAAGATATCGGTGGCCAGTAAATGACCAATGATCAATGAGAATTGTGTGTGTGTGTGTGTGTGTGTGTGTGTGTGTGTGTGTGTGTGTGTGTGCGTACGTGTGTGCGTGGTGTGTGTGTGTGTGTGTGTGTGTGTGTGTGTGTGTGTGTGTGTGTGTGTGTGTGTGTGTGTGTGTGTGTGTGTTGTCTTCTCAATTTTACACATTTACTGTGGCTCAAACCCACCTTATTCTGGTCCAATTATTTTTGACTGGGAACA
>JAODXP020000007.1:304032-326532 GCA_027497455.2 Sardinella longiceps
TTTTTCGCTCCTTGGCGCTGACGATGTGGCTATCTCAACACCATCTCAAATTTCGTTTTAAAGGCCCCTAACCTTTCACCACTGCCCACTACACACGATTCACACACGTACAATGGACTCATGTCTGTCATTGACTTCAGTGGTGGAGGGCAAAGTAAGCCTACTAAACACACTACTATCACACCAAGGGACCACCCAAGCTCCTGGCAAACATGTATTCCTTTAATGTTACTCATAGGTGCTCCTCATACTGACTGTATAGTGCTGCAAGGCAAATGTTTTTTTTTTTTTTTTTTTTTTTTTTTTATTATAATTGCTCTTCAAATTAAATTGAATTGTAAGGCTCTTTGCATAAAGGCATTGGCTAGATGAATAAATGGACAGCAGTTAATCATAAACTACGGTCACTGTTCAAATATACTCTAGTACAGCTATTACATCAGCATGAGTATATTCTGCCTGAAAGGAATAATCTGTGTGTGAATCCCATAATAGCGATGTTGTCTGAAGTCACCAAGTTCTCTCAGTAGGAAAAAGAGTGAGAACATTTGCTGCAATATGGACTGAATATTAAGTCATCTGGCAGCCAAGTTGAGCCAACCTTATCTGGATGGGGCACAGACACTGACTTTGTTTGCTGTTTATTTTTTTCTATGCCCCATGCTACCTACTTTCTATTTATTATTTTTCTGATGTATGGATATTTTTCTATCTATTGATTTGTTTGCTGTGGGAGTGCTCTTGGTATGCTGCTACACCATGAAGTACATGGTGTGTAACAATACAATGTCATCTACATACAGTGTGTGCATCTGGCAGTTATAGAGTCTTGGTTAAAAGGTTAAATGCTTTCCCAACAAGCATTTCCTATTACTGGTGTACTTGTGCTAAAAGTCAAGACTTGCAGAAGATTTGCAGGCAACACAGGATACATTCGCTTTATAGCAACTTTTGTCATATGTCCAGGGCTTTCCCAGTAGAATACGCCTGAGCAGCTAATATTAGACCAAGGCGTAGGAGTGGAGATGATAAGATGGATGAGATCCTGTTCTGTCTTTCACTTTCTCCAACAGTTCCCACCTTCTTTCTTGCCATTCCCCTCTTCTCTGTCACATCTGTCTCCTTCTACCACTCCCTTCTTTCTTTTCATTCTATTTCACTTCTTCTCTCCATTCTCCTTTTCTCTGCTTTTATCTTCCCCGGGAAACCAACAAAGTGCCGCGGCTCCTCCCCAGACAATTGGGCCCAGGCAGCCGCCCAGGCCGATGCAGATGGCATGCAGGCTCCGCCATCGACCCACTATGCGCCAATCCCCCCAGCACCGCCTATTTCCCTATTCAAGGGCTCCAGCCCCTGATCGATGAGCTCCCAGACCTGACCCCACCTCTACCTCGTTAAAATCAAACAAAGCTTAATGTATGTCCGTGTGTGTGTGTGTGTGTGTGTGTGTGTGTGTGTGTGTGTGTGTGTGTGTGAGAGTCTGTGAGTGTTTTCATGAGTGAGAGTCTATTTAGAGTCGGAACGTTGGTTTGTTTGGAGAACACAAGGCTAACACCTGATTTCATACACACTCCAGCATGCTGGTATTTTCCCTGGACTTGAATCAATAAGTGACATTCAAGCCTATGGGGAAATAAAACAGGTCCATACAAGCAGTACCTGCTCTAAGCACTCATGCGGAACGGGAACTTCAATAGGAAATGCTCATGCATTAGGGAGCTACTGGACATACAGGAGGCCCTGCTGGAGGGAGATCTGGACTCATGGTGAAATCATAATAAATCAAGTGCTAGTTCATGGGGAGTTTGTGCATCTGGCTACAGTATGCTGTAGATTACAGCTCGTGAAATACTGGGTATAGAGTACGTACAGTAAGAACTGCGTGATAAAAAGTATCAAGGTGAAAGTTATTGAGCATTTTCTGTGTATACTGGAATAACAATAACGCCATGAAGGCTATCTCCTTTATCTCATTGCCTTCCTATAATACAGGTATTAATTAGACCCCAAGGACTTAACTTAAAAATAGCCATTTGTACTTCTTACTCCCTGCCTGTAGGTTAGTTTTATGTCATGTATTTATGATGAATCAATGAACTGCCCTACTTTTAATTGAATTGCAGGTGTGATATTCCCATGATTTCTGATGTCTAGACAGATTTAAACTACTTTATATCAATTGTGTTATTTCTGCATACTGCCATAAAAGTGCTGTTTAATGTATCCCTTGATACTTTTTTGTTATGCCGTTTTTACCAACTCCATACTCAGTACTTCACAGGCTGTAATCTAAAGCTTTACTGTGCATACTAAAATAAAGTGCTACCCAAATCTGCGTCGTGTTTTAAGAGCTACTGTCCCTCTGAAAAAGAAGGAACCCAAGTGTCATTTGCTGCCATTTGAAAGGGGTGGCAGGGGAGATTTTAATGGCAGTAGACTGGCATTTTTGGATGTCACATAACAGCTTTAGCCTCAAGAGCAGGAATGCTGAACCTTCTCTCGAGAGGGTAAACACACCCCCCTCTTTCAACTCAAATACATTTGAAACTTGTTTGAAACCAGAAACTGGTTCACACAAGTACGCAAATAAGTAAATAAGTAATTATGTAAGCAAGTAAGTAAGTAAGTCAGCATATTAAATATTACAGTTTATCATTGCCTTGGAGATATTACAATCTAATGGCTGCAGTTATAGCCTCATTTGAACTATTACAACATCAGAAGTAGGCAAAGTAGAAGTAATAGCAGTAAGTGATTGACACAATAAAAGATGCTCATATCTTCACTCTAGAATCTGCTAACCATAACACAGATCACTCACAATCAAGGATTTTTTCCTCATTACTGTGGGTAGAACATTGGTAGTAGGCTGTGAAATGATACCATTACCGCTACGTGATGAGAGTAAATAAATTCCTTGTTGTTCTATATTGTAGTAATAACTTTTGACAATTTGGTTTCTATGCAAAATAATCCAATAACCATATGAAAACATGCAGTGAAAATCCCATAAAGTGGGTGATTAGTGCTGGATTGGCTAGATTGGATGCACTCCATTGCCACTGCATTGACTTCCGCTTTCTGCTGAGATGAACAATTTCATCAATGACATGCGGTACATGTATGAGATAGGTTGGAAAATGTGAAACATACACAGGCACAATTACACACACACACAAACGCACACAAGTACGCTCACACACACACACACACACACACACACACACACACACACACGCATCAAAAATCTTTGTGAGAACCTGCTAAACCAACAGTATTCACACTGACTTTGAAATACACCCCCAATCCTTTCCTGTGAAAACCACAAGCTTCTTAGAAAGGAAGAGAGAGAGAGAGAGAGAGAGAGAGAGAGAGAGAGAGAGAGAGAGAGAGAGAGAGAGAGAGAGAGAGAGCGAGGTGTTTGCATGCAGCTGCTGCGATATGGGTAGATCCTACATGGGCTGTGGTGGCAGACAAACTCCAGCCGCGCCACCTAATTGCCTCCACAGCACTCTCAGCAGGGGCAACGGGGGGCGGGGCAGGGGGTTGCACTCTGCCCCATCATCACCCAATCAGCAAACAGGAAGTCACCTCCCACCTACTTTTACTATCACCTATGCTTTCTCTCTTCATATCATGCATCATAGTGGAACAGTATATATAATGGTATATGTGTGTGTGTGTGTGTGTGTGTGTGTGTGTGTGTGTGTGTGTGTGTGTGTGTGTGTGTGTGTGTGTGCGCGTGTGGGTGAGAATGCAAGTACAAATTCAGGCCATTACACCTCATCATGAATGAAACACTGCATCCCATTCCAACTGAGTGCGTCATACGCATAAGCTATATTCAGCATCACTTCGCCCCTACACACACTCCCCACTACGTTCCAGTTCCCCACTGTAATCACAACTCCAGTCCTAGTCCATGCCAGGCCCACGGCAACAAGCACTTGGATCCCACCATGTTTGGTTGACGTCACCAGTTCATATGCAAAGCCTGTCTGTTACAAGGCTTCCGTTTGGAATCAGATTGCGTCACGTTGCCAATCGTGCATCCAAATAGATCAGTTTTGTAAAAGCAGGGTGCTTTTGTGTGTGTGCCCCTGTGTGTGTGTGTGTGTGTGTGTGTGTGTGTGTGTGTGTGTGTGTGTGTGTGTGTGTGTGTGTGTGTGTGTGTGTGTGTGTTCTCTCATTCCTAGCCAGGTTTGTGCACACCAGACCTGAATGAGCAGGCATGACAGGCAGGGTCCTGTAAATAGACTGTCTTTCATCCTTCTCTACCCAGAGCCCACACACAGAGTGACCAGAGACACAGGCAACAATTCACACAGCTCTACCTGGCCAGACTCACTGCATGGGTTTGTGTGTGTGTGTGTGTGTGTGTGTGTGTGTGTGTGTGTGTGTGTGTGTGTGTGTGTGGATGTGTGAAACACAGATAAAGAGAACGAGTGAACAGCAAAAAAGTATAAAAGAGAAAAGGAAGATAGAGAGAAAATGGAGGAGTGAGAGATAGAATGAGAGAGAGGGATAGACAGAGAGAGAGAGAGAGAGAGAGAGAGAGAGAGAGAGAGAGAGAGAGACCTCTGATGTGTTTTGTGCTGGGAGCAGCAGTGGTAGAGACTGCCTGTGTGCGTGTGTGTGTATGTGTGTGCGTGATCGCAGTGCAGTGTGGTGCAGTGTGTGTATCTGTGTGTGCCCCAACACACAGTGCAGTGTAGTTCGGTGTGTATATCTGTGAGCGTTGCGACACACAGTGCAGTGTGTTGTGGTGTGTATGTGTGTGTGTGTGTGTGTGTGTGTGTGTGTGTGTGTGTGTGTGTGTGTGTGTGTGTGTGTGTGTGTGTGTGTGTGTGTGCGAGCGTTCCGACACACAGTGCAGTGTGGTGCGGTTGTGGCGGTGGTGGTGGCAGCAGCACAGCCTAGCACAGCACAGCACAGCTTTGTGTGCAGCACCCCCTGGGGCCACACTCAGCAACACAAACACCCCGCTAATCCTGCCTAATCTGGACACGGCCAACCAATCTGCAGATAGGGATACGCCTAATCTCAGAGCCAGGGAGGCCAGGCGGATGGACCGACTGCATGTGTCTGTGTGCATGTGTGTGCGTGTGTGTGCAGCGTATGTCTGTGTGTGTGAGTGTGTGTGTGTGTGTGTGTGTGTGTGTGTGTGTGTGGGGGGGGGGGTGTTGTATGTGCTGAGACCCACAGAAAAACAAACAAACCCCCTGACGGGGTTCATCTGGATCAGTGAGGGGGATAAAGCCGGACTAAGGCAGGGGGTGGGTGGGGTGGGGGGAGAGAGAGAGAGAGAGGGAGAGGGGTGCAACTCCAGAATAATACAGCAATCAATTGAGTAGAGCAAGAACACCAAGTCCAGCAGGCAGGCAGGAGAAGAGAAGAGCAGACCAAGGGCAAACACAATGCAGCACATTAGGAGCAGACAATGGGCTGCTGCTGAGCCCGCTAATTAAGAGCTTAAATTCAATGTTAACATTTAATGTAGAGGTTAAGACATCTGTGGTGTTTGTGTGTGTGTGTGTGTGTGTGTGTGTGTGTGTGTGTGTGTGTGTGTGTGTGTGTGTGTGTGTGCTTAGCCCAGAACACAGTTCTAAAGTACAAAATGGTTAGATAAGGTACCCACCATGACCTGCCCGTAAGGAGGCGGGCGATCTGTGGATGGCGACAGGCACTGTGTGGTGGCGCTTGCCGCCATTGGCGAAGTGCGGATGTCGGGGGCCTTCCGCGGCCCCGGGGCCCTCCCCAGCCTGAACACAGCCCAGAGCGAGGGCCGCCAGGCAGAGGGCTAGCCGGCCGGCAGAGGCCGACGATCCCCAGCCCAAGCCCCAGTGCAGGGGATCCCAACTGGGCAGAGCGATGGCTATAATCCTCCCGCTCAAAGGGTGCATCTTTCCCTGAGACGGAGGGCGAGGAGGAGTGGAGAGAAGGAGCGGAGGGGGAGAGGAGCGGTGAGGAGACGAAGAGGAGGAGGAGGACGGAGGGGGGGAGGTGAGCGTCAGTCGGACTGGAGCTCAGTGTGCCGGGCGGCCCATGGCCCTCACCCCTCCATCTCACTAAACGCACACGCAACGACCACGCACATGGGAGACGCCAGAAAGACCATGAGAAAAAGAAAAAAAAACCTCGAGAAGACGCACAAAGACACAGGAAATCCACAGAGGCCACCAGCTGAGTCAAAAACTAACGGTAGACAAAGAGTCCGCTGAAAATTTCTGCAGCTCCTTATTAGTGTGAAGAAATCCACAACAGTACCACAACGGGAGGCAGAGCCTTGGAATCGATCATTGTGAACGAAGACAACAAACAAACAGGCACGGAGGGAAAAACAAAGACAGTGAGGGAAGAAACAAAAATCCAACAGATGGAAAAAAAATTGGCTCAATGAATGGAGAACAAGGAATTCCAGTCTATTCCAAATCTTTGTTTGCTTTCAAATCTCCTCTCATGTTTTTTGCACGCAGCCCACAGAATCAGGAGAACATTTCCTTCCAGTAGAACGCAGGTGAGTGAAAAAAAAAAGTATTTAGCCACAAGAAAACGCTCCTTTTTCACCAGAGAGAAAGACCCTTCAAAGAATCCCTCAATAGAGGCAGGGAGAAGAGTGAAGAGAGAACCTCTGCATTCTCTTTTCCTTTTATTCGGTTGAAGTTTTTCCTTCCTGGCTTTTTCTGTCGTTCTTCCCTCTCTCCTTCTTCTTCTTCTTCTTCTCACTGAAGAGCTGTTCTTATCCCTCTTCTTATTTCCTCTCTCCTCCACTCCGGAGAAACTGGCGGGAATCCGCGTGCTACGCTGCCTGAGCGTCCAGGGGGGAGCCTCGCTGGTAAGTCGCGGACGGAACGTGGCGGGATTCGAACGCCGTCTGGGGTTTCACCTGCGGTGTGTGTGTGTAAGCGGAGAGCGAGCAAGCGAGCGGCTCCACAAACACACACACACACAAACGCGTGCCGCCTTGCGCATACACACGCGCGCACAGACCCGGGCGCACACTTTCTCTCTCTCTCTCCCTCTTACACTCACACACACACGCTCGACTCCCACTCCTACAGATCACGCTGGCTGGCTGTAAGTGTGCTCGTACCGCTGCGGAGCAGTGCGCTGGCGGCAGCAGTAACGGCAGTAGCGGTTGCACCTGAGAGGAGCAGCAGCCCTGGGCAGAGCGGAGCGGAGCAGAGCGCATCAGTAGCACAGCTCCCGAGGATGTGCTGGAGAGCCAGCCAGTGAGACTGAGAGAGAGAGAGAGAGAGAGAGAGAGAGCAGGAGGGAGTGTGGGAGAGAGAGAAAGAGAGAGAGAGAGTAAGAGAGAGAGAGAGAGAGGAGGAAGAGGGAGGGCTAGAGAGAGAGATAGAAGGAGAGCAGGAGGGAGGGAGTAAGAGAGAGAGGAGGGGGAGCTTTTGCAGCCAGTCGAGAGGGAGCAGGACAGAGAGGGAGAGAGAGAAAGAGTGGGAGGGAGGGAGGGAGAGGGGCTATGCAAATGTGTAGCCTTTACACAGCGAATCGCTGGGGCCCGAGTGCATTGCAGAGGAAGAGCCTATTTGGGGGAAAATGAGGGGATATGGACGCTTGTCTTGCAGACCTGTTTTTTTTTTTCTCTTTCTTTCTATTTTCTCACTGTTCTCTTGTTTCTCACCCCCAAGTCCACCCACAGAGACACACACACTCACACCCACACACCCAAGTCCTCTGTCTCCTTTCACCTCCACTTGGTCACACTTGCATATTTGGAAAGAGCAGCAAATCTTTCTCATTATTTCATTATACCTCCCTTCTTCTTTTACACTTCCTCTCTTCTTTTCTTTCTCCTTTAAAAAAAGACCACATATCTACTCTCTTTCTGTCTTTCTTTCTCTCTCTCAGACAGTCTTTTACTGAAAGCACAGCCAGGAGCAGGGGGGAGACAGAAAAAGAGAGAGAGGGAGAGAGAGAGAGAGAGAGAGAGAGAGAGAGAGAGAGAGAGAGAGAGAGAGAGAGAGAGAGAGAGAGAGAGAGAGAGAGAGAGAGAGAGAGAGAGAGAGAATTGGTCTCCTCTCTGATTGGGCGAGGCTAGAAGACGGAGGGGGAAAGTGACTCGGTGTTCCCGCTTCCACCGCCCCAACTTCAAAGCCACTGCCTGGCTCTTCTCCCTCCTTTGCTCACTCACTCACTCACTCACTCGCTCGCTCCTTGCCTTGTGCTCCGACTCGCTCGCGCAGGCCTCCCTCCACTGGGTGACGTCAAGCCCATCCAGCTCGGATGGAGGGAGGGAGGGAGAGAGAGAGAGAGAGAGAGAGAGAGAGAGAGAGAGAGAGAGAGAGAGAGAGAGAGAGAGGGAGGGAAGGAGTTGCAGAGAGCTCAGTGGATTTATGCAGCCCACTCAGTCCCTGCCGGATGCATGCACACACTTGGCTAAACAAATGCACACATCACATGCACGCACACACACACACACACACACACACACACACACACACACACACACACACACACACGCATCAATGTTCTGAAATGAACACATACACAGACAACCATGTATATACGCATACACACACACACACACGTCCACACAAACAAACATGCACACAGGCACAAAAGCGAGCACGTGGCCCTTGCGAAAGGCAGGCTTGGCCAGCGAGCGCTGTCCACGGGGAGGGTGCTGATTCTGTCCAATTCAGCCCTGCCTGCTGACAAAGAGAGCATTCTCCACTGAGCGGGCATGAATAAAAGCTAGCTCAGTGTGTCTGTGTTTGGGAGTTTGGGACGGTGGGACCGACTCGGTTTGAGTGCTTGAGTGTGTGTGTGTGTGTGTGTGTGTGTGTGTGTGTAGAGGCTTGAGGTTGGGAGGGGGTGGAGGGGCAATAGGCACGGCTGACAGAATCTGAGTGTTGTGGCTCAGGTTGTGTGTGTGTGTGTGTGTGTGTGTGTGTGCGTGTCTCTCTCTCTCTCTCTCCTCTGCAGCTGTGCTGCGAATCCTCCTGGAGCATGGCGGCAACCTCGGCGTATCGGCAGGACAGCAAAGGCTATTCATCCCCCCGCCTGGCAAAGAGCGAATCAGTCCGGGCCTCTCCACAAAGAGAGCCAACTTAGCAAGCATGACACGGCGGATGATAGATCCTTCTCCTCGCTCCTCTCCTCTCCTCTCGTCTTCTCTCCTCTTCTCTCCTCAGGCGGATGATAGATCCTTCTGCTCTCTCCTCTCCTCTTCTCTCCTCAGGCGGATGATAGATTCTTCTCCTCTCCTCTCCACTCCTCTCTCTTCATCTTTCTACTTCTTTTCCTCTAACCAGACTCTTCCAATAAAATAAACCCCTCACACAGGCTCTGGTGGCGTCACAAATGTCCTCAGCTGGCATTGCAGATGTGTGTGGGGGGTCGGGAGGTGTGTGTGTGTGTGTGTGTGGGTGGGGGGGGGGGGTTGTAGATGTAATGTTGCGTTCAGCAGGCGCCTGAAGACATGTGCACGAGGTGTCTCGTACCTTAGCCTCACTCGAGCTGAAGGACACGTGACCGGCGTTTCAAAGGCAAAGGCACACCACCGCACATCCAGCTAGCTCACGTCAAAGGAAATCGGTTTTGATGCTGTCACACGTCGGCTGCGGCACAGCAGGACAGCGAGGAGAGCAGCCCAGGCTGATGGGAGAGGATGGGAGGGTAAAGCACACGGCAGGGTTGCCAGATAGGTCTCCTTGCCGGTGGCACACTGTACCTGACAGACTCCCACCTCAAAGGATCCTCTCCCTCCCTCCCGCTCGCTCGGCCTTGATTAGCAATACAGGTGCAACAACCAACCCTGGTTGCCAGTTTTTGGCCACGGAAAATGAGCAACATCACAGGGAGCAGCGAGGAATGTTCTCAGCTCGACCTCCATGATTCAGGGTTAATCGGACATCTTCCCCATCAGCAGGTCGGCACTAACTCTCATTTCCCTCCCATTAATTATGGCCGTCCGGCCTGCTGATTTGTTTACTTCTTAAAAACTATCAGCTCCGCCATTTGCATAATGTGAGCAATAATAAAGCACTTCATCAAACACACCGCCACAACAAGGACATGCGTTTGACCTGTGAAAGGTAAAAGCACAAACAACAGGCTAACGCGGGCTGAGGTGACCTTAATAACGCATAGAGTTTCCTCTTCAGAGGATTCCAGTTCCACAGACCTCACTGCACTGGGATTCCACTCATAGTCATTGGGTAAAACAGCTTCCTATCTCTCTGAGTGGACCTCATGATCAGAAGCTGGGCTTCCACAGCACCCAATGCATCTGCCTGAGGCTCCTGCAAACTCCCTCTGCTCTGCCACTTTGGCTCAGTCAGGCACTGCAGTCATGTGCATGTTGTGTGTGTGCCCCCACCTGGTGGACTGGTGGTACTGCAGCTCAATACATTCCTTCATTTCCACCCCCAGCTAAGATCACTGCTTTTCTCCCCCCTCCTAACCTCAGTTTATTGTGCCCACTGTGAGACTAATGAAATTAATCATCTGCTGATTAAGGCACCGTTCAAGGCCAGGATCTCCTCCTATTGTGCCTCCACCATAGGGGTCCTCCTTAAAACAGAATTGGAAAATGTCCAAGTCAGACACCAAACAGAGAGTGGACTGAAGAGAAAGAGCTACCCTTTCTAATCATTCCTGGCTAGAAAAATGTTTGTTTTTGTCTCTAATTAATCACTGCTATCATAAAAAAAACATGAAATATTTGCACTGATTGGTTGCTGTCTTTATGCATAAAGAAATGACTGTAGTGTGCTAGGAAGTGTTGAAGAAGAAAAACAAAACATTTGACAGTCCACCTCACTGGACATACATGGACAGCATGCGAGTCAGAGGAATGTTGTGGGGATGACATGGTCAAGGTTCTGACACAGGATGTGGTCTTCGTGGCAGCTGACTTTTTTTCTCTCTCTCCAAGGACACAGGGGCCGGGTGAAAAAATAAATAAAAAATGACCAAAGAGGCCCAAGGTTAACGGAACACCTACTGCAGGCTAATGATGCCACTGAGACAACTAGCAATGAGGGAGGAGGTCAAGCTGAAAATCCAGGTCATATGCAGGTGTGTATTTGTGTATTTGTGTGTGTGTGTGTGTGTGTGTGTGTGTGTGTGTGTGTATGTGTGTGTGTGTGTGTGTGTGTGTGTGTGTGTGTGTGTGTGTGTGTGTGTGTGTGTGTGTGTGTGTGTGTGTGCATGTGTGTGTTCGTGTATGAGTATGTCTTCTGATCCACCTGCCCACTATCCACACACACACACACACACACACACACACACACACACACACACACACACACACACACACATAGCCTCATCTACTGTCAGGGGAGGCCTCATCACCTGAGCAGAGGGGCCAGTAACCTGCATAGGACACACCACCTGAGGTCCTCTATCCAAACCAGCTCCCTCACCATTCAAACACAGAGTAAATAATGATGTAATAAAACTGTGGCTCAGAGTGATCTAACACAAAGCTACTGACCCTCTTTTACAAAACTGTACAACATGCTCATTTCTGCACAAAACTTGGCATTTATCAATCTGAATGTGAGCTAGAATGAGCATTTTATACGCTGAAATCCACATCAAATCAAGACATGGTGTATGCACAATTTCAAGTGAAGGGATTGCAGCACTGCATCGCATTCCTTTCAGACAATTGAGATGTTCTGAGTTGTATACATGAAATGTAAGCTATATTGGACAAACTAACCCTTCTCCTAAACATTATTTTTTATACTATTTTAGCCAGAATTTTAAGTGCAATAATGTGTACATGAGTGCTGTATTTTCTCCAGAGACAAATAGTCGTTGTTTGATTTTTGAAGTGAAATCTTTTTGCTCTGTAGGACTATATCAGCAATGCCTCCCTTCTGTCTGGGAAATAAAGTGTTATATCCTTTACTTTCACACCTTTGTTTGATGCTGCCAGTCAAAACTAATTGGCTCAGCTGGAGCTGAATGTCACGGGGCTATCTATGGGTTAGAAAAAGTCTGCTTTTCTTCGTATTATCCACCTTCATGTCGTAAATTATAGGTCTGAGGCCTCTAAATGAAGGATATTAGGACGTGACATTTAAATTATCCTCATTTCAGATGCAGCATTTACCAACACCAGATCTTTCTTCTTACGCTGATATTTGAGCAATACAAACAGCTTCATAAATCATATGAGAATGTTGTCGTAAGATGATTCCTGTGTTCAAACTTGTTAGTTTGATAAATGAGAGCCATTGTGGGCAATTTGGGATGTTGTTTTATCAAATCATATTTGAAGTTAACACTAAGTAAAACCCCAAGACAATAAGTAAACAAACGGTATTGTAAGATATCAGATTTTGTGTGGTTTGAAAAGAAAACAACTTTTTTTTAAACCTGTTCCCCTGTGGTCTTCTTTTTGTTTTAGTTTTAGGTTGAAAACAACCTTGGTGAAGCTAAGAGAAAGTTTAAAAGAAAACAGAGGCCATAGCGAATCTCTGGACCAAAACAAATACCCTTTTTTTTGGATTGTGTGCAATCGATAGGGCAGATTGAATGGGTGCTCACTGCTACCTCAGCTTCCCGTAACTCTGGGAGTCTCTCTTCACCTTCCAGAGACATGGCTGGACAGACTCTTAAGCTGATGAGCTGACCACTCAAATACCCACACGGCTTAGACATCAAACAACACTTACAAAACCACGGGTGAGGACACACACATACACAGTTAAGCCTATCTTTTTGCAAAAACGAACCAATTTAAGTTCTATAAGGTTCCTTTCACAGAGACACAAATTGAAACTGCATCTATACAGAAAAATAAATATTATTTCTATCATAATGTCATCTGGAATGAACGATTAAACTCCAACCTGATGTCTATGTGGCGGTAATCACCTGTGTTGTGTGTGTGTGTGTGTGTGTGTGTGTGTGTGTGTGTGTGTGTGTGTGTGTGTGTGTGTGTGTGAGAGAGAGAGAGAGAGTATGTGTGGAGGAGGGGATAGGGGGTCGGGGAGGTTGGTTGGGTGATGAACTCTAAAGTGTGCTTTCAGCAGTGTGAGTGAGACAGTCAAGCGTGGCCCAGGCTTTCTATTGGAGACACACCTGCTCTAGCTCTAACTGCACCCAGCTGAGGCTGTCGTTACGACCCCCATCCCCCAACCAACCAAGCACCCACCCACTATCTCTGTGGAGCCACTGTCCTGGGCGGGTGGGACTATTAGATCTGTCACGGATTGAGAGGTGGAAGCAGGTCACTGTCCGAGGCTACAGGGTCAAAGTTCGTCCCCTCTGTCAAGTCTGATCAGACGGAGGAGTCGAAACGACAAAGAGTCGACATGAAAGGTGTGGCGTGTCGTGACAACCCGAGCGATCGAAGCTGGGTCAATGGTGATCAGTGTCTGCACGGGCCGTAAGCTGACATGCCGTAGCACTGGCAGTGGCATGGATGGGGGACTGGGGATATATGTATATATAGTCAATTTACTCCTCGCCACTCTGACCCTGCCGACCGTCAGCACCACCGCTGGTAAACAGTCATGACAAGAGACAAATTGTTCCTCTGCACACACAGATGGAGGCCTTAGCCCTGAGTTTAGAAACACAGACACAACATGGAGCCTAGCAGAGCAAACACTTAACCTCAAAATTACCCAATACCATCAAATAGAGGATACTATCTGCGCTAACATACACAGCTAATGATGATTAAATGATGCACTGGAATAATATGCAGTAATGTACGTACTGTACTCTATGTAACAATTCAATTAGTAGCCAATGACTTGGAAAAAAATATAATATACTGCAAATAAAATTATTCTTTATATTATCATGCTATATCCTCCTATGGTACTGTAGCATTGTTTTCCTAAAATGGCAGAGCCCCTCTGCATCTACCGGCATCTTCCATGGAGCCATTTTGAACAAGTAGCTCCCAGCATCTAACATGTTTCACTCCTTGTTACTCCTTTCTCTCTGTCATGTTTCCAAGAATCAGTGTGAATATTTCACATCACCTTGTGTTGCCTTGGGTAAAACAAGAATCCTGGAGTCCTGGAGCCTTGTGCACGTACTGCAACACACACACTTCTTAGGCATGCATACTTATTAGGAGCTGTGTGTAGGCTGTGTGTGTTGGGTCACAGATCTGTGTGGGTACGTGCGGGAGCGTGTTAGCACATCCGAGAGTGCGATGCAGAAAGTTTCACTTATGTGCTACTAACTGGTGAAAGGAACTGCTTGTGTTTGAAACTTAGTGTGGAGCTGAGCCAATGTTCTGATGTGTCCAGTTGCAAAAAAAAGCACCATATAAGGCTCAAATGTTGCGATGATTCATCTGATCAACTGTGTTGGCAAGAGTGAGACTGGAGTGCAGGTATCCAAAAAAATCAATGAGAAGAAAATGTGTTTTGTTGAATTGATCATAGGGTTGAAAGCACCCATCATCAGCAGAAATATTTTGCATGGCAACAGGGAGAGAGAGAGAAAGCAGAGAATCCAGAGGTCTTTTGCTGACCTTAGCAGCCGTCAGAGCAGCATCTTACAGCTGGGTCAAGGGCAGAGGTCATCACCTTAATATGGCTAGCTAGCCTCTCCACCTACTCCCTCCACCTTTCTCCGGCTGAACTGACCTCAGACCAGTCTTTGCTGCTTGGACAATTATGAGTCACCGCCATGATGGAATTTCACTGACCATCACTGAAGACCTATTTTTATAAGCAAAACAAAACAGAATCTACTCAGCCTGTGGTGCCAGAGGGGTCGTGAAAGCCTGTAGCATTAAGTATGTGTAAATATTGCCGAGAATAAAATGTGCGAGAGACAAAGAGTGACACAGAAATTGTGGTAATCTGCCGTAATTTGTGCAGATGAGCCGGTTATGGAATTTCTCAATGCCGTGCACCTCGTCCCTGTTTGACATGTGAGAGCGCTATTCAGATGAACAGTCATTTCCACGCGTGTGCGTTATAGATAAACGTCTCAGGGGTGTGATCATATCTGCGACTCAAATGTCAGCCACTATTGACACGTGTGAATGGGGAAATCTATCAGGCAAGACATGGAGATGAAAGGAGGCATGTCCTTAATGAAAAAGCACCAGGGGAGGGCTATTACCTGAGGCATCCTGTCAGACGGCCCAGGTGATGGGTGTTTTAGCATGCAGATCTACACACCACACACACACACACACACACACACACACACACACACACACACACACACACACACACACAGACTTATACTTGATAAAACACTTCACAAGAATGTGTGAAAACATCCTTCCTGCATGAGAATGAGCCGATGAGAAAAAAGAAAAGACAGTTTGCATTGTATTCACCGCTGCGCACACAAGTGATTCTGCCATGGAAATGGGCAACAGCTCTCCATTTTTCCAGCTGATTAGCGGGGAGCGAATGAAAGGCTTGATGTAAAGAGGAAAGCACAAATGACTCCGGAGGTGAGTGTGTGCTATCAGACACGACTGGGGACACCCCGCTGGGAGGGCTGCTCACACACACACACACACGCAATCACACAAACACACACACACACCCTCCATGCAGATGAGGAAGCGCTGCTGCTGGAGGCCATGCAACCCCACTGGACTTGTGAGCAGCACAGCTAAATTACACATCTGAAGATTGGATACAAGAGCCCCTTAGAAGCTCATGCATTGTTTTGTCTCCTCCGGCTCGCTTTGCTCTCTGTTCTACATTGGCAAAGAGGACAGGGATGGATGCCTGGGAGCTGCTGCTGCTGCTGCTGCTATCAAACTGATGCGGACACTCAACAGGGGATGCACAGGAAATGGTGTCCGACGCATCTCGGCGAGGCCACGGAATGGTGATGAGGCCAAGGGGAAGAGAAGTGCGTGAGCATATCTGGCTTCCCGCAAGGCTGGTCATGCCTTGGGCCAATCAGATGTCCCGATTCCCCGCTATTTGCACTGAACTCATCTCTTACTTGCTCTTAACGCTCTGTGGCGGACCAATGCACACACAAATCTGCAAACACGCACATTTGTTTGCAATTCCAGGAGCGCAGAATGCCTGCAAATTAGGTTGGATTGTTTTTCCGCCTGTGCACTACAAGGCAAAAGCATTTTGTATTGATCGCTTTTTTTTTGTTCCAGAGAGCGCACCAATTTTGCACTGTGTGTACTGAGGAAACCGACAGTTACTACTGTTGAACATCTCATTTTATGCCGCTATTCCACACCAGGCTTATATGCAGGCTATCAGTGCGATGAGGCGGAAAAGACAATGCTAGCTTATCCCTGTTGCTATAAGCCCACTTTACTTACAGCACTAATTGGTGGCATCCACAGTATGTGTTGAATGATTCCATTAATTGCAACAGAGTTTAGAAAACCTTACAAGCAACATGGGTTCAAAAGTGAGGATGACAACAACAACAAACAAGTCTCTATACATTCAGTCTCTGGCTGAGGAGAATGCATGGGAGGCATTCTATGTGAGATAAGCACAGTGGCGGACAGGGAGGTGTGTGTGTGTGTGTGTGTGTGTGGGTGGGTGGGGTGATGTGGAGTGCTTTTCCATGTAGTGTGAAGAATAAAGGCGGTGGTCCATCATTTGTGCTGCGCTGCTCCCTCAGGGCCCTCCATGATTGGGATGCCCCTCGCTGAGGAAATGCTCACCATATTAAAGCCTCGCCACTGCACTACACTGCACTGTGTACCACACGAGCCCTCCGAGGACGGGCCATTCACAGGGCAGCTCTAATCACGGAGACGCACATGCAAACCAGAGCGCGGCCCAGTCGTCCATTAAAGATCCGCACAATAAACGCACGCCTCTCACTCTTGTAGCGCTTTATAGAGTTAAGGCACAGGGGAGGCTATATTCTTCTGATGCTTTACTTATTGCATGCTGCATCTCCTCTTTGAACACTTGATGTCATAGTAATACACTGACTAGATGCAGTGTGTCAGTGTGTGACACATCCTGGAGCATGATGTGTGTGTGTGTGTGTGTGTGTGTGTGTGTGTGTGTGTGTGTGTGTGTGTGTGTGTGTGTGTGTGTTGTGTGTGTGTGTGTGTGTGTGTGTGTGTGTGTGTGTGTGTGTGTGTGTGTGTGTGTGGAGACTTTTCCCCAATGTCACTAAAACAAATGGTTGCCACTACAACAAAAAGACAGTACTGAGCGATGGTGCATGTCTGTATGTATGAGGGGAGGAGAAACTCTACTTCTAAACTCTGTTCATTCCACTTACATCGCACACACACACACACACACACACACACACACACACACACACACACACACACACATTTAAACACTACGGGAGCAATGAGACCCCCGCACTCCTTGTTGGCATTCACCGGCAACCCACTTTCAGCTCGTTAACCAATCAGTGGGAGTAAATGAGTGACTAATTAGGGCATCCATAATGGCCACTGGGAGAGAGAGAGAGAGGGGGGGGAGGTGGAGGGAAGGGGGGCTTTGCAGGTGAGGGAGAGTAAATCACAGCTGCCAGTGCCTGGGTGCCCACAGCAGCCGACCAGTGAAATTGCCCAATTGACCTTTCCCGCTGATGTGGAACTTATTGTCATTGTAAACTCCAACAGGGCTTCTGATCTGTTCGCTACAGCCTGTGTGCTCTTACTGCATACTAACAACAACTTCAGACTTCAGAAATCAACTTCAAAAACCCAGACTGATTACTGATAGCAGGTGTCGTTATCAGTTTCTGTTAGATTGATTTGTGATATGACCCTGCAGTTTTTTGTCTATTTGACGCTAGCCTATAAAATATACACACACTAACCCACTCCGTGTTAAAAGCCCTCTGCATTTGTGGCAGCTACAAAGCTTGTGAGGCCTGCTTCCGCTCCTGTGTGTACGTGACTGGTTGAGTAAGTTTGGAATTGCATACGCATCCCCTGTCTTTCCCCTACGCATGTCTGCCTCGCCCAGCAGTCCGGCAGCTCTACGGCTTTACGGTTGGCGCTCACGTAAACAAATACGGGCTAATACTGCGGCTCGTGCACACGGGCACGTGGACATCACGGCCCATATGCTCATGCACATAAATTACAGCTCTATGGAAATGCAGGAAACATCGTCAAAGGGGGAGCAGAAAGGAAGGATGGATGCAGTGATGGGGAGGGAAAGAGAGAGTGAAAGAGAGAGAGAGAGAAAGAGAGAGAAAGGGGATATTGCCTACAGAGCCTCCTCTCACAATTCCCCCCTTTTTGCCTTCAAGACACAAACAGTGCGAGAGAATGCCAGGCCAAGCATTGAGTACACAGCGCAGCCAAAATATTTTTCAGACCAATAGATAGTGAGCTGCACTGCATTGCCCTCTCTCTCTCTCTCTCTCTCTCTCTCTCTCTCTCTCTCTCTCTCTCCCTCTCTCTCTCTCTCCCTCTCTCTCTCTCTCTCTGAGGACCATTGCATTCGGAGAGTAGAAGGCATTACTTCCAGCTGACAGAAAGCTGTTTACAAAACCTCAATCTTAGCCAGGGCCCTGCACATCTCCCGTTGTTCTCCTCAAAGCAGGCCACAACAAAGCCAATCAATCACTGCTTTTTTCACCTCAGTGGGGGTTGGGGGCGGGGGTGTAGGGTTGTTGCAGACGTACAGTTTGTCGAGGTTTACACCAGCCTTTAAGTTCCTCTATACACTTCCTCCCAACACAGACATGATTGCAGGATAAGTAATAGTTTCCTTCTAAAAAAAAAAAAACAGGAAAAGGAAAAGGAACAAAGCTGGAAGACAAAGAGACAGAAATGAAATAAAATAGAGGACTACATCTCTCCTTACATCACATCAGCCAATGGACAGACAAGCAAGTCACTATGGTGGTGGTTATGTAAAGCAATCATGACTGCCTTAATATTTCAAGCATAACAATAACTGCCCTAATACGCTAAGCACAAGTGCTTTTTACCTCACATTTTTTTCTGGTTCAGTTAATATCTTCCCGTTTGAAAATTATATGTATGCATGTCCGCATGAATGCACATATGTAGGCCAACACTGTAGAACATTTTTAGATGAATAACAGTAGCAGTGAAAGTAGGGTGAAATGCACATGGTTCTTTCCATCAATGATATGAACAACCCTTTTGTCAAACACAATAGGAACCTGGCTGACCCTCCTCATTTCTATAAAAAATGAATTCTACTCCAGTGACTTTAGATGGCAAAATGAGGCCAAGCACTTTTGACATGAAAAGAACTCAATCAGGCCAAGTAGACTCTTGCATGTATACATTTAGGCTAAGTGGTCGGACATGACTGACCTAAGAGGTGACTTAAAAAGCAGACATGGGCTTTAGAGAGACTGATAGACGTGGTCACCCCGAGGCGATCGAAGAGACATCACACAACGCCGGGGCACAACTAGTGGGAGCTGTTGATACAATATTGACACGGCATTAATGTGTGTCTGAATGGAGAGGGCAGCAGACAGCTAGTGAAGCGAGTGCCAGATCGCGTGGAGACTGACCAGACCTGTCATGCTTAGGCCCCACTGGCCGACCGTCCGACCGACCGACCGACCGCGGATGAAAAACACGCACAGGCCTGTTTGTCTGTGTGCATTACTCTCAGACAGCAGCCCTTTCAGTCTAGCCAGTCTACACACACAAACACACTTAAACACACACACATCTACACCAACACAAGAGGCTGTGGCAGAGAAATCATACACACTGACATGTTTCTTTCTTTTCTCTCGCCCCCCGCACTGAAACACACAGACAAAATGTCCTGCAGCAGGACAGCTCTTAGACCATCATATACAATAAGATAATATAGTGCCTATGGAGGACTGTGAGTGGTTTAGGCCTCCTTACAGTGAACTGACAGAGAAGCCACTTAAATGTCCCTCAGTCCCTCAGAGTGCTTCTGTAAAGCTAAAAACTATTAGTCTTTTTCCCAGTGATGAATCTTCCTACTGTTACTTTGTTGTTTGCCAAGTTTCAGGTTTTTGATGCATTTTGAAAATGGAACATAATATAGCATTTTCAAAATCTTTGCAGAGCTTTCAGTGCCAATTCAAAAACCAGCCAACCTATATATTGGTATCATTTGTCTGGCCAAAAGTGTTTCCTCTGAGAGCTTGTTTTCGGAGTCATTATCAACTCCTCTGAAAAAGCCAATTCTACTGTGGCAGGTTGTTTTTATGCAGCATATTTGGTCTGCAATGACTGGTCACATCCAAAATTTGATGTGAAGAAATGCCATCTAGTATTACTATGAAGAACTCCACAGACACACACAGACACACACACACACACACACACACTCTCTCTCTCTCTCTCTCTCTCTCTCTCTCTCTCTCTCTCTCTCTCTCTCTCTCTCTCTCTCACACACACACACACACACACACACACGCACCAAAGAAACACTAAGTACTGCAGTACTCTCTCTCACATCATAGCCACTGTCACAGCTGCTTTGGCTCCATGAGGCCCAGCCATAACAGTGCGAGTCACATGATGCACCACTATCACTCCACGCCAACTCCAGCCCCAACCTCTGCTGAGACCGGTGGAATCTAAGCCCCAGCCGGCGAGACTACAGCTCACTAGCAAATGACTGTCCCTCTCAGCTTCTGCTAATAATACCTCTTGGGTAATATCCTAAATATCATACTTCTCCATCTCAATATTTCTCTGGCTCTGTATTAAGAGTCCACAGCTGACTCCTCTTCCTCTTCCCATCTCCAGCTCATAAAATCCATTGATTTCCATCTAGTATTCATCTCTGATACAGTATATCAGACGTTTATTGAGATATATTTAACATTGAAAGCAAAAAGTGTTGCTATTTGATCACAGATTTGAGTGGTATGAAACGCATCCTACTGTTCAGTATAGTGCCGTTTAAGAGAGTCTGTCTGGAGTTTGAACGAGCACAGCTGCCGGTTCATGTGTTTAATTGCATGTTGACAGCACTTGAATGGAGAGGTGTGAGAGTGAGTATGAGTGTGTGGGGCCCTGCTTCTGCTCTGACCCAAGGTGCTATAAATATGCATGACCTGAGAAAGCAGGAGGCAATGCCTGAACACAAACGCCCGCCCGCCTGTACACACACAAACACACACACACACACACACACACACACACACACACACACACACACACACACACACACACACACACACACACAGAGAACCTTCTTATAACTGCAGGGCAGGAGTTCACTGGCAGTTCACATGCAAAGATACTACCCAGTACATCCCCACTGCGATACTCTCTCGAAGTTCATGTGTGTTTCTGTGTGTGTGTGTGTGTGTGTGTGTGTGTGTGTGTGTGTGTGTGTGTGTGTGTGTGTGTACAGTACACCTACGTTTGTCAACATGTGCACCATGCACATGTATGTACGTGTGAAAAAGATTGTATTCCTAGAACTGAACAGAAGTGCGATCGCATTACAATAGCTCACACCTTTCTATGCGCCAAAGAGCCAAAGCTGTTTCCCAGCCGACCCCTCCACCCTCCAACCTCCACCCTCCTCCAAAGCACCGCCTCAACTGGCCAAGAGAAGCTGAGCAGCCACCCCCAGTGCTCCCCTTACAGTGCAGCACAAGTGTTCTGGGCAGAGTGGACCGCTGGCACAGAATACATTAACATTTACTGTGCCTTTGTGGCAGCGCTGAACAGCGTGGGCACTCCGGGGTCTCTAATTTATTGTCCTGCCGTTGAGCCATTTGCACGGCCGTCCCTAACGACACCAGCCTCCACCGTGGGGGAGACAGAGCATGGCATACACCCGCTCCCCTTGTGCATATTTAGCATGAGAAAGTAGGCCGTTTGGCGCTGATATTAGTCAGGTCCCCCACTCTTTGTTCTCCATTTTTCTTCTTCACTTTCTTTTCTCTCGCAGGCTAATTGTTAATCCAGGAGAGGGGGATCGACAGCCTCTCATCCCCCACCACCACCATCACCCCACCACTCCATCTTTTTACTTCTTTTCCCTCTGAAACCCCCACCCCACCCCCGTCCACCCTACTCTTTTCATTTCCGACACCTGCCATGCTGTGCCTTCGCCTTCTTTCCCCATTACACACCAGCGTTCTGTTCTGTCCCTCCTCAGGGCAATTAAGTACACAGTGGATCAGAAACATTCTGCTGGAGTTGGAAATGATTATTTCCCCTCCAACTGTGTTTAATAACAGCATTACTACAATTATGCATAAAGTCCCTCTGCTGGACCATTTGTGTCTACAGTACCATTAGTTATGCTCACATCTAAAAGGACGTCATATAAAAAGGAAGGTACATGGAGGTAATGCGAACTTTTTTAGTGCTCAACTGAAGACCACCTAAAACAAGAAATATCTTGAAAAGGCTGCAAATGTTAGCAGACTCCTTCACCAAAGGCGTAGTCTCTTTTTTTTTCTAAATGCCTTTGTCTTGCTTTGCTCTCAGTAAAATACACCAGTGGGACTGCTACTCTGTGCTGTTTCATCAGTGCTTTTAAGGCTCGGCTGTCTGATTCGCTTGTACTGCTGCATTCCAGTCATTTCTTCTCAGCCCCAGCAGTCTCAAAGCGAGACCCAAGAGAG
>JAODXP020000007.1:331532-349032 GCA_027497455.2 Sardinella longiceps
AAGGCAAGAAATACACCAGATGTTAGTAAAAGCAGTTCAAATGTTAGCGGTAGCTGCATTTATACCACAAAGACACAGGCTGGAGGGGACAAGGAGACAGATGAGACAGACAGAACTTGGGACATGAGAGAGAGAAAGAAAGAGAGAGAGAGAAGAGAACAAAGAGAAAGAGAGAGAGCAAGAGGGAGAGAAAAGAAAGACAGATGGAGGTAGAAGAGGATGATAGAGAGAGAGAAAGAAAGGATGAAAGCAAAAGCCAGGGTAGCAAACAGAGAGATATTTGGAAAAAAAGGAGCGAGGGTGAGGGGACAAAGGATGTAGTCATGTAGTCATGATGTATTGTAACGCCATGGGCCATGTGTGTGTGACTTCCCTCCTGTGGGGTAGAAACTCTGCAAATAACATACACAACACAAACAAAAGCACTTGGGAATACTCTCTCCATCATTCTCTTTTACACACACATGCACTTGTACACATACAGGCACGCAAGCACACACACATACACACACACACACACACACACACACACACACACACCCACACACACACACACACACACACACACACACACACACACACAGACACACACACACACACACACACACACACACACACACACACACACACACACACACACACACACACACACACACATTTCACGCCCACATAAACACACCAGCTCCCCTTCTCCCCTTTTTTCATATCTTGATTGGCCCCCAGATAGAAGTTGCGCTTTCCATGGCTTTGGAAGGTTTGCCACAGCAACAAACAGATGAGTCAGAGGACTCAGTGCGACTCAGTGCTTGAGGATGCAGAGCGAGCGATGCACAGATTTGTGCACTGTCTCCTTGTGTAACCGCCAGAGCAGCGGGCTAGTTGAATATGATGTGTAAAATTAAACCACAGTGAGGGAAAAAGGGAAAAAAAAGAAGGAAAAAAAAATCTAATATTTATTTCTGCATGAGGCTCAAACATTGTCCTGGCCAAATGGATTCCATGGACGCAACAAAAAAATAAAGCCATCCATTATTCAAGAGGCTTGCTCCTGGCAAACAGTTGGCTCCACAGAGCATGCATTTAACGGAGGGGGTTTGGACGGGGAGAGGGGGGTGGGGTGGGGGGGTATGAGAAACAACTCCAACAATACAAATAATCCCGCTAGTGTAATCTGATTATGGTCAAATGAAAAGCAAGTGGTGGAGATAGACGAGCAGCCGTGGTTCCTGAGCCTAACCGAGAGCCATTATGCCCTAGGCTGTTGTGTGTGTGTGTGTGTGTGTGTGTGTGTGTGTGTGTGTGTGTGTGTGTGTGAGCGTGTGCATTTCTCTGTTTACTTGTTTGTTTATTTGTATGTGTGTGTGGATGTGTGTGTGGGTGTATGTATGTGCGAACGTGTGCAATTTTCTATTTGTTTGTTTGTATATTTGAAAGAGTGTGTGTGTGTGTGTGTGTGTGTGTGTGTACATGCATGCACATGCGGTAATGTATTTGCCTGGAGGGCCCTTCTATTTGGTTGCTTACGAACATATACAGTAAGGGTCATCAAATAGGTCATGCCATGGTGTACAAAGCTAATGCTTTTCACTGCATCCTGACAATGCCATGCAACATCTTTTCATATCAAATTTATATTGTAGTCATTATCATCAACCAGGAAAAGGGAGTTCCGACCTATATGACAAACCAGAAGGACACACTTGATAATGCCTCAGAGAAACTAATTTGTTTAGTATTTCTCCACATTATACATAAATAGAGATACCATTTTACCCTGCAGCACAAATAATGCCTGTTGTGATTCCACTGCATCTTCTAAAAGATCCATGCCGAGGGCTCCAAAGACAAAAGTGTTTCATACTGTATAAGGACATCCAAAAGCCAGGCAAACCAATGGGTCTGTTTGGAGTACTGCTGCAGATGCTATACCAGCTCTTCTAGCTGCCACTCACAGGTACTGTACTGCTGCAACAGAAGCACTGTGGATGATAGCTGTCATGTCCAGACATGCACGAAAGCCCCCCCCCCCTCCCCCCCTCCAATGAAGCTCACCTTCGCAGCCCCTCTCGATGGTGCCCACGCAGGCCAGGGCGTCAGACAGGAGGTCGGGCAGCCGTCCGTTCAGGTCCACTGACGCCAGGCAGCCCTGGAAGCCCTCCTTGGCATGGACCAGCTTGGGCAGCTCTTTGTACATCTCCTTGGCAACCCCTCCGACGTACAAATCACCTGCACACAGACAGACAGAGGCAGACAGCAAGAGAGAGGTGGGTGTCAATAGGAGAGTTGTCTCCTAAATCAGGAGAAATGCCTCCTAAAGCAAGACCATAGTTTCCATTGGAGGCTGGGACTCAATTAGAAAGGTGATGTTTTACTGATTTAATGATGTTCTGATTGGACGTTCTGGATCGGATATGATTTATGTTAGGATGAGAGCTACTTTATGTAATTAGTATTAATAGTAAGTGACCAGACCTTGTCCTATGGCCATGTCAGGTGAAATATTATATTGCTCAACACTACTATATTCATCTTTACAATTCCATAAATTAATTACATAAATGCTGTCATCAGTTATCATGAGGTCATGAGGACCTAAGAGGTTTTTGCTCAAGACAGGTTGAGAATCACTGGCTCAACTTTATGCTAACTGAACCGTGGAACAGTGACTGTGACAGTTGAGAGACATGACAAGAACATTCTATTTACACTCCTGAACAGTGAACTATCTCACTCTAATCTCACTCTATCTCACTCTTTCTGAACCTGACACAAACCTGAGCACTGAAGTGGAATAAGGTGCAATCTTTTCTAAGAGAACTCCAGCTCTGGAGCATATGCAACAACACTGCCCCCTTGTGGACCACCACATGACCAACACTGTCTACTTGCTACTGTTATCAGAGAGGAATGTACATATTTGACGGCGAGGGAGGGAGGGATGCTGACTATGGAATGGATTAGCCGCTAATCTGGTATGGATAGCTCTCCAAGAATAATTGCATTGCTCTTCAGGGATGCAGGACAAACATGGAGACGTCTGAAGGGAAATGGGAATTTATTTCCGCTCTTTAATGCCTATCCATTTTGAAGGATGTGGAGCTACACTCCAGAAATGTAAACAAATCCGTTCCGGTGGCTTTTGGTCTAACCGTCTAATGGGAGACCTTTCTGCATACTCAGAATACTGATAAACAAGCCATATGGAAGGTCTGCCCAAGCCGTGGCTTTTTAAAAGCAGCTTGTGATGATACCTTTCAGATCCAGGTTCTTGGCCCCAGAGGTGGTCTGAGTGGTGATCTTGGTGTCGATCTTGACCGTGTGCAGGTTGCTGGTGTCCCGTGAGATCATGACGTTGTGCCAGTGGTTGTCATTGAGAGGCTTGTTGGAGTTGCCCTTGATGAGATGAGCCCCGTTCCCCAGGTCTGACACATAGTGCAGATACCTGAACCACAGAGATGAGAAAAGGACATTAAGACTCCTTAAATAACTGAGCCTTCACCTTTTGACCTGCTATATGTGCCCAGTGTTCCAAACACATGTAAAAGACCTTCATTATTACACACTTCCGTGTTCTACAAATTTCAGGGTATTTTTTATTTTTTTTTTTATTTTTTTTTTACCTGACCCCAGAACAGTACAGGCATGTCCCAAAGTCAGACCACACCGGGGTGTGTGCAGTGGTTTCAGTCATTGGCTGAAACCAGACATATAGACGGCATGCAATTTCAATATTGGGTGATAAGTGTCACACAATCAAATGTCACAGTGCATGGCAAATCCTTTTTCCTCAGATGAAATGCTCCCAATTACCTCTGGGCTCCATCATCTGTGCGGAATTAATGTCTCTTAAAGTGATTAGCTTATGACCCACACCTTAGAAAATGGATTGCCTTGGGTGGGGGAAATAAAAAAGAAGCATCCTCTCTCTGTTTAAAAAAAAATGTCTATTTTCAGATAATCAGCTCACCTTCATAACATCCTTCCATTAAAATGGGTTAAGTGCAGCTCTTCCCCTTTGGAGTCTAATTTAATTACGGCTACACACAGCAAGATTCCTGTCCTTTTATACCGGGTGCTGTCTTTAAGGCATTCATTCGTCTTAAAGAATTCATTTGACAAAACCACAGGCTCACCGCACAAAAACACTGCTACTGAAGATGCTCTAGTCCTGAACATCACACACACACACACACACACACACAGCCACTCTGCTTTTCACATCTTTCCCAACAATAACGCTTAGCCATTTTTTTTCCAGCGGGAGGCATGAAGAGTTTTATGTAGCATGGGAAAGCGGTATGGGGCATATGGCTGAGGTACAGATCGTTAGCTCGCTCTGGGGAAGAGCCGCTAAAGCTGACCGATGGGCACAATCAAGCTATTTAGCTGTGCAGCGCCAATGGCTTTGTGCTATACAGCGCGGCTCCATCGCTTTGGCAAATCCCCTCGAGTGTGCTAGCCCAGGGTCGGCATTCACTAAAATATCTAGCAGGGTAAACATAGGCTGGGTTTATTGTCCGGGATCACACTTTCAACTTCATGCATGGGGAAACAAAGAGTGATTAAAAAACATTGCTTTGAGAGATGTGGAGAAGGCATCAGACTCAAAACAATCTTTTGTAAAAAACCCTTAGTGGGATTAGATTGTGAATTGTATACTTGATGATGATATATGTATGCATGCAGCGCTAAAGCCATTTCTACCATAATTCATGCCATTCATATTCATATCTGAGCTATTTAGGAATTCAGCAGTGTGGTTTCTAATGCATAATTAAAGTGACTTTCATGACCTTCACAGAGAATTTAATTTCTGCTCCGTTTTCGCTGCAACTAATTTTACTCATTTACATTTGTTCCAGTTGTCATAGTGATTGTTTAGGAATAAGTGGGCTGAATTCTCCCACACAGATGCATCACACTGGTGTACCTCACGCTGCTAAAATCACTAGTGAACAACTCACAATGCATGGGAAGCAACACAGAGACTGTCAATGTACAGAAATACAATAATAATCAAAGTTTTCGTATTTAATAGTCATTTTTACCCAAAGCAACTCGTAAAGAATTACAAAAACTGATTCCCAAGAGTTGATGCTAGCCACTGTACCATGGGTGTATGCTGTCCTACTGGCAGCCCACACACACATACGCACACACACACACACACACACACACACACACACACACACACACACACACACACACACACACACACACACACTCACCCTTTGACCAGCTCCACCACAATGAAGTCATTGCCATCGCCGCTGTTGAAGAGGATGAGGCCGTCGGATGAGGTGGTCTTGAACTGGAAGAAGAGATGCATGGTGTAGTAGGCCTGGAGCGTGGACAGCGCCACGTAGCTGGAGCGCGACTTGAAGGTGATGGGGTCAGCAATGATGTTTTTGAAACCGATCATGGCGTTGAGCTCGCAGTAGTCGATGTCGCCGTTCTTGCACAGGTCGATGTAGGCCATGCCGTTGAACAGAAGGCTCTGCAGGTGGCCAATGAAGTTAGAGGGCGGCTGCGAGACGAAACGCTTCTCCGTCAGGATGCCCGTCTCGATGTTGTGGAACTCCAGCTGCGTGTGGTGGCCGGCCATTTGGCCTTGTGTGGGAGGAGGGGTGGGTGGGGACACATGGAGTGGAGCGGAGCGGAGGAGAGGACAGAGGAGGAAGTTAATCACTCCACCCCAAACACTCTTCTAATCTGACTTGTCCTAATCTCTCCACGCTCCCCAAACACATACATACTCTGTGAGACTGTTCTAATCTGACTTGTTCTAATCACTCCACACGACCCAAACACATACATACTCTGTGAGACTCCTAATCTCTCCACACGACCAAACACACACTGTGACACTCCTCTAATCTGACTCCACACTCCCAAATACACACATGCTGTGACACTGCTCTCATCTGACTCCTTCTAATCTCTCCACACGCGCAAGCACACAGTTACTGTGACTCATCACTAATCTCTCCACATGCCCAAACACACAGTTACTGTGACTCACCACTAATCTGACTCTGTATGCCCAAACACACAGTTACTGTGACTCACCACTAATCTGACTCTGTATGCCCAAACACACAGTTACTGTGACTCACCACTAATCTGACTCTGTATGCCCAAACACACAGTTACTGTGACTCTAATCTGACTCTATATACCCAAACTCAGATACTATGACACTCCTCTAATAATTTGACTCTAAATGCTCAAGCACAGTTACTGTGACACTCCTCAACTGTCCGGCAAAGGGCTACTTCACGCCTGTTGCCAACCAATTATTTCCCTCTCACTGCCAAATGCCTTTATTTGAAGCAGTTTAATGACACACACACACACACACACACACACACACACACACACACACACACACACACACACACACACACACACACACACACACACACACACACACACACACACACACACACACACCCCACTTCCTTTTCATGCAGAGAAGCCCGCTCTATCCACTCACTTTAAAACAACCATCAGCACACACATACATTTTCCACCAGCACACTTCCAAAGGAAGGAAGACATCAACGCCACATAAAGCAGACATAGCACCACTGGAAAAGGTGGGAAATGGCCAAAGCATAGTGTGGTTCTCTGTATTACTGTGGTACACATCCTCTCTCTTTGGAAAGGGGGCCCCTTAGGGTGCCTGTGCCTTACCTGGGTACTTTATTTTAGGCTGGCTACAAACCAAATCCCATTGATAGAGATGGAAGAAAGAGAAAGAGGGCCAGCAAATTGCAGAGAAGGTGAATATAGAGGAAACACACAGAGAGGGGAGGAGTCTACGGAGATGCTTGACAATTCTAAACCAGACATGAGAGAGGAGAGAAGCAGGAGAGAGAGAGAGAGAGAGAGAGAGAGAGAGAGAGAGAGAGAGAGAGAGAGAGAGAGAGAGAGAGAGAGAGAGAGAGAGAGATGATGATGATGATGGTGATGAAATGGATACCTTCAGCAGGAGGCAAATCATCCACTGACAGCATCAAAGACTTTCCTCTGCGCATCACACGCACTGTGTGCCATTCATTATCGTTCAGATTTTGACCAGTAGAAAGAGTCTCGGGCCCTTTGCCTGTAGAATACCCCAAACAAGGGTTAACACATACACACACACACACAAACACACACACACGCACAAATGCACACACACTCACCCTGTCAACACACACATTACTGGTACAAGAGAGAGATAGAAAAAGTTGAAATACAAAACAATTTTGGAGTGAAATGAAAACAAGAAAAAAGAAGAGGCAAGAGGATAATTTAGACATGTATCAATGACATATCAACATAATTCTGTAAGAATGCATTTACAGCATAACTTCTATGGAGATGGCTTGCTCTCCCTACTTTTGCACCGTCTCTCAAATATAACGTAAAAGACATTAAGAGAGAAAGACACAAGTTATGTGCCATGGATGGTTGATATTTATTTCACCAACACCTTACTAAGACTTACCATAACATCAGACACTTACCAGTCTGCTACAATATATTGGATAACATACCAAAACGATTAGCCCTTACATGAATACTGGTCTCAAATATTACAGACTATTTTAATGCCAGCCTGCACCACTAGATGGCAGCACACCTCCACCACCACTCTGCCGTGATGCGGGTGGGCTTTGAAGGCACCCTTGTACAGACTCCAAATTGCTTATTCATAGCACGGGAATTGCAAAGCATTGTGTTTCCTCATTGTCAGACATATGAATTGTAAATGATATTTGAAACGGTAATGACGATTCCCGCCACGACTGGAAACCGGAGGGAGCTTGTCTTCCGCATGGCCGCGTACTGACTCCGTGAGAGAAAGCAGGAGGCGTCAATTGGTGGGTGATGAGTCCCTGTTACGCAAAGGACTGAGAACAACAAATACAGAATGTGATTTTTTTCTTTTCCTCTGTTTCTTTTTGTACAGATCTTCAGTCCATACTTTTCTTCTCTGGCTAACACTGCCCTGTTTATGAAATCCACCTCAGTCTGACATAAAAAACCCAAACATTTTGTTTCATCTTTTACTAGTCTTTTACTGGTTACTTTCTGGTCTCTGGTGAAAGTGGTCTTTCTCTCCCATTTACAGGCTGCTGCAAACACAAGTACACTTGATCTCCAATAGGGCCTTTCCTGCCAATACTTCTCAGCCCTAGTCAATCATGTATGACACAATGCAGACCTTTCAGACATTTGGTACAGACTATGGCCTTCCAATACTTAATAATTAATAACAAAAACTGCAATGCCCGATGCATGTGTATTTGTGTGTGTGTGTGTGTGTGTGTGTGTGTGTGTGTGTGTGTGTGTGTGTGTGTGTGTGTGTGTGTGTGTACCTACCATGCTCATGCTCAATCTCAAGACAGGCAGGCGTGTGTGTGTGTGTGTGTGTGTGTGTGTGTGTGTGTGTGTGTGTGTGTGTGTGTGTGTGTGTGTGTGTGTTTTGTATCTGTGTCTACCATGAGCTCATCCTCCAGATAGAAAGACAGTTCGTTTGTGGGTGTGGGTGTGTGAGTGTGTGTGAGCCTGTGTGTCTGTGGATCGGGCAGCGGTGATGTCATGGTCTGTGTGTGTGTGTGTGTGTGTGTGTGTGTGTGTGTGTGTGTGTGTCCTGGAGAGAGCGGGAGTCTGGCCCCTCCATCAGAGCGCAGCAGCGCAGAAAATGAGACAGGAACGAAACGGGGCCCAGGGCCGTGAACCTGACATGAAAAGCCATTTACGGCTCCCCCGAGGGGACACCTCCCACAAAGGAGGGGGACGGGGGAGAGAGAGAGACCGACAGACAGACAGACAGACGCTCACGGTGGGAGCCCTCGCTGCTAAACACCACTCAGGACAGCAACTTTGTCTCCATTGTAACATGCCGAGGATAAGGGTGTCAAGATGTTGCTTTGTTTCTCTCTCTCTCTCTCTCTCTCTCTCTCTCTCTCTCTCTCTCTCTCTCTCTCTCTCTCTCTCTCTCTCTCTCTCTCTGTGGGAGTGTGTCACTGTGCACTGTGGGTGCACTTTGTAGTCCCCTCCCCCACAGCATTGGAGTGCTACAGTAGCTCTCAGGTCCGTGCCAGCTCTACACAAGCCGTGCCATCCCATAATTACCATCCCGTTTTAATCATCTGAAACCACAGCATGAAATGTCATGGATACTGTCCTGGCATGGATCAAAAAATGCACTGCAACTGCAACCGCTAAAATAAAACATATAAGCTAAAAGATGAGGTTAGGTTTGTATCACTACTTGATTCATATTAATATTTCTGTTAATACACATTTCCGTGACTGTCATTTATCAAATATGATGGAGACATGTCTGGCATCATGATATCTTCTGTCAGTGGCTTCAGATCAACATGTGTTGAGCCACTCCAGCAGCGTGGTTGTGTCGTAGGCAGTGGCGACGCCACAGAAATATGCCACATCGCATCAAAGTGCCAGAGAGCTCTGAAGCATCAAGCCGACATGAAACACTGAATCAATGACTTCCGACGCACAGAGATGTGCAAATGATCCCATTCCATCTGGCGGAAAACAAATACCACCTCCACAAAGAGACAGAGAGAGAGAGAGAGAGAGAGAGAGAGAGAGAGAGAGAGAGAGAGAGAGAGAGAGAGAGAGAGAGAGAGAGAGACTGGGAGGGAGAGAGAGAGAGGGAGGGAGTAAAAGAATAAAATCCCATGAGAGGGGCTGTTCAAGAAGAAAAGTACTAAGAAAGATGGCAAGACAAGAATAGAGGGATAGAAAGACAGAAAGAAAGAGAAAGAGAGAGAGAAACAGGCTTAAGGGATGTGAGGCAGGCAGAAGGTGTGACAGAAAAAGGTAGTAAGGAAAAAGAAAGAAATCTGAAGAGAGAGACTGCACAAAAAGGCAAAAAAGACAAAAAAGCTTAAAGAACACAAAAGTGCAGAGACAGTGGAACACGACAGCAAAAGGCACACATCAGCCTCTCTAGCATATTTTGTCGCTGTTGTCAGTCTTGCTGTTGTTTATGTGTGTCAAAAGTGTTGCAGAACGATGACAAAATAAATAAACCCGGGACAAAAGCTGTCAGCCTCTTTTGGCAGTGTGTCAGGCGAGGCCTTCAACGTCTCACACTAGCAGTTCATAGAGGGCCAAGTTCACTCCAGCGAAGTGCATCCGCAGCTATTTACTTTCGCCTCTTGCCTCTGTCATGTGGAGGAGCAAACACTATACGTATGCAAATCCCTGCCTCGCCGGGATACTCACAATCTCACAGGCTTGCGTTTGCTCCGTAAGCAATAAACAAGTGGGCTGCTTAAGGACCAAATATGTGCCGGCGGATTTTTTTTTTTTATTTTTTTTTTTTTAAAGGCCACCCAGATAATAAAAGCGACTTCTCCCACATGAAAGGCCATGTGAATTCCATTTGGAATTCTGGCCAACCCCAAACCACTCCGGAAAGTTAAATAAAAAATTGGAAGGCATTATGGTGGAGGGTCTTTTAAAATGCATTGTTTTCTGCTAGAGAGGCTTTACTAGAAGATAAGGCCTTGGCTTGGCTGGAAGTGCTCAGTCAAATAACTACTTCAGGTCGTCCACTTCCCGGCCTAGTAGAACTATATGCTGTGATTGATTCCTCAATAGACACTCGCTTATTGCCAGAGCCAGCAGAAGGGCGGCAAAGTATCTTTATCTTCAAGCGAGCAAGGATAAGATGTGATTATGAGGTAATAATGGCCGCTTGCTAGGTGACCATATGAGGTCATAATGGGATCCAGCTAGGTCACCATGCGTTGCCATCACACTCTGACTCACCCGAGAGTGCTGGGCGGGAGATGAAATGAAAGTCTGACCTTAAAAGAGAAACTACTGGCAGAAACACTAATACTTTGGTCAGAGATGTGCAAGACTCCTTGTAAATACAACCCTCATCTGCATATTAATATATATACATTTTTTAAAATAAACAGAAATCCTGGAAATTGCTTATAGTGGCAATAGCAGAGATAAGAATCTCAAACATAAAGTCTTCTCTCTTTAAGTATTAGGAGTATTAGTAGGTACAGTATGCTCTTTTTGCTCTCATTCCTGCTCTTATTCCCACTTTGCAAGGAGTATAGCAAGGAGTGTAGTCAGTGAAGGTTACACTCACCACTCTGGTTTGGCCATAGGCACAGAGACCATCCTTTACTCTTAGCCACAAACACTATATTAAACTGTGCTCAACAGTTCCACAACTAACTTACAATACAGACACTAAATGAATTTTAAAGAGGCATATTGTCCCTTTTTATATTGCTTGTTTACGGTAGTCAAGAATATTTCAAATCAATAATGTCATATACTGCTGCCAAGCATCATAAAATGTCATTGCAGCCAAGTGAAGTGAAAGAGACTGCAGTATACTGTATCGGCAGAAGAACTAGCTTGTCCACCCATGCTAATGCTAGTCTGAACATTGACTGTACTTTGACATTTTTTCAGCCAATAACTTCCAAATGTGGTGTTGTAAATCTCTGCTCTGGGCCAATGATGAATAGGACAGACAACTCAATGCAAAATGTGGTGTGTTATGAGCAGCGTGGTGCATGGGGATGTCCTTTGATATCGCCTCAAATATTCATGATATTCCTCTTGTTCGATAAATAAGTCAAACAGACCTGACCGTTACACACAATGGTTTAGATGAGCAAATCTTTTAAATAACAAAATGTCTGTGGTCTTAGCTAAATGTTTGCCTTTCTTTTTCAAGTGTCTTCATTTGTGAGTGTGTTTGTGAGCAAAAGAGGACATGTTGAGAAACCTCTCACAGTGTTAAGCCTTTAGACAGCACAATGTTGCAACTGCAAGTCAATGGCGAAAGAGTAAATAACTGCACATACACACACACTGAGAGAGAGAGAGAGAGAGAGAGAGAGAGAGAGAGAGAGAGAGAGAGAGAGAGAGAGAGAGAGAGAGAGAGTGAGAGAAAGCGAGAAACAAAATAAAAGCAACCATCCATTCACAGTATACATTTTTAGAATTGTTGTCACTCTGCTTGTTAACAGTGTTTAAGTCAAAGTGGCAGTGTTTTCTTCAGGCAGCACAGGGGACGCCCCAGGGATCCCAGGGCCCTAATTGACAGTGATGTGCTCTTTAAGTCAGTGCTGAGAATTCTCCCCTGCCCAGTTGACCAGGATTGCACAGCCTGACAAAGTAAATTAATTAAGGTCTACAAAACACAGAGGCTTCCTTTTTTAAGGAACAACAACTTAATAAAGAATATTTTTCATATGCCTCGTTTTACATTTTGCTATACACAAAAAAAGTGAGGCAAAAAAACGCTGCATAAAGGTTAGTAACTTCACTCAATTTGCAATGTGCTAGTTGATATAAATTGAAGCCATACATGCTGTGGTGTCTAGTGATGGAATTGTGCTCATTCATAAAGCTTGTCCAGAGTCTTCCTACCCTGTATTCTCATGTGTATATAGCCAGTGTTCTGCACAAGACACTGGAGGAGCCGAGGAGAAGCTGAGCAGTAGTGCATAGCACTTTGGAAAAATAGCACCATTGTTTTGCAAAACATCACCATGGGGAACACCTCATGTTTAATATTCAAAATACCGTCGGACAACTGGATGTCTAGTCATTCTTGTGCAGTTCAAGTAACTGCATGTGTGTGTGTGCGCGTGTGTGTGTGTGTGTGTGTGTGTGTGTGTGTGTACATATCACATAGCCAGGGAGATCTTCACAACATGCCTGAGTGTGTATTTTTCCCTTGTCCCCACCAATCTACTGCCATCTGTTTGCAAGTGTCCCTTCTGCGCTTTGCAACTGAGCGAGATGCTTAAGGTTCATGTGAGTTGATAAGCAGCGCTACAGACGAGTGGAAGTGGAGAAGGATTGATTTCAACAGACATTCCCCCTGTTCTGTTCGGCATTACATCCTTCAAAAGCATTGCTTTCTTATCAAAGTGTGCATAACTGGATCACGACGGCACCTCTGACAAACATGTTGATTTCTCAGTGCACGTTCTCTACAGCATCTGGTTTAACTAATTACAAGATACCTTGGATTCACTGGTGCAGTGAACAGAGTCTTAGTGGCTAGCCATGTAATATTCAGCAGCTGTTTCTTGCAAGAGTGACACAGAGATAGAAAGGAAGAGAAAGAAAGAAAAAGAAAGAAAGAAAGAAAGGAAATAACTATGCATATTCATAATTAGATGAGACAGAAGAAAAGGAAATACAGTATGCCAAAGCGTGTGAAAAGGGGCATATTTGACAGCAAAGCTGTAGCCTATGCGTGTTTTTGCAGCATTAATTGGTGCGTCATTCAGCAGAGTGAATCATGAGTGACCTCTGAGCAGCCATCATTTATTCATTTGCCTATTAATCATGGATGCCAAGGAGAGAGCTGTTGTTCCCAAACACTGCTGTGTATCCTAGTGGAACAGCTAACCCAACACACACACACACACACACACACACACACACACACACACACACACACACACACACCAACACACTCACACACACAGAGAGCCAAGCCTGTTTAATAAAAAAAAAAAAATCAGGAACTGCCAAAGCTGCGAAAGGAACATTCATCTCACCCAGGTGTGTAACACTCCACACACACACACATATACACACACATACACAAAAACCAGAGAACTCTTCTTCCCAGAGACACCTAATCCAAACGTGTGTCTGCTGTATGTGCTGTTTCTGATCTTCTCTTCCTGTATCCATTCATTCTTATCTGTTCTTCTATTCTCCATGTTCTCTCTCTCTCTCTCTCTCTCTCTCTCTCTCTCTCTCTCTCTCTCTCTCTCTCTCTCTCTCTCTCTCTCATCTCCTCCCAACACCTCTCTCACATCTCTGCTGTGGATTTCCCTGCCTTTTTCACACTCCTTCCACCACTACACCCATCCCTTTCTCCACTTTCTCCCCACCTCCCTTTTTCTCAACATTTCACTTCTTTTTTCTCCTCTCTAACCATTCCCCTCTTCTCTTTTCTTCTCTCCTCTCCTCTCCTCTCCTCTCCTCCCCCCTGCCCGTTGCTGCTCGAGCAGACAGGTTAATGGGAATAATAAAATCACACTCTGTATTTCTCCTTCTTGAAAAGCCTCATCAATTTCTGTGCAGCGGCGGCAACGGTGGTGGTGGTGGCGCCAGCGAGGACTGAACTGAGGGAGGGGCCGAGGTGAGGCGGGGGGCCGGGTGGGGGGGTTGGTGGGGGGTAAGGGGGAGGAGGAAATTGTGCGTGGCTAAAACACCTCTGTTTCTGAAGCGTGCCTTTGACATCATTCTGTTTGATTTCAGGGGACGTCAAGGTTTGTTAATTATAAACTCCGGGGCGTGACGGATCATCAGTTAAGGCTAACACCAGGACTCGTCATTACATGGGAGCTGACAGCAGCTGATTCTGAAACGGCTCTGGTGCAGGATTGGCTCACAGTCAGCTTGTGAAACTCTTTCTATCGGAATGTGGCTGGAAATACGCAGACCTGAGTGACATTGTCAGAACGTGTGGTGTGTGGTGAGACGCCACCATCTAAGAGGAACAGCTGGCATTTGTGATAACAAAAGTGAGTTTGTTTAAGGATCAACTAAATCATTTTTGTAATCCATCCATCTGGAGTAGCAATGGCGTGTTGCGCTAGAGGCATGATAAACCTCTGCATACCGCGCATCTCTCTTTCATCATAGAGACCGCAAACTAAACTTCAGTGTCTAGACTTTGTACTGTATTATGTAAACTGATTCAGGTAGCGATTTGCCCTTGAACAGAAAACTCAGTGGTAAGGGTTGAAACAAAACAAACTAAAAACAAAAAAACCTGGATAAAACCAGAACACAAACTCAACACATATCATATCACATTTTATCTCAAGAAAAATTCAAGTAAATCAAAAATAGAGAATTAGAGAGAGTGACAGAGAGATGAGTGAGAAAGACAGAGAGAGAGAAAAGAGAGAAGAAGAAGAAGAAGGATAAGAAGAAAACGTGAACAGTCACTTACTGGAGGTACAGTTAATCCTGTCACAGTCTAGATGGGGAAGAATAGATGAGATGTAAAATTCAGCCTTCAAGGTTACAGCTGCAGACATCCATAACAGCACACAGCCCACCCCTCTGGGGACGAGCACACGACCTCCACCTCCCTGCCTTCATGCTCCCCTCCATGCCACACCACCCCCACCCCCACCCCCACCCCTCAGCCTCCGCTACCCACGGCCCTGCAGCCGCTCTGGGGCCGGGGCCAGAGATAAGCACCCCAGACACGCTCCACAGAGCCAGAACCAGAGCCAGAGCTGCACTGTGCTACTGCTAACACTTGTGCTCTAGTGCTCCAGTGCAGGAGATGCTCTGTGCTGCTCTTACTTATCTTACTAAGTCTTTGTCCCAGTCACACATTAAGTGTAGGGCCTGGGCAATAAGACCCCGTGGTGGCTACAGTAGATAGACTTTGAGTAGTGAGGGAGTTAACTGCTAGACTAATCTCCAAAGGAAGAACTAATTATCATGTTAAGACGTTTGTGCTGAAACAAAATAAGAAATACCTTGACCTTGTCTGTAGATGTGTCTGTAACTATGTTTGTAACTTTCTCTTGTTTATGTCTTTAACTTTGTCTTGTCTATGTCTGTAACTATCTCTATGCCTTGTCTATGTTATAACTATGTCTTGTCTATCTGTCACTTTGTCTTGTGCTAGTTGCAGGAGAATCTCATAACTGTGAGATTGGTATTCATTGGATTCAATTGGTATTCCCACATTCCCACATGTAACCTTAGTGAGTATCTCTGATTTCCTTCAACCAATGTGGGCATGTCACATGTGGACCAAGGGAGCATGAAGGTTTGGATTGGGACGAGCTGGGCCACTTGGCAGGCATACTGGGTTTACCATACTGGATGTGTCTGAAGAACTTACTCAAATACGCCATGCCTGGCCTGTCTTCTCAGTGCATGTGAGAGAGGAGTTTTGCAGCTGTCTAAATTGAACATATGCAAGTCTTGACTAAATTACTCTCACAGTGGGAGACAGAGTTTTCACACACACATGGCATATTTGGTCAAATGTTTCTCACAGCACCACATGTTAAAATATTATAACTGTAGTTCAGTAATAAGCAGTGGGCATCATTTTCCACAAAAAAAAGCAATTTTCATATTATGCTGTTGCTTTAGATGTGAAATTAAAGCCATATGTATTTACACATTGGCAGCTTTTGTGTCTGTGAAGGCAGATTTTAGTAACAAGTGATGGAATATTTGATTTGAAAGGGTAATACATCATCTAAAGCTGTCTATTTGAATAATTGATCTGATGTGGGTATACATGATGCCTTTCAAGCAATGAAGCCAAATAATTCAAAGGCAGACATACTCTGTAGTCCTGTGTGTGTGTGTGTGTGTGTGTGTGTGTGTGTGTGTGTGTGTGTGTGTGTGTGTGTGTGTGTGTGTGTGTGTGTGTGTGTGTGTGCATGACCTAAGTGGTGCTGTGAAGCTATGGAGCAACAACTGGACCCAGCATCCCTTCCCATGTGGCCCACCTGCCGTGCGCCGTCAACCACAGCAGAAAAGTGGCCGCAAACAGCCAAAGACCACAGTGACCGGCCCTCCCGCCCTCCCAGGGAATGCTCTGCTGCGCAGGAACGACGGGGAGAAAAACAGGGGCACGAAAGGGGAAACAAAAACTGTCAGAGAAAGAAACCTCCTTCAATTTAAAAATAAAATTGAAGAGGGAGAATTTGGGCTTATCGCGGGCAGACATCTACTGTTGGATGGTTATCTGGCGTCTTGAGTGGCATATGCGCCTGTGCCAGTTCCTTGTTGTAGTCAGAATCCAACATCTAGCCTGCATTTCTGAACGCGCTGTTTAATACATTTATTTGGAGGACTCGTTTCATCTTCAGACCAAATTGGAGGAGACAGAAGAGACAAAGGAGCTAGTCAGGAAAACTGTACATTTCCTGCTGTGCCCTGGAGAACTTGTCAGTTGTTCTAGACTATGTCCTAGCATACTTACAGACACAATCACGCAACTGCACACACACACACACACACACACACACACACACACACACACACACACACACACACACACACACACCACACCACCCCAAATACATACACAAACACACACACACACACACACACACGCACACACAATCTGTGTGGCACAGTCTCTCTCTCTCTCTCTCTCTCTCTCTCTCTCTCTCTCTCTCTCTTTCTCTCTCAGATACACACACACAGACACAGACATACACACACACCCATTCTGCCTTGCCTCTATTAGTCTGAATAAAATCACAGGCGCAGACGAAAGTAGGTAGAAAAGTATTTTATATCCTAATAAATATTTATAAGTGTGCATCACTTCTATTTCTTTTCCTCTCTTCATCCATGGCTAACTTTAATTGTCGGGCGGGAGAGTGGGGGCTTCTGCATAGAACACGAGGAGCAGGCAGTCGGGGGCTGCTTCCCCAGTAAGTGCTCTGCTCTGCTCTTCAGGGATCTGCGT
>JAODXP020000007.1:361532-364032 GCA_027497455.2 Sardinella longiceps
CACACACAAATACACAAATCCACACAGTGCTGTCAGTGTTCATTGCATAGGCACATGTCCATACAGTACTCCCACCACCACCAGCAGTAGCAGCAACAACAAACACTTGGCTCTGGCATGTGCAGCAGTGGTATGTATATAGTGTACTGCATGCACACATTGCAGACACACACAGTAAAGCAGACATTTTCATATCATATTTCACAGCACACCGGAGTGAGGAGGGAGTCACTTTTCTCTTGAGAGAAGCTGCTGTAATTTGAGTCGTTAATGAACTGAAGCAGGCCATCGCAGACACGCAGCACATGTGACACTTCTCCTGTAATCACCTTCCCATCTTTTCAATGGTAAAAAACATTGCACTAAAATCCTTTAAACATGGAGCCCAACCAGACCTTAAAAGCCTCCCTACAACTCAAGATTTCTCTTTAGGCTAGCACATGCTAAATGATAAAGGTTTTATATCAGAACAAAAGTAGGCTTGCATTAAAGTTCAAACACGATTGATTTCAGAAGTTTACCTATTTCAATAAAAATACATCCATCCCATTTAATCCTCCTCTCTATCATTCTGTTTTAATTCAGTTTATCCATATCCAAATGTATTCATCTGTTCTTCTAAATCAAGAGAGTGATAACTATTGCGGTGCAGTTGAAATATTGAGCCGTTTGGCTTATTTGGCGCTGAGCTGACTTCAAAAACACAGGACTGGGAGGTGATTAAAGTGGTGGAGCGGAGGATGAGAAGTTGTGGGAGATGAGAGAGCAAAGAGATGACTTTGATGAGAAACCTCTAAAGCTATTATGATGTCTGACTGCCATGTCCAGCTGTACGAGTGAGGAATAAAAAAAAAAATGGTGGAAATTATAACCTCTACGCACAGTGTGGAGCTTTTTTTTTTTTTTTTTTTTTTGAACTGCATCAAACATAATATGATCAATCGCACTACCTCACAGCAACTTCAAAAGTGTGGGCTCACCGGAAGGACATTTTATTTATTTATCCATTTATTTATTTATTTATAAAGTCTGATACATAGTCCTGTTCATTGACAGGCCATATAACTCACAAGCTCTCCATACTACTGAATTCCTCTATGTATTATAGCTGTGACTCATCAGTTTCCACATATATAATAACATAGCTGTCAAACCTCTTATTTACCCCAGATTCTGTTACACAATATTTTCCAGAAAATACCCCGCATTTTCTAAAAAAGAGTGGATGGAACATATATTTATAAGTCAGTCATTGAGTTTCTTGAGGTGACTTGTTTGCAAAGGATGTTGCAAGCATTGCAAGTGAGCTCATGCTCCATTAAAATAAAAATAAAAAATAAAAAAGTAACAGCAGCTTTGCAGATTTTCTAGCTGCTCACAGAGAAGCATTGAGAAGTAGCTTTAAACTTCCAATATTTTGGATCCTTGGAATCCAATCTTCAATGTTGACAAATAATTGCAATAAAATGCAAAATGATGTACATTTTGGAAGCAGAGGTTGTCACTGCTACTCAATTCTACCCATTAAAGGAGAAATATGGTGTGATAAGGGTCAAAAGTTGCAACTTTATGAAAAGTTTGAATATTTGCCAGGGAGAATAATATTGCTATGTTTGTGCATTCTTTCTCAATATACAGCAAGTGCGAGAGACTAAAAATAAACGACTGAAGAATCACAGATGGCATCACCAAGGAGCCCGAAGTTAAAGACATGGTCAGTTAGTCATCCTAGTTTGATAAGGCACTTCCTCTTTCAGGTGTTTAGAGGAGGGGTAAATATCTCCATATTTCCGCAAAAATATGCCTGTTTTCTTAGTGAATTTGCATTATTCTGCTAAGTGCAGTTCTGTTCTTATATTCTTTACTGATAAGACACCTACTAAACTGGCTCTTCACAGGAGAGTTTAGTCACCTGAGCTCACACACAAGCCGCCTCTTCCTCCCGCACATGTGAGTCTTCATAGCAGACTGTCTTCTCAACGCTAACCCTTGTGACAAAGCCTGCAGAAAGGCAGCAGGGAGCCCAACATGTTTTAAGCCCTTATCATCCAACACCCCTTTTTTAATGTTTACCACATCCACCAAATCCTGTACACTCTCTAAAGCATGGTGGGGCACAGCAGGGTCTGTCTGTCAACATGCTCGGCCCGAAGATGAAACCATGACATTCCGCATCCACTGTCTGTGAGACAGCAAACAAACATGGCTGCATCGAGAAGGTCAGTGTTTATTTGTTGAGAAACCTATAGGCACTAATAAAACACCATGTTAAAGCTCAAAGCCGTATTTGGAAGGTTAGAGATATTGTTTGTTTACAAAGCCATAGCCAGTGTTCTTAGCCACATTTTGATTGGCATTTCAGGATTACTTGCCTCACGTGTTGTTTTAACTTCTCTGAATTCTCAAAGATATAAATAAAAGAAGAACTAAGCATACAGTATATGAAAGACAAAGAATAAAATGGAGATGAGAAAAACAGCATTGTTGCGGAGAGATAAGA
>JAODXP020000007.1:374032-384032 GCA_027497455.2 Sardinella longiceps
TGAGGTCTATCAGGAGAAAACACAGAAAAGTTAATGAGCTCATTTACTTTTCACCTAATGACTGCATTTTGCTTAGCACATGTTCTATAGGCTATTCCTGGAACATAAATACTGACATAAACATTCTCCTCAAACTCCTCATTAGTTTCAGCAAAAGCAGTAAAAAAAAAAGTAAATGAAAAGTACCTGATCTTCCATCCCGCTGGAAATCCACATGGTACCATTCGCCATCGTTGACCTTTTTGTTGACCGCCCGCGTCTTTGTGGTGCCTGAGCCCATGTCCAGCAGCAGGTAGAGGTGACCCTCCAGCATCTCGATGGCAAAGAAATCCACCCTGAGCGACTGCGGGCTCTTGGCCCCTTTCACCTGCTGTTTGGGCTTGCCGTGGCTGAAGAGAAGCAGCCCGTTAGGTTCGGTGGTTCGGAAGTCGAACGAGATCGAACCCGTCTTTTTGGCGTTCCACTTGTCTAGCGTGATGAAGGACTCGGGTGTTTCAAAGGTGATGGGGTCCAGGGTGGCCACGTTCTCGCACTTGAAGGCCACCACACCGTGGACTTTCATCTTTGGGTCTCCTTGCTTAGCCATCCTGGAGAGCTCCAGTCGCACGTCGTTGTTTTTGTACACAACCTGACACGGCACAGAAGATGTTATTTAGCACTGCAACACCAGCAAACAGGTGAGAAGTTCACACATGCAAACCCTTCTGCTTCTGTGAGAATATTCTGTCAGGGAAAATCACGTTTGCTGAATACTTCAACATATGGAGAGGGTATTACATTCTTTTGCGACAGGATTTCTCTTCTACTGTCAAGAATGTATCAGTGCATGGCCAATTCATTTCCTCCCAGTATTGGATCCATGTACCAGAGGGGGTTACCTGGCAATGTTAAACAAGCTGTCAGAAAGTGACTAAAATCGATTCTTTCGGAGAGCTTATTGGCCCCTGCATTTTTTGGACTGACTGAGCGACATGAATGTTGCTCTGCTCTGCTCTGCTAAGGTGACTCCTCCTGTGGAAGCCTGTGGCTATCCCGCGTCCAAGCTGGCATCTCCTCATCGAGCCCTGCCAGCAACCAGCCTGCCTCTCAAAGATAATGCCATGTGTCTTCCTCGGAGCCGACAGAGGGAGACATTTTAAGGACCAGACGGTGGCCAAAGGAGAGGCTAACTGAGTTCCAGCACGCAAGAAGCAGGATATATGGGCTGACGCAGAACCGAACGTATATACGCATCACGACTCGAATTAGGGGGGGGGACTCAAATATGCATCCAAAAAGGAGGCTGTCTAACGCGGCAGAAAAGTCATGCATTAGTAAACCACTTGACCCAAAAAGATGGGAGTGTTTGAAGAAATAAATAATATTCATCTTTTATTTACATTTTCAAATGGAGTGAATCATCAGGGCGGTAAAAGCAGAATCTGTGACACATCTGCATTAGATGAGGTAAATGTCAAGCTAAAAAAGACCAGCCTCTTCGACAGGGACCGACTTTGTGCCTTCCTTCCTGACAGACTGCAACTCTGACTCTGCCCAGAACTGCTGCTGCAGCTGCTGTGAGCGTGACGGGCCTCTGCCAGCCTCATGTGGCACTATAGATGGATAACACAACAAACACACACACACACACACACACACACACACACACACACACACACACACACACACACTCACACACACAGGCAAACACACTTACCTACAGACACACTGGCATACCCATATTGACACATGCACCCCACACGCATACCTATCTGCACACCTGGGTCCCTGCACATCAGCATCTAGAAGTCAAAGACTCCACACTGCAGATGTTATCAGTCTCAAAGCTGCTGGAGAACACCTCTGTGGGTGTCAACACCCTGACGCAACATGCCCTGACAAATCCTCATCAACCAACACATACATACACACACACACACACACTTACAAACAAACTCAAAACAAGACACAAATACACACCCACACACACACACACACAGACACTTCTCTCTCTCACACACACACAAAAGTGAGCCAAACCGTGGGTGGAGAATTTTCTAGAATAAAGCGAGGCTTTCCTGTCTCCCATACTAAAGAATAAAAGGCTTCAGGTTAGACCATCTGTCTATGGAGGTGATTAGAGGAAGTCTGAGTGTGTGCAGCTGGCCCCAATGCTGTGTGTGTGTGTGTGTGTGTGTGTGTGTGTGTGTGTGTGTGTGTGTGTGTGTGTGTACGTGTGTGTGTGTGTGTGTGTGTGTGTGTGTGTGTGTGTGTGTGTGTGCGCGTGTACGTGTGTGTATGTGTGCGTGTGTATGTGTGTGTCTGTGTGTGTGTGTGTGTGTGTGTGTGTGTGTGTGTGTGTACGTGTGTGTACGTGTGTGTGTGTGTGTGTGTGTGTGTGTGTGTGTGTGTGTGTGTGTGGCACAATCTGGGAGCCTGTGGGATCCTCTAATTGATATGGGCATTGCTGAAGAACAGATGACCATCTCTTCCCAGCTCTAACCTTCTCAAAACCCTTTCTAAACCCCCCTAAAACCTTTCCTTTCCTTTACAATGTTAATGCACATGCTGCAATAAGATCCAAATAACACAGGGACAAAGAAAAATAACAACACACAACAGCAGCACACCTCTGGAACAGAGAGGAGCAGCTTGATGATAGCGTGCAGCCATTGTTGTGAGGACAAAAGGGGAGCGCTGAGCGGAGTAGGTACAGCACAGGGACACGGGAGTGTTATTATGCTCAATACAAATGGGAGTATTCACCATGAGCGAACGAGAGCCCCTGACCTACGCTTGCCGGACGGCGATAAGAGGCAATCCAAACAACTTCGCCCTGCGCCCTCGGTGATTGACACGCTTCGGGAGGCGCGCAACGCATTTTTTATTTTTTTATTTTATGGCCAACGTTGATCCCAGCGGTGCCTCCACAACTGAAGGCAGCACAATGATGTCAAGACAAAAGGCACTCTGGCTGCGTTAAGCTAATCGCGGCAAAACACGAGCGACGAGACGTCAGCGGGCTTTTGATGTTCCAACAATTACGGCTTATTAAAAATTGATGATGTGCGTTTGGGTAACATATGGAGGATTGTCTGGGGCTGGATGAATATCCTCTTCTCTGCAAAAATACTCCACTCTTTTCTTTTTGGGAGGCTGAATAATGTGAGAAGTAGAGCTGTCAGTAATCCACTTTGGCAGGCTTTGTAAACTGAAAACTGAATTAAGTGCTCAGGGTGGACTCCCAAACGTCCCCGCCAGACCTCCCAGACTGCAGAGAGAGCATTATTCTTCCCTTCCTATACTGTCCGTCTGCGCAGGTTTATGCCTTATTTTCACCGGCCAAGACAGCACTGGGGCCCTGATGATTCTGCATTACTGTTCATTAGTGGTCTATTCCCATAATTAACCAATCAACAATGTTTTCTGTGAAAGCCTTTCACCGTAATTTAAACTGAAATATTGACTTCTTCAACCACTGGCGGTAGAGAATGACTTCAACTGGGTCTGAAATTTGCACTTAGAATGCATTGTGAGTACAAATGCAAGCATTACTTTTTCATAGCTGTTTTATATGTACTGTAACCCAGATACACATCCGTTACATGATAATGATGCAATCGCCCCCGTTAGAATGTGAGACGTTGCCGAGGGAGAATGGCAATGATCATGGCCTCTTTTTTTGTCTGTAATCCACCCCATCTCTGCTTCCAGTCATTCTCTTACTTTCCCATTCCAGAGCCAAGAGAAGTCACCAGAGGATGACAGACATGGCAGCTAGGAGACTAGAATTTGTGTCCTTTTCCACACCAGACGAAATGGGTCAAAAACGAGGGAAACACGAGCATCACCCCGCCCCCTCCCTTGCTGTACTCTCTCAACTGTGAGAGGGTTTGCATCCACCTGAAAACAGGGACATGTCCCCTGGGAACATATTAGCATTAGGCGTGAATCTGTGGGCCAGGGAGCCATTCTCACCCTGTGAAAAATAATGGGGAAGTGTGTGTGTGTGGGGGGGGGGGGTTATGAAAAACACCAGCACACAAACACAGCAGTAGCAGCAGCAGCAGCAGCAGCAGCAGCACGTCACAATTAGATGTGCTAGTAATAATTACTGTTTGCGCTTGATAGACTGGAAATAGCCCAGTGAAGCCACAGGCACTAACCGCACAACCAAGAGAGTACATGGGAGTAGCTTTGCATTACCATCCACACATACAGTAGGCCTACATCTCCCATCTCTTGCCAGAGAAGATCAAACACAGATGATAGACACCAGCATCTCTGCACTCCCATCTGTGCACAATGTCCAAAGCAACATCTTTAACACACAACAAATAAAACTACTGAATGCTGTATCTGCCAAAGTCCCAGACATTTGATCACATCTCAGGCATCTTATGTCGCAAGTATCTTATCTATATGTCTACTTATGTATTCATTTGGGGTGGGGGGGCAGAGGAGAAGGTATCCAGTTAGCAGCAAGGCTTTAGTCAGTGTGTCTGGGGGCACAGCGGACAATGGCAATAAAATCAATGCAGAAAAGGAGAAGTGAGATAGTGGGATATGGGTGAGGAGTGGGCAAATTCGAGAGCCCTGGGGAGATTGGCTAGAGCCATAGCAGTGTCTGGGGTCTTTCTCTCTCTCTCTCTTATTCTCTCCCTCTGTTTCTTTCTCTTTCCCCTACAGCCAGAGGAGCCCAATGCCATGCTCATTTGTCTTCAACCCCTGGGTCTCTGACATCAGGGCCATTACAGCTGTGGTGTTTCATCATGAAAGCAAGGGGAGAAAGCAGGGCACATGGGAGCTGGGAGTTTGCAGACATGTGCTGAAACACAGCGCGCGGCATGGCCCGGCCCGGCTCGGCTCAACTGTGGCCACGGGTACATACGATCAATCAGCGGGGCTAGGTGCCCGACCCTTGCCTGATCATAACTCATGTCATGAGGACTGAGGCCTGCTGCATACTGAGCAGTTCTGAGCCAGGCTGAGCGGAGAGGAGAGGAGCGGAGTGGAGTTGAGCTTCTGCTGAGCCGACCCAGGCTAGGCCTCGAGCAAAGGTGAGTGAGAGCGCACAGTTCACCACGGACCTCGCCACTGGAGAGCGAACTCCGCTCGCTCACAGGTCGCCTATGCACACAGGCTCCGCCTGACTCACTGTGGCTCAGTGGCTCAGCTGAGTTTATGGACACTCTTAGCCTTCAAGGTAGACAACCAGCTGAGCTTACAGGCGAACAATATAAAGTCCTCCAGATTAATTGTAACTGTGTAGTTTTGAGTACCTGAACCATGCAGCCCTATTTTTTGATAACACTTAGGAATGGCCATTCATTGGATTACAAAGGACCAAGAGATCTGAATAGCTCCATGAGGTGCTTAGCCTTGGATAGCAGAGATGGCGATGGTTGTTAGCCATGATCAGAGTGTTGTTTCTGACTCCCTAGACGCTTTGCTATAAAGGCCACTCACATCCACCAACAAGCCATCAAGTCCTAACAATCTGATGGAACACTATGGCCACACCGAGAACTTGTTCAAAGGAGGCTGCCTTTACAACACTTTGTATAGATTCTGGTTTCGGAACACATTCATAATATGTGCTTGAGGTAATGAAATGTAAGTCACCAGAGATAAGAAAAAAAAGAGGGAAAATGAAGAGGGAATTCTATGAATTAGGAGATTCAAAGATCACAGCATGGAAATGTGCACAAGTTCTTCTTCAAGGACCCCTTTACTTTTCTCTGCACGGAGACCAAACTCTTCCCAGGTGACTGGGGAAAAAAAGAAAACCTCCTACATATCAGCAGGCAGAATTCCCATTAAGTGTCCTGATGTAAATTTAATATGACATGCCTTAAAATATAATAATGTGGGGAAAGTCGAAAAATGCTGCAAGAGAGAGAGAGAGAGAGAGAGAGAGAGAGAGAGAGAGAGAGAGAGAGAGAGCTGAAGCCATGATTGCAGCTCAGTAGATTTTTTCTGACACTCTCCACTTAGACTTGCCTGAGCTTCCCTCACAGAGCCTTGTGCTGACGACCTCACTCCTATGTTTGAATATTCTGCTTTGTCTGCTGTACGGCAAAAACAGCTCAACCCCTCTCTCTTCTCATCTCCCTCTCTCTCTTCGACCCTGATGGGGTCAGTGTGTATCCCATGTCTGTTTCTCGCCTCATTTGGCACACATTTTATGACATTGCCATTAACACAAAGTAATGAGCCCCAAGCACTGTCAGGGCTTAAAAACATTTGTTATGACATTCATCGCTGTTTTTGCACCAGAATACAGATGTTGCTGAGCGGGGGGCTCTACGGGGTTTCACTAATTAAAGTTTGTGTCAATCTATCCATTCTGCATTAATTTCAGCGAACATGCGTGACACATGCTCACGCTCAGATATTAGTACATAACCGTCAATAATTAGCAGGGTTGAGGGTGAGAGACTAGGATTATTTCTATAAACAGAAAACGTACCATTTATGTTGAGGAAAGACATACTGTACAAGGCATTTCAGCGATGGAATTTGATTTGATTTTATGAAGTATTCAGCAAACAGGGTGCTCCCTTGACACACAGTAAGATGATGTGTGTCGGTGTGCGATGCTGATGTCAGTTGCTTTGTAGGTGAATGCGTGCAAGTGTAAGCACCCTCTTCAGAGGCACACCCAAATCCCGACACAAGGTGTTTACCTCCTTCAGGCAACCCATAAAGTTGTTGCTAACAGGAGATCCTGGCAGGTCGGCTGTGCTAGGACTGCCTCCAACATAGAAAAAGTCGTCGGAGCCTAGCATGGTGTAGTCCTCTTGCGTATATCCAGTGGTGGTCAGAATTCCATCCACGGATATTGTGACCTAAAGAACAAAGCACAGGGAAAGGACACGCTATACTCCAGTAGGCTACTCAGTGCAGTCCGGCTCTCTGATTATGCCCTCTTGGTGCCTGAGGCCTGCTTCCTCTCTAGCTCTTATGGATATCTGGGTTGGAATTTTGCTCTTAAACCCATTTTCATGTCTGTTACTTAGTGATTTGTTGTTGTTGTTGTTTTTTCTTTTTTGTTTTTGCAATATTTTGTCCAGTTTGGGATTACTTTGTGGACTGCAAGCCCATATTGGGAAGCTAATTATTTTTGTTAAGTTGATAGATTGCCCAGTGTTAGTATTAGTATTTGCCCTGCTGCGATTAAAAAAAATAAATTTAGCAGACACAAAAATGGTGTTAGTAAAATGTTTTCTCGGTTAGTTATTACTAGGGGTTTGTCATTAGTAAGTTTAGCTAGTTAGCTTTCTACAAAAGAAATGAAAAGAAACGGCATGCGGTTGGGTTAGAGTGAAAGCACAAGCATTTTGAAGCACAAACACACTTTGCATTTGGTTAATCATTTGTCTTCAGGAATCCTGAAGACGACATGCACTTCTCTTTCTATTTTTTTCTTTTTGGTGTATGAACACAAAAAGAAAAAAAATGACCAAGAGGTTGTTAGTTGAAGGAAAAATAAAGACATTTTCCACATGGTGTCAGAGACAAGCAGCAACACATGACTGGTGCAAGAAACAAAAAACAGAACAAAACAAAAAAAACAAGGGCAGGACTCAGAAACCACAACAAAATGAAATAAATGAAAATCAATAAACAAGCCACCAGAGACAAACACGAGTTTCGTGTGACAACCATGAGAACGAATGAGCAGCTGGACAGTCACAGCGCACATTCTTGAACGCATGCCATGCAAAGTGAATGGAAATCAAAACTGGCTGAGCCCAAAGAACAGTCGGCCAGCCAGCCAGGAGAGGACCCTCCTTGTAAACCACTGCTTGATGCAAAAGGCCCGAAACGATGCTCCTAAAAAAAAGGTGTGTCGAAACTGAATTGGACAGAAAAAAAACAGTAAAACAGGAAGGAGAAACCAACGGATGAGAAGAGATAAAAAAGTAAAAGAGGAGTCGAAAAAGTAAGCAGAAGAGTACCAACCGCAGTTCCCCTTTTTTTGTTAATGACGTCTACAGTGAAAAGAAAGAAAAGAAACACACGGCAAACCCAAACTAAGAAACAATTAGAATGATATCTACCGAACAATGTAGTTTGTTTACCATAGCGTGTCCAATGCCTGAATGCTTTGTGGAAAAGGGGGGAGAAAGGAAATTAAAAACTGTGAACAGAATAACGATTGTTACTTAAAAAAGATATGATGGTTACTACAAAGGTTAGTACATTGTTAAAACGTCAAAAATTATATAGGTTAGTAGAATGACACATTCCATGAATGACGTTAGTTGTTTTGCTTTTCCAAAGCATGTTAGTAACACAGAGGAGAGGAGAAAAACGGGCAAAAGAAGTCTGTACAAGAAGAGATCTGATCCAAGATGAGTGCAGCCCCATGGATGGTGGCAGCACTGAGATCTGAGACTCTAGCTGTGTGCACATCAACACTGGATGCCCAGCACCCAGTGAAAGAACTGCTCAGTGAGATTCTTAGCATTTCACAAGCTCCCCGAAAGCCCAAACATCCTCCAGGTCACCTCCCTCCCTCCCTCCCTCCCGCCCAGCAGAGTACATGACTGACAGACATCAGAGAGAGAAGGCCTAAAGAACATCAAGTGACCCTCTTTAACGAAAGTCTCTTTTGGTTTCTTTTTTTTATCTTATTTTATATATTTTTAATTATATTTAGTAATAATCCATTAGTTTATTTGTTTAATTTTATGTCAGCGATTAAGAGGATTGCAATGAAGACCAATCTTGTTGTAGCAATTTGCTGCTCCCATACAGTACCTGTGTTTATGGTCAAAGTGATGAACTTTAGGTTCACTTTACTGCAATGAGAGAAAGCAAAGAAGAACCCTAACACAGGATGGAAGGAATGAAGACTTTCCCCCATTTGGCATGCATTCCCTACAAGTACATTCTCAGTGGTCTCCTCAAACAGCTCAGTCATATTCACTAAATCCATTCAGACATTTAGATTAATGGAAACAGTCACACTGACTATGACCAGGAACACCCCTAGAACCTCCTGTCTTAGTTCTACTGAGAGCTCATTATCAACAAACGCGCCATTGCTGTTTTTTTTTTTGTTTTGTTTTTTTCAGAAACCAAAGACAAAAAAAAGAAAATCTATATTAAATATTTCACAGCTAAAACGTGAAGGTCACAAGTGCATCTCTGTTCATTATAGTGAGCAATAAGGTTGCTGATGAGCAGTTGTGGCTTCTGTTTGCAATCACGGCACTGTTGCAATTATCAGCACTGAGCAGCTGGCTAGACAGTCAAGTAATCACAGAGAAAATGAAAAGCAAGACATGGCCGCTCAATTTAAGACACTGGACAGCGTCGCAGGCTGATAGATACTACAATGTCTCTTCCTGCAGACACTTGGAGACATATTGCCACTGGCTTTAGATGGTGTGGACCAATATTTTTTTTTTTAACTTTACAAAATTGATTTGTTTTTAAAGGTCTATTTGTTTTGAAAGTTGTTTTTCTAAAACAATCCATAGCTTCGACTGCTACTCCTGTTTTTTTATGGCATAGCCTAATGTCGACAACCACCAAAAACTAATCACTGTAAAACATACCATAATTCTAGCTGACCACAAACCAGTGTCAAATCAGCAATGTACAACAACCATTACAAGTAAATGCAATAGACCACATGCTATAGTTTAATGTCTATCGTAGAACCATTACATGTATCAAATGCCTGTGTACCGAGGTGTCCCTGCCGCTCAGAAAGGTTCATAGAGAGAGTCCCTAGACACAAGCTGCAGATGGATAAGCAAGCGGAGCCTACTAAGGAAATGTCCACTACCAATGTGGCTGCTGACTGCTGCAAACTAGCTCAGCCAATGGCTTTGCATTAAACATGAGTTACTTCAAACAATTTCATCATTTTTTAAAGATATTACTTAAACATTACTTTCGAACAGCAACTGTAAGCAATGATACATAGCTTCATAAATCTTTTTAATGGCCAGTAATTATTTGTAATTTGTAATTAATGTATTTATCTAGTGTCAGTAGACGA
>JAODXP020000007.1:386532-571487 GCA_027497455.2 Sardinella longiceps
TGTGTGTGTGTGCGTGTGCGTGTGTGTGCACGCAAGTGAGTGCAGTCAAGAATATAATGGGCATATTCAGTCGGACCTCGGTGGCCAGCTACTTGCAGACCTTTCTATCCAATAGTAAGAAAAGCGAGCTCTCATTAGTCTGATAATGTGCAGAGGAAACGTGCTGATGCCCTCCTACACATAAGGACCCTTAGTGGATGCTCACACAGAGATGTGAGCAGTGTTATCTCCTCCATGCTCGCACTGAGTTAAACCTTATCTAGGTCACGTGAATGAAATGGACTGCAATCTAAGAGCATATTAGAATAGGTGCAGCTCTGTGGGCAATAGAGGTTGGCCTCTCGGGTTAGCCGTGTCACGATTTATCAGACTACTCCAAATACGCTTTCAAACTCACACATGCAAGTCTCTCAGAGTACACCAGCAAAACATCAGACAGAGTTTATAATTTGCTCCGTAAATGGAAAGCGCCACTCTGAAAAATGGCATTTGTGAATGAACATGCACCCTCTATTTGGGTTCATTATGTCCTCTCAACTGAAACTACCCCTTTCGCCATATCGATTAATGTTGATTGCTATTTAATAACGCCCATAATTATAAGTGGCAGTTGCTTTTGCTGGTAATTAATGGACTGGTTGGATTTGTGCACCTGTGGTTCAAGAGATAGCACATGTATTGATTGGGCCGAGGTTGTAAAATTACCCACTACTCAAATCCAATTACAGACAGAAAAATGGGACACGGGAACGGTGGCACGTGGCATTTGAGCGCCCGAGGCAGAGCAAAGCAAATCAGGAGCAGGACTATTTTGTTTTGCGCAAGGACACAGCGACAGCCTACACTTCCTACGCTTCCACAAGTACTGACAGTCACTCATTACCAAGTGGAAAGCAGCCAAGCAATGAGGTGTCAAAAGAGCGGGAGACCTCCGTTGCTAAAGGTCGAGGTCAAGGTGCGACACTAACAAGTGGGCTGAGTCATCTTTGAGGTCAGGCTCTCTAACGCACTGACTGGACAACATGCTGCTGCCTCTTGTGGTTCCATAGAAGGACGGCAGGCAGCCTATTATTATCGCCGCTTCCTACAGTATGGCTCCAAATACACAATATGCATCTGATGACTCAGTGCTTTATGCAACCAACTGCCTATAAGATCGTCCTGAGTTTGGTTTAATTTATTCATACAGTGACACATTGACAAGTAAAAAAGACAAGAAAAAAAAGAGAACGACTATATCTGATGGATGGTGAAACGGTCTCATTTGACAGCAAAATCAGCTGACTTAAATGGAAGTTTCACACAAATCTGAATAAAAATAGAGGCTTTTGTGGGCCTCTTTAGGTTTTAGCTGAGGGTTTGGTTGTTATCTGACAGCTGACAGATTTGGTCAGGATCACTCTCGTCAGTGACTGAAGACAGGTGTTCCGTCCTCTGTTTATAATTGCCATGCTTATTTCTTTACTCAGTTGTTTTTGGAGAATACACAGTGCGTGACATGAGAGGTGTCAAAACATACTACACCTCAACAACACAAAGCCTGCTCATTATACCGTACACCTTAACTTTTTTTTGTTGTTGTTATTTTTTTTATTTTATTTTTTTGATCACCTATAGGGCAGTCTGAGCGTTAGCCAAGCTCAATATTAAACTTGACAGAGCAAACAGACCAGCTCTGATCACTTCATGACTACTCATCAGTATCAATGCAGGCCAGACTCTAGTAGGGATACTATAAATAGATTTCTACTTCTCAGAAGACAGCAGGCTTGACCTATCACATCCCCGTGCTCACTACAAAGGTGATGATGGCACCTTATTGACAAAGGTCAGGGTAGACAACCTGGTGATAAAGGCGAGAGATTAGCATACAAATGACCCTTAAGGTGGTGGAACATTTCTGACTGAATCCATTACACAGGCAGAAGTATGGTGTATAAACTGTTCTCTTTTTACAGACTCTCCAAAGCCTATTGCATAGCCTACCTTTGTCCCCATGTTTTCACACCATCTCTTTTTCACACTCACTCCATCTCTCTCCCTCTCTCTCTCTCCCTCCCCATGTCTATTTCTCTCCTTCTGTCTCTCTCATATCAAGTCACACTTCCACCCTTCTCCCTCCATGGACTCTCCACAGGAAAAGTGAGTTTTCTCCCCTCCCCTTCTAGAAGCCTCTATCAGGTTCAGGGGAAGTTCAGAATGCTAAAATGTGGGGATCTCTCAGAAAGGGTGATAAAGGGCTGCACAGACAAGACGAAAAAGAATAAAAAGGAAGGGCGGGGGTAAAAAAAAAAGCTAGGCATTAATTCACAAAGTATTCATAGAGTATCCAAAGTAGCTTTTTTTTCTCCTTTCTTTTTTCAAAAATTCCTCAGTCGTCTATCATTCGCCCTCCTGTTTACCCCTGTCTCACTCTTCCTCCTCTCAAGCATTCCCATGATTGACAGACTATTAAAACGATAGGGCTGTTAGTGTCAGGCAAGCTCTCTAAGCTGCTTACATCATGGGGAAGAGGTAGCCTTTTTGGAGAGCTGCCTCCTCTGAAGTATCTTTTATTAATGGTGACCTTAGCATTTTCCGTAAAAGACACCAGCAGAGAGGAGACATGGCAAATTTATTTGAGCTACAGAAAACCGTCGAAATATTTCCCCTCAATTATGTAGACACAGGGTGGGAATGATTCAATCATTCATTAGTGTTGGCATCAAAACAAAACAAAAAAAAGGCAGACCCAGAGAATGAGTCTAATGAAGTTACAAAACAAAGTAATGTCTCGGAAATGCCAAGGCACACTCCTCACATCCAAAACAAAATGGCCTCAAGACTTCAAGGCAAAGAGAAAAAAGAAAAACAGACCACACACCAATGCGCTAACACAGGTACACACACACACACACACACACACACACACACACACACACACACACACACACACACATAAACATACTCATATATGCACACCTAGAGCCATTGTGCATCCAATCCCCCATTAGTCATGCAGAGAAATATGACGGTGGAAGCCTCCCTGGAGGACAGTTTTATATGCATGTAAAGGTGTTACTGTGTGCCACTCCAATCAACATGATATACAAATGTGACCTTGCTTCAAAGGCAAACTATTAGTTATCATAGCAACGAGACTCCTAAACCGCTCTGACTTAACACCATGCGGATACAATATGGACACCCCTTACACAATATGTGTACGGCTAGGTGTTTATGAATGTATTTCATGACATATATGCAAATGGTAGCTCTCTGAAATGTGTGTGTGTGTGTGTGTGCGTGCGTGCGTGTGTGTGTGTGTGTGTGTGTGTGTACGCGCACTTAAAATAGTTCTGCTTCCTACTTGACAAAGTTCTCTCTGTGCTATTATGTTCCTAATGACTGCTGTACAATTGCACTGCCTGCAACCCTAAAAGCCGATCATGTTTTGGTCAAGGCATTAGAGCCACTGCCGCCGCATGCTGTCAGTGAGCTGACACGGGCGCTGATGAATGCTTTGGTAACGTGCTGTATGGAGTGAGAAGTGTGATTTATGTTTTACATAAACAGACATTTATGCTGTCACCTTGCCTGCCAACAGTGGCAGTCACCTAGGAGTGGCACTCTTTATTACCAGACTTTAATAAATTGCTTATTAGTCGTGGACTGTGGGGCTGTGCTAATGACTCCACAAATGACTTCACACTCATTTTCTTTTTGTTTGGTAGCATGTGAGCACTCACACAGTCTGCACTGAGCTATATATATACAGTATATATATAGTGGGGATGTCCTATTAAAACTCTGCTGTTTCTGTACAAAAACTGTGAATAACAAAATCGCAGTATTGCACATACAGCCACAGTGACAACCACACACACACACACAGGGGGGCAACAGCAGCAATACAGAGAGAGAGAGAGAGAGAGAGAGAGAGAGAGAGAGAGAGAGAGAGAGAGAGAGAGAGAGAGAGAGCAAGCAAGGACAACCCGGATGGCTGGAGCCAACACAGGAGTCAGCAGGATCAGACATGGTGGACGACTCCCCTGTCTAATTGGCATTCTCCCAGTCAGGCGGACAAGCAACCCATTCCCTAGGATGAGCCCCAGGGTGGGTACAGCACCTCCTCCCAGCAGACGTGTGTGTGTGTGTGTGTGTGTGTGTGTGTGTACAAAGACCTCTTATCAGCCGACCTGTGTGTGTGTGTGTGTGTGTGTGTGTGTGTGTGTGTGTGTGTGTGTGGGTGTGTGTGTGTGTGTGTGTGGGGGTGTGTGTGGCACTATATGTGTGATGTGGGGGCATGCAAAAAACCCAAAAGCTCATATCACCAACTGAAGTAATGGCAATGCACCATGTGAAAGTAAACTATTTTTGCAGTTGTTACCACTTGGTTATGGTTACCACTTTGTGGTATGCACCAGTGGTATGCCTCATCCACACTACAAACACTTGACACTGTGTACCATGTTGCACTGTGTTTCCTTTTCAATGCCAAATCACGTACACACCCCTGTCATCTTTATGAGATGCCTGGTCTTCGCTTTCTGTCTCTACGCAGATGGATTCACTGGCACATCTTATAAAGCAATTATTGGCAATCTGCCCATCTATCTTATTAATCTTCTAACCTGGAACAAGAGCATATACAATCTGCGTTCAAATGACAGTCTGCTGCTCACAGTTTCATGTACAAATACTGCGCTTGGCAAGATGGCTTTCAATCACTCACTCTTGGAAGCTTTTAGAAAAAAGATTAGTGTATTCATTTTACTTGATCACTTTATACATCTACTAAGAAACTTGAAATCAGACTGTTGCACGTTTCCAATGAGCCCCACTTATGTCACCTCTCCCCATCAGATTTATTATCAATTCAATTAGTTGTATCCCTCTCTGTCTGTTTGGCTCTTTGTCTGCACTGTCTGTGGCACCCAAGTTACCTCTTCTGTTTGTTTGATGCTGATCTGCACTGTATACTTTGTCTTCCCAACTTTATGTGTCTGTTGTTGTTGTTTTATTCCTGTTTATTTATATCTATATGTACTCCCAAAGATATTTAATATCTCAATGGGATACCCACCTGATAAAATACAATAAAATACGCAAACATGAAAATCTTTACACAAGATTACAGAATTTTTGTTCCCAAAGGCCCCACTCACTCCAGCCCATAAACACTCTGTTTTCACTCTAATTTCTGTGGAGAGAGGATGGAGGAATGAGTTGGGGTCACATTATGCAACACCATACAGTACATCTAGTTAGATTCTGTGATAATCCTGTTAAATTATTAGAACTCTGCAGAAGGGGACAGCTGACATCCACGCAAACATAAAATAGTCAGACAAGAATGCAATGTGAAAAGCAAGTGAAAACCACACTATACTTCTTCAAATATGACGCAGAAAAGGCCCTTTCCCATTGCTGTGTGAACCTCTTTTGGCTTAAATGCTCAACCATAGGACTGCCATATTGGACTATTTTCACTTTGCCTGTGAAAAACACTGGGTTTCTCATCCAATAGCAGAGCTGCAAGGTGATGAGGCATGTCGAGGCCAAGAAGTAATTCAGTGGCTTTTAACGAGCTCTAATTGCAGCCAGGGTCTGTTTCTGGCAGATTTCTGCTCAACATTTGCCGTCACGCCGACTCGAAGAAATGGGACACGTTTCTCCCTCTGTCTGACACCAAAGGAATACATGATAAAGCACTATGCACCCAGACAGCAAACGCTCGCGCTCAGACACTAAAAATGGCTGCGCAATTCCCCCACGGCCCATATAAGCTAAATATCAGCATTTGCATTGGAGCCGAGACAAAGCCTGTTTTACGAGGCGTTTATGGAGCGTTCTACGGCACTGCAATGACATGGCGCTGATTGAGGGCTTTTCCTTGCCTCTGATCTGGGCTTGGTGAACACAGAGAAAAGGCCCGGCCCACAAGGTCCTTGCCAAGCAACAGGGTCGTAATGTTGTCAACGCAGTTTCATGCCAGTAGCTTGAGTCTGACTGGGGCCGTAATGCATTGAAAGCTCTCAGCTCTGGAGGAACGCAGCAGCTATCCCATCCCTCCCTCTTCAGACACCCTGACAAGACTGATTAAAAAAATGTCATCCTGACTTAGCTCGTCTTTGTCACATTAAGTACAGAACAAGAATAATTGGAAAGGAATCCAATTAAATTTGCAGTGACCTTAATAGGCATGCGAGGTTAGAATGGAAAAGGGCTTCTGGAACATCCAACAGACACAACTCTGTGCTGACATTTTACCTTCTCCAGTCTGTCCACTGCCATTCACTATTTGACATTTCACCTAACAGACAGTGAAATTCACTAATAGGAATGAACCACCCCAGCAAAAATCAAAGATCTCAAACTGGCATTTTCCGAGCTCGTCTCATTACCAGTGTTGGCTTGAGAGCTAGAGAATCCAGTAGGCTACTCAACACAAACTTTGCCACAAACATTACTGTAAAATGTTCACAACTATAGCACTGTAAGTATATACATTACATTCACACATACCAAGTGTTTTAACAATATACGATAAAACAGAATGCAATGCAGCGTATTACAACTGAAAAAAATAAAATAATGGCAATAACTGATATGGGTGAAAATATATAAAAATGTAACACTAATAATATACAAAAAAAATCCAAATTCAGAGTACTAAAAGTAATGTCAGTATTAAAGTTTAGCTGGGTGAGCTTATGGCAGTTTATAACAGCGATAAAATTCCAAAAGCATCCCCTAAATTCTAGTCGCCTGAAACTATGCCAACATCCTCTTTGTCATCATCCTGGTCCCGTTTTATTAATAAGGCACATTATAAAACATGTCTTGCAAATATGCTCTGTCATCTGACCACACATTTGTACTCCACCAAAAATGAGGATGAGGAAGAACCAAAAGCTGATATTTGATTTAGATTTAGAAATCCCCATAAAATAGGCAGAATTGTCTTTGAGGAATTCCCCTCACAGTTCTTTGTTGTAGGAGAAAATAACCCTTGTCTTTTAGAAATAAAAAGACAAAAAGTATGAAAATGACACTTACATCCAAATATCTGCTGGAGTGTCCCACACTTCATATGATCATAAGAGCACTGTTTAATTTGATCATCTCATCACTATGTCTCCCAACAGACAGCTTCTGCAGTGAATGGGAGACTAATTTCTGGGTTCATGCAGACAAACAGAGTCAGAATCATTTGGGTACATTCCCATTTAATCTGCCTGCTTGGCAAGGTCACATCATCCCCGACACAGCCAGGCGCCAGCATGCGGCTATCATAGAACACAGGATGGACAGCCTTTAAACAGAAGAGATCCTCTGATCTGGTCTCTCTTCCACTGGCTCCTACAGAGTCACTCATTCAAATTATACTCACTAGATTTACATCAACACCATTTTTGATGTTGCATAATGATCCCATTTGTATTTAAATACATGGTGTTGGTTTGGTAGAATAGTTGAAATCACAATGGCTAAAATAATAATCATAAAAAACAAAGGTTGGTAACAATACAATCAATGAGGAAGTCCTGCAGTTCCACGTAACACACAGGTAATTCAACTTTAACAGAATGGCTGACACTTGCTGGAGAAAAATCCATACTCCCTCTCTGATGGCAAGTCAATATCTTCACAACATCAAAGACAAAGGCCTCCTCCTCACTCGCACCTACAAAGACACCTGGGAATACTCGGCACATCTACCTGTGCAATGCTCAACATGATGCTGTCAGCTAGGGAAATCTGCCCAGGCAGGCGCTTGAGCAACATTCATTAACTTGCAGCCTCACTTGATCTTGCAGCATTAGCTACATTGTAACTCACACAATGAGCTCATGATCATTTCAAAGCAAAGCGAATAGTCATGGGCATGGCTTTATTCAAATGATAATATACAGTCTGTCGCTCCTTCCATTTGCACAGTTAATTCTGAGGTCGATCTCTCTATCTCCTCTTTCTCTCATTGCTGATATCCTTCCCTAATTCTAACCAAAATCTTACCCTCTATTTCACAAATTTTCTCTCTGCTCTACCCCTCTTTCTCTGCACCGCTCTCTCCCTCTCTCAACTTTACTCTTTCACTCATTCCTCCCTTCCACCATCACATAGATCCACCCCAAGCTCAAGTGCAACCCCACCCCTCTCTGGTCCACACCCTGTTGGTGAGGTGGTCGTTCATCTCAGGGAAGATGCTGACCCGGCCCTGGGAAATGACTCACTTTGTCATGTTACTGTTTCAGCAGGCCGCTCTGGTCTCGGCCCGCTGATTAGAGACCAAGGTCAGCCCCCTGTAACAGCACGTCCGCACTGCCACTCCGCTTGTCACAGAGAGATGTGTGTGTGTGTGTGTGTGTGTGTGTGTGTGTGTGTGTGTGTGTGTGTGTGTGTGTGTGTGTGTGTGTGTGTGGGGGGGGGTGGGGTCATGCCGGACAGGGCTAGGCTGAGCTGCGCCAAGACAGAGACTCGTCGAGCCAAGCCCTGCCCTGCTTCTTCAGTCTCAGCTGTCAAAGATCATGTTTTATCGAGAATATGTGTACGTGGTGGTGGTGGCAGTGGGGAGGGGCATGGGGTGACAGAGGATGAAAAAAGATGGCTGGGGTGGGGGGGGACTCTGATAAGAGAAAAAAAGAGATGAGCACGCACTTTGTCTCGCCTGCTTTTGAAAAGGCTTGATAGATGGAGACACTTTATCGCTGGGCTTCGCAACAATGTTTGTATCCCTGCGCCTAAAGCCAGACAGACACAGTGACTGCTGTGCCGATGACGGGCAGTTACTGCAGCAGATGTTGTGGAGGAGCTGTAAATTGTGCCAAAGATGTAAACTCACCTGCCACATAGACTGTAAGCTATACACACTTTCTTCCCTCTATCCTTGCTTTCCTTTTCTTTCTCCTTTTCTTCCTCAGTTGCACTACCCATTAGGGACAGCGATACCGCTGCTAGCCTTCTCTAATGCCAGCAGGGACCAAACATTCCGGATAAAAGATATTCAGGCGCACGCAGTGCCAAGCGGAAGCGAGGCAGCCGAAGCAAAGCCGAGTTGAGATGCATGCCCGTTGCCAGTAGGGTCTCATGGTATAATTCAGTGCAGGGGGTCTTGAATTTAGCGCGCTAATTAGTGGCATACACTGGCGACAGAGGGCCCACGCATGCGGCAGCCTTAATCAGAGGGAAAATTGAGCAGCAGGGACCAGTGGAGGGGAGAGAGAGAGAGAGGCGTACGGCACCGGAGGCATGGAGCTCACCCTTAGGCAGAAAGGACTGAGGGGAACAGAGACTGAAGCATTACCAGAGGGAAGGACGCCAGTGAGCAACACATAAAGCCATACACCGACAGATACAGATAGGAACGAAAAGGAATTGGATGGCCGTAATTATTGGAAGATGTGCGAGCCCCTGTACCTATATTGTTCTATTGCAAGTCCACTAAATACAAGTAGAGGAATTCTACCGGACTTTTAGATTATTGGAATATTCATTTAGAAATGTGGTTTTGTTTTTAAAAAGCTATACCCAAGCTATAACCCTATCCTCCATCAAAGTATTCATTTGGGTATACTGTAGACCACAAAGCAACAGACTCAGATTAAAAGGCCTTTTCTCTAGAGCGGAATATCATAACAAAAATAAGAAAATCACTTTTAATTAGGGGCTTTATTTTACATCCTTTTAAAGTCTAAAGCCACAGAGGCTTTAATCAATATTGAATCATTTCTTGTTGATGTTTCTATTCCTTGACAGACAAGTCTGCACATATAATAAATTATATTAAATAGACATAGTATCAAAGAGATCAAGTCTACAAAAGACGAAAAGGCAGAGACCAGGATTAGCTTACTACCACAAAGGAACTGGTAGCACAGCAAGCAGACTAAGCTAACATTGATGTTCCACTGGGACCCACAGCCAGATTGTCAAAGCCATCTACTTATCCCACACATCAAGCTAGCTGCCATGGAAAGCACAACTGTTTTGGCCATATGTTCCCCAACTCTGCCAGGACCTCTCCATCTCAGGTGCCGTCAAGGGGGGGAGAGGAAGTGTGTGATGCTACTGGCATTGAAGGGTAGGGGTAGCTAGCGTAACACTATGCTAAGTAACTGAGTTAAGGCCTGCAAAGTGTAACTGACTGCAAGTGGAGCAACTAGCTTCACAGACAAACACACACACACACACACACACACACACACACACACACACACACACACACACACACACACTTAATCTTAATGCTTTATCTCATACCACTAACCACAGGTCAACAACATTTTTATGAGGAGTCCAATGTCCAGTCCAAACACAAATGTACACAAATGTAGTTATTGCAGGAAAATGAATGCTAGGTTACAATATGCATAACAATATAAACTGATTCGTTTTTGTTTTGTGTCGACCACAACTATCTTAGTCAGCAGACACCAAAGCCTGCTGTTTTTTCCACATTCGTGCATAGCGCTCAGTACCTAAGAGCATAAGACATGACAAAGACCCCATGGACTGATTTCATTGTGACTGTGTTATAATTTAAAATAAAAACCCTGGGCTGCCAGTATTTAGTCACGCAAGCATACGATAAGCCTAGACACACACACACACTCACACACAAATGCATTTAATCTGATAGTTCTGTTCTAGGAACAGCCGGTATGATTTCCAGACCACATGAAGAGACCATAACCAGGCAAATCACTTCCTGGTGGTGAATTTTCTATACTTGTCTAAAATGTTGCAGTCATGAAAAATACTAAAAGCTGCATCTTTCCCAAACCAATGTGCATGGATGTTAAAAATGTCACATTATATTGTAGAATCAATTTACAAGAGCATTCGGTAACACTTTCTATGAACCCAGTGTTCATAAAGCATTGCAAATGCATTCGTAAATGCATTCATGCATTCATGATACTTTACAACTAATGACATTAGCATTCATAACTGTGATAAGGTATTAGAACATTATAAAATTGGCCTTTACAACTTGAAATGTTACAAAAGGTTTGGACTTTTGATACAAGAGCATAGATATTGATCAGAGCCACGGTGATGTACTGTTAAATTAAAGTTCAGTACTATGTGTCTTTACATCATTAGTATGAGCAAAGTAATTCTGTCTCCATCTGTTACTGGGTTGCCATGACATTTGTTTTTGTGAGTGTACTTACTGTGTAATGCTCAGTACAGAACTGACAGTGCTATCAGCTAACACTGCTATACAGATGATACTAACAGGATATGCTAAACAAAAAATACCACCCAACGCTTTTGTCTCGATTTTATTTAATGGAGGTGACACCATTCCAAGCTCCAAATCAGCTGCCTTGGTCAAATGGAGCACACTTTTAGGCTCTAGCTAAAGGGTCTTAAAAAGCCTTCTTCTTAGCGTTTGTCTTGTCCTCCTCCCTCTTTCTCCTCCATTTCTTCGACCCCTACATGGACACATGCAGAAAGTTCACTTTTAACTCCCCTGTGCTCCCCCTCTTAGAGAATAAGCTTTCATTGCACATCTCTGCCCCCCCTCCTCTACTCTCTCTCTCTTCTTCTCCATTTTGCTCTGTACCCTTGTGGCCACACGTCTATGCCAATTAGACCAGGAGCTTGACTGACCTCCTCATATAATATGATTGTGCTCAGTGAGCCACCTACACTCTACCTAGGGCTTCTCAAGGAGGACTTACCCCAGACTTTCCCTGGGGCACTGGCAAATGTCCAGGCCTCAGTGCCTGGGTGCCCATGTTTGCTGGTGTTTGCCACCCAGGGTGCCAGCCCACCAGCCCCGTGCTGTGCCCAGCTATATGGGCCGAGGCAGTGGGATGTGGGGTGCCTTTTGAAAGACTGGCATAGCAATGTGTGTGTGCATTACCCAACATGAGGACTACAGGGCTGCCTTGATTTTTTTGCTTTCTTTCATGCTTGTCTCTTTCGCTCTCACTCCTTCTTTCTGCACAAACATCTCTCCCTCTGTGCTTTACTTTCTTTCTCTCTGTCGTTCTCCCTCTCGGTTTCTTCCTCTAAACACTTCTCACTCTCTCGCTGTCTCTCTCTCATCTGCAGTCTGTGCGGAGAGGGCCTGAGATCCAACAGTCTCTTGGTGGATGATGACTCATGGTCTGCCACCTCAGTCTCCTTCATTTCTCTCCCCAATCCCCCATCTCCCTCGCTTTCTTATCTTGAAGGGCCTGTCCCATTCTACTTGTCTCTTTCTTTGTGTTGCACAGTTTGCCTTTTTTTCTACTTAGTTAACTGTGTGGTGCTGGTGCCTCTTTAAAAATCCTTTTTTTTTTTTTTTTTTTGTAATTAAGAAAACAAAACAAAACAAAAATTAAATGTCAATTGCTCAACAATACAGGTTATTCTATACGAGTTGATTTTCCTAGATAGCAATAATTTATAAAACAGATATCAAACCTTTTGCCCAGACAAAACCCTTTTTTCATTTCATTTCGCCCGTCTATAAGCAGATTTAGTGGAACATAAAATGCTGAGCACACTCCACCTCCCTGCATTCAAACCAGCAATGGTAGAAGCTAAGCCTTCCCTCCTTCACTAAAAGCACAAAGCAGAGGAAGGCACAAAATACTGGCCTTCAACACGACAATCGCAGCTGAAAAATTCTATTTGATCTCGGCGCGCCACTCGTCAAAGTCCTCTCCCTCTGGTAACTTAAAAGCGCCATTTCTGAGAACACGTCAGAGAACATGGAGTAATTCCATTTCCACCCCAATTCACACTGAATAATCGAGCGGTAGAGAGCTGCAAATATTGGTGCATTTTTAATGGTGGAGTTATTACAGGGCTGGCTGTACCCGAGGCCACTCTTTCACTCCGGCAGGTGTGGGAGAGGCGCCTATGAGTGTGTGTGTGTGTGTGTGTGTGTGTGTGTGTGTGTGTGTGTGTGTGTGTGTGTGTGTGTGAGGGGAGGGGGGAAGGGGGGCTGGTGGCTGGTGGTGCTGATGCCTAATGTATACCGACAGGTCAGAGAGAGCTCCAGCCTCGCACCAGCCCAAGGCAAGAAGCTCAGGTTAAACTGCCAGCAAACTTTGGCTAAAAGAGGGAAGAGCTTGTCTCAAATCATCCACATATACATGCACACACAGAGACATGTACAGGCACATACACGGATGTACACACACACACACACACACACACACACACACACACACACACACACACACACTAACCATTACTAACCATGGTGAGCACAACAGTTCCATGTTGATGAGTAACAAATGTTGGCATCTTTTTAGATGAATGAATGAATGTTTGCATGCATGGCTACGGCTTGCTTTGTGTGCTTATTTGATTGTTTTTTGATTTTTTTTGTGCTTATTTGATTGTTATTGCTTACACAGTAGAGTAGAGTCGTCTAGTCTCCCTCTATGGTGACCTGCGATTGGTAGGCTACCTTGTCAAGCAGTGTGACATCAGAGCAGAGTGTAATTGCTCTTTATCCTGTGAATACAGGCCAGGAGACAACAGACTGCATCTACCCAGCTCCATTATATTGATTCATTCCACTACAAAATGAGGGCTTCTGTTAGTAACACTGCGAGGAGTGTGTGTGTGTGTGTGTGTGTGTGTGTGTGTGTGTGTGTGTGTGTGTGTGTGTGTGTGTGTTGTATGTGGGTTACCTGCTGCTCCCTGCTCCCCAGCTGTGCCTGTACCCATTTCCCCTCTAATTAACATCTGAAGGTTTGCCCGGACAGGCTATTACCCATTTGTGCTGTGCATGTTGCTGTCGTGCACTCACACACACACACACACACACACACACACACACACACACACACACACACACACACACACACACACAGTATGGGGGTTTCATAGGAAAAAAGGGACGGAAAAGGCATTCTTTCTTTTACGGTACAACGAGTTCATTTAAAGTGCATTGCAGCCACTTTATGAAAGATTCATACGTGGCCCCACCTTAAACTCAATTCTCCTGCTTTCCAGGCGCCTCCATTTCTCCGGGACAGTAATTGAAATAGGGGCAGGAGTGTAAGGCCACCCTTGATTGGCCTGCCTCTTACAAGGATTATTTGGCCACTGGGAGGGGGGGTGTGGAGGGGAGTGTGGGGAGAGTGGGGAGCTATTATGTCTCAGCACCGCTGCACCAAAGCTATTGTGGAGCGAGGAGATGGATCCCCACTTCCCACTGGTGCTCTAGAGACCTGAGTCCTACACTACCTCTCCCTCTACCTCACTACCACACACTATTTTCATCCCCCTCCACCACTACAAGCCTCACACACTGGAGCAAAAAAACCTCACCACACCACTCAAGTGTCAGGTGACGGTCTGAAAGGTAGCTTAAGTGGAAAGACAAAAAGGAAAAAAAAAAAAACCTGCTGGTCAAACTGAGTTGCAATCTTCGACGGAACCACATCCTTTCATAAGAAACCTCAACAGCTTAAGCTGTCAGCAGCCCAGCATGCCCTTAACCTTCAACACTGTCTTCACTAATAACACAGATCAGATTCTCCTGCCCAGCTGTAGCGCTCTTAAAACAAAAGCATGCTACAAAGGACATTATGAACACTCTCAATGTAAAGCACAGATGGGTAGTATTTGTCACATGATATACAGATATTACAGATAGTATTTGTCACAAGATATACAGATTATAGATAGAATTTGTCACATGCACCTACTCTATAGATACTGGGCGTAAAAATGCAATGAAATTTTGTGAAATGTTTATGCATGGGGGGGGGGGGGGGGGTTGCATATAGTGCATTAGGAGAGAGATTGGTGGGGGGGTGGCATTGGGCTAAGTAGGGATGTGCATTGCAGTTTGATAGAGACATAACATTGATTAATTCTCTCTTTAACATCCACCTAACAAGGAAAAGGTGAGAATAACAAGGTAGCTTGTGACACGATTGTGAACATCATCCCTATACGGTACATTACTGCTTTGAATGTAGATCTTATGGAATGGGCAGGGAATGCAATTATGCGTGGAATTAATGTTATTCACACAGCATTCAATTAAACATCTAGTGGGTGTCGCCAAGAGGGAGAGCGAGAGCAAGACGAATGTCTCAAAAGGGTCTCATAAATGCCACCTCTGCTTGCTTTGAAGACACCAGACAGATCCAACAATGGGAAAAGGGTGGGAGGACATGAAAGAATGATAAAAAGAGAGAGAGAGATAGAGAGAGAGAGAGGGAGGGAGGGAGAGAAAGAAATAAAGAGGGAGAGAGCGAGGAAGGGAAGGCGGGCAGGAACCCATATCTCCTTTGTCCATATTGGCAGAGCAAGATGACAGCTGCGATCACAATTTCTGAGACATCTCTCCTCACTGGTCTTGTGGTGATATTTTGCTCAGGCGGCCGCCGGTAGCCACGGCTGGAGCGGAGCGGCTGGACCCCTAGGCATGTGCTTGGAGCAGTGGGGACAAAAAAGCCAGCATCAGACCCCCGTTGCCCTCTCCACCATCACACTGCCTCTGCCTCTTGTCTCTCCCTCCGCTGCTCGCTGTCTCGCTTTGCCTGGCCCAAGGTCACCCATGTCAGCTGCTGCCCCAGCTACACCACCGCCCCCACCCACCCGACGATCTTTCTTCTCTTCTCCTCGCTCTCCCATCTGCCCCTCCTCCCTGCATCTTAGCATGCAGCACACACACACACACACACACACACACACACACACACCACTCTCCCCATGGGGTGAGTCTCACTGTCAGTACAGCCAGGAAAAAAGGAGAGAGAGAGAGAGAGAGAGAGAGAGAGAGAGAGAGAGAGAGAGAGAGAGAGAGAGAGAGAGAGGGAGGGTGAGGACTCGCAGAAAAAAAGAGAGAAAGAGATGGAATGATAGAAGGGAAAAAAGTGGAGAAAGAGAGGGTGTGTGAGAGAGAAAGAAGGACAGAGACAGAGAGAGAGAGAGAGAGAGAGAGAGAGAGAGAGGTTGTAAAAAGATGATCCTGCTGACATCATCAGGCGGGGCCGAAAAGAGAGCTCAGCCTCCTGGTCACACACTAAGGAAATATGGCTGGATGTCGGACGATGGCGTCTACAAGCCCAGCCCTGAGAGGCAAACAAACAGGACTGGCATCCAAATAGTGCTGACGGAGGAGCAGATGATGAGATATGTGTCATGTTTCACGGCACGAGCGGCCGTCGCCACTGAGTTTTATTGCAGCGTGTGCTATTGTGGGAGTGGATCTGCAAAGATAAGCGATCGGCCGCCAGTTGGGACTTAATGATCCGTCACCGACTGCAGAGACTTCCATACCTACATATCCAACATATCAAAACACCTTTTTACTGGAGGCTCTTGGAAAGATACATTCAGTGCATAGAAAGCACACCCACCCACCCCCACCCCCCCACACACACACCCCACACACACACACACACACACACACACACACACACACACACACACATACAGTCTGAACGTTTGAAAAGCAGAGAGGCTGTAAGTAACCCCCTGCTAAAGAATCTTGTATATTACACATTCCATATTCTAATTGCCAGAGATGAGAAGAGGGTCAGTCTGAAACATACAAAGCCCCCCAACGACTAGCCAGGATACCCAAATGCTGATAGAAAATGAAGTTGTAAATTAGAGCCGGGGTGTGTGTGTGTGTGTGTGTGTGGGGGGGGGTCACACATACACAAGCACTCATTCTCTCTCCTTCTCACATCATCACACATCCGTATTCATCAGCTCACTCCTGTTTAGACAACAGTTTCAGAACTAAAATAGCACCCCAATCATCGTCCTCTCACTACATCACTCTCTGTAGCTTATTGACTCCACTGGCTGTGTAAGAAATTGAGGAATGTCTTTGTGAGAGTGTGCGTGTGTGTGTGTCCACAAACATGTAGATTGCAAGTGTGTGTGTGTGTGTGTGTGTGTGTGTGTGTGTTTAGATGTGTCAGTACATTTGTGTGTGCATGGGTGTGTGTGTGTGTGTGTGCGTGCATGTGGTTGTGTTTATGAGCGAGTATCTGTGTGAGTGTTCATTCGTGTAAACGTTAGCACTCCGGTGAAAGCGAACGCCGCTGAGAGCCAAACGACAGCAATGGATGTGGAGTGACGGAAAGGCATGAATAAATAAGGCGAGATGGACAGCTGGATAGAGAGACGGACAGATAGATGAAACCAAGCCAGGAGAGATAGCGAGCTGATTTGCACTTTGAATCCCTTTCAATCCTTCCTTCTGTGAAAGGGAGTGCCATCTCAGCATGTTCGTTGACAGGAGGCGTGGGGGGAAAGAGATGGCAGAGGGTGAGGAGTGAACTCTCTCTCTCTCTCTCTCTCTCTCTCTCTCTCTCTCTCTCTCTCTCTCTCTCTCTTTTCCTCTCTATCTCTTTTTTCTCTCTCCTTTTCTCTTGCTATCCATCTCTCTCTGTCTCTTTGCATCTCCTTGTGAGATGATGATAGTGGCTGACACAAAGGCCTGGTCTTCAGCTCATTTCAGACAACGTAGACACTACCTCACACACACACACACACACACACACACACACACACACACACACGCCACACACACCTCCAAGCACTCACACTAGTGATCCAGTGACTCCAGTGCCGAGAGCCACGGGACGCCTCCGCCGCAGTCGATGGCAGGTCAATACCCCAATCACATTGTTTTCACTGCACACACACACACACACACACACACACACTTGCGTTGATGTTCCATGTCATAGCAGGCTAACTCACGGCTGCGTGTCTCAAGAGGGTCCGAGGATCTATGTGCGTGGTCTATGTGTAGCGAGACATGTTTGTGTGCTTCTCACTTGAGTCTGTCTCCATGTGAAACCTAAGAGGGCCATCTCAATGCTTACTAATGCTGTGTATGCTACAGCACATCCCAGAGGCAGACAGAGCCCTTTACAATCCCCATACATACACAGAAATATATATACCTAGGGTTAGGTACACACACACACACTCACACACACACACACACACACACACACACACACACACACACACACACACACACACACACACACACACACACACTAAATGCAGCTGGCATGCTAACGTAGTCACACACATGGAAACAGGAACCACCTCTCTTTAACCCTGTCACTATCTCAACATCTCCAACACGTCTCTACAACTGCTGACAGACACACACATTACATAACATCTCAAATCTTAAGGACAGTTTTACTGATAGCTCATCACACAGTCTCAAAGGCGCTCTCTCTGTCTCTGCACACCGCACTGCCCCCCCCCTCCTTCCACACACACACACACACACACACACACACACACACACACACACACACACACACACACACACACACACTCACAAAGTTTTCACATAAGCCTTCAGAAATAGGTAAAGAAACTGTCAGTCAGTCTGCTACCGGGCAGAGTTAGAGCTAGGAAGCGTAGTTAAAGAAAGTAGGAAGTGAAGATCGGAAGAAAGACACAAAGCTTGACAGCGGGAAATCACTGTTCCATAATTACTGAGCCATTACGAGACGGGCGAAGCAGGCGCTGTATGGGCTGGGTTAAGGCAGACCGAGGTTGAGGGAGGTTAATGGAAAAAACGGCGATCCGCAGAGTGAGCCTTCACTATAGAATGCTTTCGGCATGCACAGGCCGTTGGAAAGGAGCGATTGGTGGTGGTGGGGGGTAAAATTGTGCTTACTTTTGATTAACTTTAATAGGCTTCACTGGCGTGCGGTTCATGAGATCTCGGACCTGCCTTGTCTGCTCCAGAAATGTGATTAGATTATTAGCCGGCTAATTACAGCGCCGCTCGTTAGTCAAGCTGAAGGTGAAAGAAGGAACAGGGCAAGTAATGTCATAACTGAGCAATAGCATTTTTATGATGTCGATTGCCCATTTTTAGATGAGCAAATTCAAACGAATCTTTTTTGTTTAGAGTCAATCGTTCCAGGGGCTTTGTGGATAAACAGCTACACTTTAACAAAGCACTGGGTGTCTCAACAGTACAGGAGCCAAAATGTCTGAGTCTTACGCAATCTCCACCCTTTTCCTCCCACACACACTTGCTTTTTGCCACTGAATGTTCCAAGAACACACACACACACACACACACACACACACACACACACACACACACACACACACACACACACACACACATTGAGACACAAGAAAAAGATGGTGCAAACTTTGTGGTGAGGTGTTTTGCGAGGACAGTGGGAAGTCAGAGGGATGGCTGAGTAAACTAATTAAAAATTATGGCCGCCAGCGCAGCTCGTTCAAGGGGAATCGGCGTGCTCTTAATGAGAGGCTTAACATCGGAAGACAGAGCTGCAGGCTAGAATCACACAGCAGCCCAGTGCCAGAGCCAAGGTGTTTATTTTGAAAACACCTGCACTGTGTTCACCCTGAGACGTACGTCTACGGACACGTGTGTGTTCCCTGTGCTCATCAGCTGTCTGTGCTGTGTGTGTCTGTGTGTGTACACACAGCAATGTGCAAAGGTAATGCCATACGCAGCTGTACGTTATACACGTCCACTTGTGTAAGATTGCATGTTAAGTCTGACAAAGACGCGTGCTTATGTGAGGCCGCCTCTGTTTATGTGTGTGTGTGTGTGTGTGTGTGTGTGTGTGTGTGTGTGTGTATGTGTCAGTGCCGTTAGCTCCTCTCCGACCTCCACAGAGATTGGAGGTGCTTGAGGGCGGATGAGGTTGATGCTTGGCTGCTCTGGTCCACCCTCCCCACCACACCCGCACCCCCACCTCTTCCTCCTCCTCCTCCTCCTCCTCTGCCCTGCGATGTGATGCTGTGGAGTGGTCTGAGGAAGAGGAGGTGTGGGTGTAAGAGCGAGCGAGCGAGAGCGAGCGCGGCTGACTGGTGCATCAATTTGACAGCGGCCCTCAGGCACCTCTGGTGGAGGACAAGGCCTCAGCCGCAGGTGCCTTGTCACGCGGCTCGTTATGCCAAACGCCGGTGGGCAATAAACCCTCCTTGACAAGGTGCGAGTGACACCAGGACGGCGAGAGGGGGAAGAGTGAGGTGAAAGAAGGAGAGAAGAGGAAAAAAAGGAAGAAAAAGGGGGGCAAAAAGAGAGAGGAGGTCACACCTTCGGGTTGTTTTCTCCCCTCTCTATATCTCTCCTCCATCTTTCACTTTTCTTGTCCCTCCATCTTTCCCTTTTTTTATATCTTCCTCTGTTAGCTCACCAGGAGTTTGTTAAGTGCCTAGATTAATTTAATGTTGGATCATCATTAACCGGCATTATTAACGGGCTGCTGTTCTGGGCATGACTACCATGCCTCATTTACATGTAAATGAACACCTTCTCTGGAAGAGCATGCATAAAACCACACAAATGAATCCACTGTAACCTGCTTTTGGTTTTCTATGTCCGGTCATTAGTACATGTAGAGCAGTGCAGCTCCTGTGGACAGACTGTGGTTTCCTACTGGTAAAATGTTGATTGAAGAATTGATCTTCATGGAAAATTCAAAATACAATTTGTATATTATATTGAGTCCTTTGTATCTCACCTACGTAAAATACACAATATCGCAGACGATTTATGAACGTTAATACCAAATTAGACTGCAAGGTGTGAATTGAGATTATTTCGAAACAGCCTAATCTAAACCAGATCACTGCAGATGAAGTTCCTGAGCAGTGTGATAATGTGTCCATTTTGGCTCATAGATTTCCAGCTTTCAAATGCGCCGCTATCTCTGTTTGTTCAGAGGGGATGTTCAGCTTTGTTCCATAGTATCTGGAAAATGGACTCCTGAATGTGTACACAGCACAATAAAATGAAAAGACCTTGGTCCCCTGTTGTCCACAGTCTATTAACGGAGAGTATTCAATGCTGTAGCACAGCGTACTTGTAAAACAGACTCCTTTTCCCCCGCACAGCCGATTCTCTCCACCAACAATGAGATTGGACTCAGTGCGCCCACAGCAGGGGAGCTGTTAAACAGCAAACAAGAGGTGTCTACTAGACCAGGGACAATGTCAGGGGACCACCACAGAGAAACGAACCAAAAAAAAAATAAATCACTTAATATCTGTTTTCAGAGAACAGCTTTACAAACAAGCGCTAGTCATAGTTTATTCTTGTCTATGCTGTTTACCTGTTTTACTGTTGTTGAAGTAAAACTGAGGCACCTATAGCTGACAGGGAGTCATGTGACAAGGAAGCTAGGAAGAGCAAACTGAATCATCTATGGCTGTATATCTCAAAATGTATGTTTCTGCTGATATTACTTCTATAGATGCTGGCATCAGATGATAGATTTATTTTAGTAAATTGTTCATGCAAGTGTGATGCCTGTGAAAATCAGACAGGATAGGAAACAGATGCGTTTGATCTGCAAACCCATGGCACAGGCAAAGGGAACAGTCTGGGGACTGAGCTAATTGTCTTAGCACTGATACAGGCGACACCTGCAGCCTTGGAGCTGTGATGTCACATGGGCCATGTGCACAAGTGCCTGCACCTGTGGAGGCTACGACACAGCTGTACTCCCACTCAACTCTGCCAGCCTGGCATGGGAACACACACACACACACACACACACACACACACACACACACACACACACACACACACACACACACACACACACATACACGTGTACACACACACACACACACACACACACACACACACACACACACACACACACACACACACAGAACGCACTTGCACAAGAGAGAGACAGAAAGAAAGAAAGAAAGAGAGAGAGAGAGGCAGAGAGAGAGAGAGAGAGAGAGAGAGAGAGAGAGAGAGAGAGAGAGAGAGAGAGAGAGACCCAGACGCCCTGCCCCAACCTCTGCCCACTAAAATGGCATCCAAATGGCAACAACGTTGTCTATGGAAGATCAGCAAATCACCTGACACCCCTGAATCCCACTGCTGGGCACAGACTCACGCAGTTGATAGATAAGATGATAAAGCTGTCATATTGGAGTTGCAAATGCACAATTCCACTAAAAAGTGTCAACCTTAGCTTAGAGTTCAGTGGCCACACAGGGTTGGCAGAGCATTGTTTGTGGAGAACATGTTTTAAAGTGTCCTATTAAAGAACACCCTTAATGACCCGGTGTCTTTGGAACATTGGGCGCTTGTCAGGACAGAAGCGGGAATAACCCCATTCTCCCCTCTGGCTTAATGGAGCTCTCATTCCCACCAGACATCAGAACACTGAGTCCAAAGGAAGAGCGACCAAAGAGAGGTGACAACGCTGACAGCTCCCATTTTTATTCAGTCTGGGAGTTCCATTGTTTCACTATTCATCCCCTCACAAGTTACCAAAAAAAAAAAAATTCAGCTCGGCTCCCTCTTGTCAAACCCCCCCAAAACCCCCATACTCTTATATTACTTACTTTCTCATGTCACTTACATGGGCCGGCTCTCTAAAGCTTGGGACCACATTACACTATATACATCACATCACAACATTCTTAGACTGCCTGTCCCGCTGATAGAATATTCAAGTAGTTGCTAGCAAGTTGCTTTTGGCCCGGGTAGGTCATCATCTGCCAGAGTTTATTGAGCCACAACAACAGAAGTGTGGCTGTTCACACGGCAGCATGTGGCCCCTATGTGCCAATCCCATGCGCCATCCATGGTGTCTGCAGCCCAGGCCTCTCTAGATCATCAGCTCACCCTAGGACATACTCCAGACATGTGAAGTCAAAATGAACAGCAATCTAGCGCTAGCACAATTAATATGGGTCAGTAATGAGCAGGGGTCCAGTTGCTATAGCAACCGCATGTGCTAACGCTAACCGATAACGGCAGGAGAGGGGGGCCTATGAAATGGGAGGGGCGCTGCTGCTGACAGACATGGCGGCTAGAAGTTCCAAAAATTGAGCAAGCGAGGCGAGACGAGACTAGGCGAGGCGAGGCAAGGCGAGGACCCCATTGGAGGCATCCTCTGGCAACAATAGTCTACTGGCTCCGCCAAAACTGGCTGCTGCGCACACAAGGACGGGGGGGAAACAGACTATATTTAGATCAGAAACATGTGAGGAGGAGGACGAGGAGGAGGGAGAAAACAGAGATATGGAGAGAGGAGGAGAGGTGGGAAGAGAGGCAGACAAAACCTGAGACAGAGGAGAGGGAGAGAGAGAGAGAGAGAGAGAGAGAGAGAGAGAGAGAGAGAGAGAGAGAGAGAGAGAGAGAGAGAGAGAGAGAGAGAGAGAGAGAGAGAGGAAGGAAAGTGAGGGATATTGCATGCCCGAGAGTGCTAATTGGGGTGTGCTGACAACCCACTATTCAAGCTGTGGCAGACGGAGTGTAAAAGACACTCATGTGGAGAGTGGCGGTCGATGGGGAGCTCTGCCCGACCGCACGGATTGAGTTTCCACACAGTGGCTGAAAGAGAGAGAGAGAGAGAGAGAGAGAGAGAGAGAGAGAGAGAGAGAGAGACTGGGAGGGGGAGTGAGTGACACCAAGGGTGGGGTGGGGGAGAGCAATAGAGAAAGAAATAGAGAGAATGAGTGTGTGAGAGAGAGAGAAGGAGAGAATCTAATTCCCTTCACTCATTTCATGATGCCACTAGGGAATGCGCAGCCCAGTAGAAGGGGATATGGATGTGTGTTGGTGTTCGCATCTTGTGCCTCCATTTGGGTTGAGCCACTGCATCTCTCCTCTGCAGCTTGGCTCTGTCAGGTGAGTGAGCCTGTGTTTATTTCCAGGGTGTGTGTGTGTGTGTGTGTGTGTGTGTGTGTGTGTGTGTGTGTGGGGGGTTGGGGGGTTGGGGGGTGGGGGTGTGCTGCACAGTGTAACTGAGAACCGCCACATCCGCTCAACCTCAAACAAAGCATGATCGTGTGATGTGCTTTGTTGCATCCGCCAGACAACAACAAAACATCCAGCGTGTTATTGTGAGATGTCACATGCAATACGGTGCAGGGCTGTTCCACCGCTCTCTAATTGAATGTGTGTGTGTCTGTATGTGTGTGTGTGTATATATACAGTATGTGTGTTCCTGTGTGCATTTTGAGAATATATGATTCAGCATGCGTGTCTAATATAGGATGTTGTGTGTGTGTGTGTGTGTGTGTGTGTGTGTGTGTGTGTGTGTGTGTGTGTGTGTGTGTGTGTGTGTGTGTGTGTGTGTGTGTGTGTGTGTGTGCGTGCGCACTTGAACGGATGCACGTGTGTGTGTCAGACAGGCTTCAAAGGGTGAGCTCTTCATTAGGTGAGCAACCCCTGGCACAAACGTGTTTAGAGGATATTAATTTTCCCAAGGGTTCTTATTAAAGGCCTAGCACGTTAATAACCCAATTCCCCATCTCACGGTCTTCCAGGACTTTCCAATTCACACTCTTCCATGATTCCATATGCCTCCAAGACACCAAAGTGTAAACACGCCAGCACACACACATGCACACTATCACCTTAATTATCCGGAATAATTTCAAGGTTTCGCAGAATTGGGGACTCAGTTGAGGGCTAAATCTTTATTGAACTGCAGTGTGGTGCAGCCAACTACTACAAGCATAAATAACCGACTCTCTCAAAATGAAAACTATGCTTCTTAATCAGATCTGCTATTTTATATTTAAAAAAAATTGATTTAAAAAGAACGTAACAAATGAAAGGCAGACTGCCATGAAATAAAGATATGGAAAAAAGGGCGATGCTGCCGTTTTGCGTTTCCGCTCCAAAGTAAATTAGGCTAAGAGCCGCAGTAAGTTGCTCCGTGCACCTCATTCCAGGGAGCAGCCAATCTTCCAAGACAAATTACTGGCTGTATGAAAGACGCGCGCAGCCTTTGAGGAAGAGAAGCGCCTTGCGCGGCGGAGTGAGCGCGCTTCCTTTTGAAGTGTGCATGCAGTTACCCTTCTTCCCCTCGACCTTCCTCTCCATTCTCCTGCATGCAAATCAATGAATGGTGATAGTCTAATTAGGCCTGCTTTACTGGCTACACTGCAGAGGAGACGGGGAGGTATGGAGCAGTGTGTGTGTGTGTGTGTGTGTGCCTGTGTGAGGGAGAGAGGTGACGAATATGGAGTGTGACGTGACCAGCTGTTGGGAGTGTGTGTGTGATGTTGTTTAGAGAGATGAGACTTCAGTGTTCATACATATTTTTTTCTAACCTTATTTTGGGCTCATAATATTCGCTTAAAAGCAGAGGGAGGTTAATTGAGCAAAATGTTCGCTATTGGGTGAGATTTGAATACATCAAAGGCAGAGACATCAACATGTACAGCGTTTGCAATTTGGCATCTGTGAAAACACGAAGAACGGCAGGATGAGATGGATTCCACACTTCTGCCGAGGTACCATGAAATAACTAAATTATGTCCACATCAAATCGCTTCTCTGAAACATCAGCCTGAAAGAAGGGGATTTATACCTCCAGAGGTAGGCTCAAACGGCATTCCTTCTCTGTGTTAAAAAGTTCTGGCCTTTTTGATAATATGCAAATTCCCTAGGTCTCCAATTACACGTTAACATAACCAGAGCAAGCTTGTTGAAATCAAATACGTTGCTGGATTTCAACATGCTGGACTTTTCTTTCTGAGTAGGGTGATACTGTGAACGTGTTGCTTTAAGTATTGAAATAACCCCCATCAAGACACACAATGGACGTGAACCACCGCCCCTAGATAAATTCCCCTTTGCGGTAAGTTCCTCCTCAACACTCCAAATAACACCACAATCATGTCGTTAAGAAGCTACTTTAACAGAAACATGTGTACACTGTAATAAAGCGACTGGCAAGCGTGGCGCTATGCCTGTCCACTTCCATTTCCGCTCTCTTGAACACACATACCCAGTGGCAGGGAGCCATGCTGGGCGCCTGTCAGACCTATGAGAGCAGGCCCATTAGCCTGCCAATCATGCCAAAGCAGCGACTAGCAGCTCCTAGCCCAGCTACAGACAAGGAGCAGCAGCAGCAGCAGTAGCAGCAGTCTAAGTTGCTCTTGGCGGGCCTACGGCAGGATCGGATCATCACCAAAGGGATGTGCAGAGCTGGTTCTCCGCAATGGTAGTGAGCGATGCACTCTGACCAGCGCCCGTGGCAGTGTGGCCCTAGTGGCATCCCAGGACCGAGACCCGTGCATGGGAAACCCACCCTAACCTCGCACCACTACACAAGCACCCTGATCAAAAACGACAGGGGAGAGGAGAAAACAGCCAGTCAGACAAGACACCAAATCAATCAGGAGATGCAAGAGGCCTCGGGGCCTGTTTCCTCAGCCCTGGCCAGGGAGACCAGAGAGGAGAGGAGCCTTGGCCTGCCATTCAAAAGGGATGGAGAGAAGATGCCTGCTTTGCCAAGACTTTGTGCTCCACTCTTAGCACCTCTCTCGTACCAGAGAGCTCCCAAATAGGAGGAAGAGAAGCCCATGCAGGCTGTTGACTATCTTTAGAACATGCTGTCCCTGGGCAGAGCTGTATATTTTATTCAAAAACAGAATGCCCGTGATCTGATGCGCAAAGAGGCTAGGGAGGGTGGGAAGAGGAGCCGACAGAGAGATGGATGGGCAGACAGGGAGCCAAAGAGTGAAAAAAAGAGAGAGCAAAAAAACAGAGATGGATAGAGACAGAGAGAGAGGGAGGGGGAGAGAGAGAGAAAGAAAGAGGTGAAGAAAGTGAGAGCATTAGAAGACATTTCTTTTTTTATTTCTGGGCTTTTTTTGTACTGTGCATTATTCAAAAGACCCCATAACTCAGACAGAAGTCAGGAGACTCCATGCAACCTTTTCCCAGTCCTTGCACTTCTAATTACAGAAATATTATTGCACTTTTAGTCCTAATTAATTGATGCGACCTCTGACTATTACTTAGAATTAATTGCGGCATTAAAAAGTCACAGAGACTAAATCTGCATGAACGGTGACTGATGGAATTGGCTGTGCACCCTCCGAAGGCTAGAGTTTATCTCGGAGGCTTGCGCTTGTCTCCAGCCTCGGCCCCCCCAGCATGCATTCATTAGGGGGAAAGGGGAGGGAAGAATAGGGGTCGTTCATGTACTGTTTCCATATGTGTCCTTCATTCCTGAACGCAGCCACACACATCCCTGAGGGAAGCGTTGCGCAGGATGTCACAAAACATCCCTGTCTAGTTATGCAACGCATTCATGTAATTCACATTGTCACACAAGGCCTTTGGAGGAGTGTTTGCACACCCAGCCTCTATATGTTCAACAGCAATTGCTCCGCATTTCTTCATCTAATATCTAACTTAACGAATGTCTACTGTTGTGAGCTTATACAATACAACCGACTTTTTTTTTATTAAATCTGGGTGGAAATCTTGACATTTTCCATCTGTATTGCTCATTAATCCTTACAAGGTCATTTCACAGGATTACAGTCGATCATCGTTCCATATTGTGACTGCACGTTACTGTTCTCATTGGTCATAATAAATACAAATGCAATACCTCAAACCCATTAAGTTAATTTATTATTCATGAGGAGATTATTGCTTTCCTGGTTCACTTCCCATAATTGTCCTGACATCTCTCTCTCACTGATCCACAGATACAGGAAATGCAAAGTAAGAGGGATAAACATCATAAATAATCAATTAGCTGTCATCTTTGGCATCTATACAAACATGGCCTAGAAATACTGTCCTGTCAAATCTCTTCCTCAATCTCTTCCCATCTCATATCTCTCTCTCTCTCTCTCTCTCTCTCTCTCTCTCTCATTCTCATCACCCCCCCCCCCCACACACACACACACACACACACACACTAACACATATTTCTCTAATTTCCAATTCAACAAAAAACCGAACAGCATTTGTTTGTCATTTTGCAGGGCTCCACCTGAGTTGCAACAGCAACAGCTTGTTTATTCTATATCAGATTGAATGATAGCAGTTGTGGAACAATTGGCTAGATGAATATTTCATGGCACTGGAGAGGTGTGCCGTTAATAGCGTATAACTCATCTCCAGATACTCACTGCCAGACTCAGCAGGAATACAAAGGGGATTTTTAAATTCAGCAATTGCGCCTAGATTGAATATATAACCTATACATTATCTTATCTCCATCTTAATGTGACTTTTAGACTAACTTGCTCTAGAACACAGATATGCCAGATACAGTATGCTATACCACATACGTTCAGAAACTGTGTCAGTACTGTAAATACTATAAAAAGTCCATGCATAGCAACACTAATAGTTATGAAACAGCAGAAATATCCAACGACACAGAGAAAGTCTTTTTTTTATCTACATAAGTAAGCTGTCCAGTAGTGTGTATGTACTGTAAGACATACAGTAATGTAGCCATCTCTCCAAGAAAAGGCCTCGCTTCCTTTACTTCCCTCCCACTCTCTGGCCTCCTCTTCCTCTTCCTCCTCCTCCTCCAGCCCTCCATGTTTGTTTGCTGAGCTTGTGGATAGAGCTCTTAGCCTTGAGGTCTTTATCCCAGACTCAGCCAGTGTGGTAATATTGCTCTTCCTTAACCCCAGAGAGGGCTGCACTCCTACTGAGACGAGATGGCCACATGCCTCCAGACTGGCTTAAGGGCAGGAAAATAACTGCAGATTGAGTTTTACAAGTTAAGCCCTGGACGAAACACAACTGTGATGGGTCTTGGACTTTTTTTTTTTTTTTTTAAGTCTACACAGAAATTGGAGGTAAAAAACAAAAATCTGAAAAATCCCCAGAGAAATATGAAGGTGAGGAGACAGATGTGTGTTATCTTCGTCCAACTGTTTGCTTTCAATGTAGCCATAGGTGCCATACTAGTACTACACGACTCAACCCATTTGGCTGCCAAGGTTATGCTATTCACGACGTATGAAATGCCAAGCACTTCAGACACTGCCGTGCTCAAAAAAGGTGGAATATATTTGTGCTGAGATGTACTTTGACAGAATGTCTTACCTCTATTTTTGGTAATATATACAGGTTTTCCCTAAGTAAGCAGCTAGGCAGTACTCCTCCAATCGCTCAGCCTAAGAAGGCCTTGAAGAGCTGGGACAGCACTTTCTGGGGACCACGAGCAAGGGGGGGCACAGGAGAAATGAGACCACTGTAACCCCGCTGTGCTTTTACTCAGCAACCTCCTCTCCAGATCTCTCTCTATCTCTCAAACACACACACACACACACACACACACACACACACACACACACACACACACACACACACACACACACACACAGAATCACCCTATCACACACACAAAGTGAAAGCACACACTTAAGCACACTGTCATGAAAATCTCTCTCAATCTGACCAAACACCACCCATATATTTTTCTACATTCCAGAACTCAGCCATGAAACTCCTGAATTCATATAGACTATACAAAGAGGGTATGTGTATAATGATTGCATGTATTGATTTATATACAGTAGATCTATTTATAATCTCTGTTTTCCATAAATCCTGTGGCATGAATAAAGAAATGCATAAACATGGCTCACAGTGTATGACACGTAAACATGTCCATGCAAACTACAACACAAAACAACATGTATGACCTCCAGGTATTTTTCTCAAGCCCCACTGTGCATCTCATGTCAGTCACTCAGTACTCATGCACAGATACACACACACACACACACACACACACACACACACACACACACACACACACACTTCTCTCGGCCATCTCTCAGTCATTAACGGCATGACGCCGCGTGTGCCAGTGTAACCACTTTCCGTCTCCCGTGGAGACTCAGTATTCTCCGTGAGCTCCAGGTAGCCGTGGGACAGAGCAGAGCAGAGCCGAGCCTGTTGATAAATAATGCATTCTGAGGAAATGATGCTAAAGTGGCACGAGACGCGCAGCTCGTTAGTGGGGAAAGCTCTCCCGAGGTACAGGCCCAGATCCACACCAAAGCAACAGGGCCACCACCGCAGGGGACCAAAGCCCCAACCAATCAGGTCGCAGCATCCGGGGACACAATGTGCAACGAGCTTTGAACTCCTAACACTCTTTTAGCACAGACACTTCACCAACAAATGCATACACACACATACACACACACACAAACACAAAATACCCTCTTTTTGAACCACAGGAAACAGCTCTTTGTTTCAGACTTGTTTATAATTAGCGTGTGCGGAGAACTGAAGGAGACTGTGGTAGCCCGGGCAAAAGGAAACAAAGCAACACAACAGGATATGTGTTAAGCTACAACTGGGTGAGGTACACGCTACAGGATGCTAGAATTAGCCGTAAATCCAACATCTGGCTCTCTGCCAAACAGCAAATCAGGTACAGTCTGTCAGGTACTCTGCATAAGTTTGAATTTCTGGTGAAATGCACCAAAACCAAACACAGTCAGAGACAGTTACCAGAGACAGTAACATCTTCATTATCCAGATAATCAAGAATCTTGTAACCCAATTTAAACTAACAAAACAACTATCTCTCTAATACTGTTATACTATGTGCTTCACATTTCCCCAAAGCCATTTCCAGAATCATGTTGTCATACTAGAAATATCACTTTGTCCAAGGTAGTCAGATAGCGTACTCCATTTTGAGAAGCGTGGTTATGCCAATTTTACACCTCCATTACACAAAAAGAGAAGGTCCTAAAATAAGATATAATTCTCACACAATGAACAAGGATGAAGAAAATACGCCTTCAGCAGATGGGACGTAAATGAGAAATTTAGCTGTAGGCATTTTGTCTCATTCTAGCAACAGAAAGAGGGGTGGTAGTGGGGATCAAGGCTGAAAAGCTGGATAAGACTCAATAGTCATTTCAGGAGTGTGTGGGCTACTGCTCTATAGGCCCATTACAAATACTGAGTGTCAGAGTTCAGGGATATGAAGAAAAGTGTGGAAAATATCCAGCAAAGATCTATTCAATCACTTTAACCGCTTTAATTAAACAAAAATTCCTCAGAGCTTTTAGGACTTGTGCTTTAGGTATGAATGCTGGAATCCAGGACAAGACATTTCTATAAATGGCTATAAACAAAATTGAAAAATAGGTTTCATTTGTAGCACCTTAAAAACCATGCACTCAGCCCATTTTCGTTCTGTCTGACAGGAGAAGAAAGGGCTAATATATAATTTAGCATTTTAAAGATCGAAGAAAAAGGAGAGGGCTTCTTTCGGTGTGTTTAGTGCTCAGGTTCTGAAGGGCCTTTTATCACTGTTTGTTATCTGAGGGTCTGGAGGTCCCAGCTCAAATTTATTGCACCCAAACAACCCTCAGATTCTCCACTGTGACTTTATGGGGCTTCCATATACGTAGCAAGTCATGAATTACTAGCAAAGGACTTCCCATCAATAACCTATTGTAGGGTCTTACAGGCCAAAATAAAAACAAATAAAACTTTTCACCACTCGTAAACCGAAAGACATTCACCACATGGGATGAAAAGTAAAATATGTTTTGATCTAAAGCTGTGTGTGTGTGTGTGTGTGTGTGTGTGTGTGTGTGTGTGTGTGTGTGTGTGTGTGTGTGTGTGAGAGAGAGAGAGAGAGAGAGAGAGAGAGAGAGAGAGAGAGAGAGAGAGAGAGAGAGAGAATTTCTGTCTGAGTTTCTGTAAGGGAGTAAAACGAGAAACCCAAAAACATCACACAGAATCCCACCTTGTCCAAATCCAATCTTTCCTCCAAACCGTGTGTGCGAGCGTGGCGATAAAAGCCAATCCTAAATCCCTGACACCGCCTGGTCAGACTCCACTAATCGCCAGCACCTGCTCCTCTGATCTGATCAACATAACTGGCGAGTGTCCCCTGCTCCCCACTCTGCTACATCCGACCTCACTAACTAAGACCTTCACAGTTACATCTCGGCAACAAACTCAACTCACAATAACATTTGAAAAGCAAGCCAAATATTTCTGCTTCTCGTTGTTTTTTGTCTTTTCTCTACCATCTTCTTAACCTGTCAAAACCACTATGGGGATTATACTGATATTTGAATCAGCTATCTGTAATTCTGCACAGGAAATTAGGGCTCAGAAATTACACTAGAATGCAGTAGTACCTAAACTGCCTCTTAAAACCTGATCAAAGAACAAATGCACCAAGCAATGTCAAATAGCCAAATCATGACAATCTGCCAGCAGTTGTTCAAAAACTAACAGCGTTGTTCTAGCAGCATCTGGTCTAATATTCGCTCAGCTTTTATAATGCATTGGAGCCATGCCAACATGAATTTTTCAGAGCACTCTGCCAAGCCTGCATCATATAAAGAAGTCTAGCAGTGCATGGATTATTTTTCTGGTCATTGCCAGGGACAAACATGCCGTGACTTTTAACAGTGCTGTGAAATGGCCTGGCACGTTTGCTATAGCATGTTATTGTGGGTTATTGTTGGTGAGTTAAACTGAAAGAACACTTTGCCCAGTTCAGGTGCCCTGCCATGATTTTGAGTTTTGTATCAAAGATGCTTTCTTCATCTATTTACTGGCAGAGTTGATATTGGAGTTCCATGGGACAGCATCCACATCAACCCTGTTCTAACACCAGACTGTGCACAAATAAGCTTCACTCTTGCATCCACAAAAACCAACTGTTCTAGCACCAGACTATTCACTTATCAGTTTCACTCTTGCATCTACACCAACACACTGTTCTAACACCAGATTGTTCACTTATCAGCTTCACTCCTGCATTCACAAAAGCATTTATACCTGTTCCTCTTCAGGTTTGTGTCTCGTGTCATTTTGCCACTTCTCCTGTCCTCCCTACACCTCTGCCTTTCCTCCTCCTTCATTCCTTCCTTCGTTCCACGCAGGCAGCCAGTGAGCAGGCCAGCACTGCACGCCGCACATGAAAGCTCTGTCACTCTGGAGAGCGTGACCACGGTGTGATTTATTTGTGCAGGGCAGCTCTCCCTAGAGTAAGCTGTTATTCTTTTCCCCTCTCCGTCAGTGAATGCAATCTTGCCACAGCATCACGGCGGCCATTTGTCATTATTTAAGCCCACATTTGCTTCCCTCCAGAGGTGCCCATGGCACCCGGGTCATTTTCCCACTCCCCTGCCAAAAGCGGCCTTAAGGCCCCACAAATATCTCATTAGTCATAGTTTGCCTTTAAGTTGAATTAATCGGACAAAAACAGACGGTGTGAGGGAGAGAGGGGGAGAGAGAAAGAAGGCGGCAAAACAATAATTTATCACAAGTCTATCCCACTCGTTCTGAGTCATAGGTAATTAATACATCATTTGATGTTAAAAAAGAAATAAATAAAAAAGAAGAAATGAAACAGAAAATAGTGAAATTGAGTCAGTCTTTGACAGACGCAGACATCAAATGGTTTGAAATTGTCGATAAATATAGCATTAAAAACAAGCTGATTTGAAAAAGCGATTGCAGCAACTTCTGCACACTCAAGGCCTCCAGCTGAGTGAAGCTACAAGCAAAAGAATCCGCCCCTGCAATGCCAAAACACACACACACACACACACACGCACACACACACACACACACACACACACACACACACACACACACACACACACACACACACACACACACACACACACACACACACACACACACACACACACACACACACATTCATCTTGTCCTTGCAGATGCCACTTGGAAGTCAGTTAGCTCTTCCACACCAACCTGAAGCCTGGTCAAAACAACAGTGTGATCTGCCTACCAGCAATATGTCTCAAGGCTAATTAGGCCATGTTGTTGCCAGGCAACTGGATTGATCCAGGAACTCGGTGCACAGTGTTGGTGGACTGGACCCGTGCCGGCCTGAAGGATGCCTGAGCAGAATACTCAGGAAGATAAATAAGACCACTTCAGCCCTGTGCTAGCGGACAGAAGGTCATTGTCTCCTCAATTATCTGATATTTCCAAATTTGTTCACCTTTGGACGTGCACGGGTAAGAGACAGTGAGGGCTGCTGCAATTTGATTGCTCATGATGGGTCAAATACTGATGTAGTGCATGGTGGGTCAAACACTGATGCACTGACAGTTCACCACTGGAGTGGGTCTGAAAACTGACCTGTGCTCTGCAAGTAGCCGCTCCTCGAAGCAAACTTTATTTTAATGAGATTACCATTGGAAAGTGGAGAAAAAATGAATATAAGCGAGACAGAGGAAAAGAGTGACAAGAAAAGCGGCTGCTCGTCTGTAACCCCTGAAATCATATGCACGGTGCGTCCCATTTTGCAATATTTCCTTGTTAAAGGTGACAGACCATTCATCAACGTAGAGCGCCTTTCATCATAAATGAGGCACTGAATTATTCATTTCCACTACCTTGGGTCTCCTGTCTGAATTTTAGTGAAACTTTTGCTGATATCTTCTGCCAGCTTCTTTTTTCGTCAGGCCCTCTTTTTATCTGAACCAAAATGATTACTGAGATATTGCTCAAACCATCTAGATGAATGATGTATACTCTGTCTAAATGGCACGTTTTGTGAGTCAACAATCTGTCTGTGTGCTTTATTTATGCCCACTGATGTTTCTCACTTTCTACCTAACTCAATCCATACGATACATAATTACAGAGGTAATTTCTACACACCTCACACTCAAAATGTATTTACTAAAGCCCACCCCTTACACACCCTAAGCCGCCACCAACCCCAACCCTCCCTCCCAACCACCTTCGCCCATCTAAAGCCCAGCTATTCTTGTGGATAATTATGCCAGTCTTTTGCTTCTGTGTCATTTGCGACAAACCTGACACAAAAACACACACACACACCGACACACACACACAAACACACACACACACTGTGTGTGCGGGTGCGTATCTCTCTGCGTAGCTCATTCCTCATCTGAGCAGCCCTAGCACCGCCCTGACAACATGCAGTGCACTGGGAGGTTGTCCCCAGGTTGAGTTGACGTCCCCAGTAGAGATGCACACACCACTCCCCCTGCATCCGCGCCATAATTACCCGACACTGATTTGTCCCGTCGGGACACGGCCTGGCTAATTGCACACAAATAATCACATGTTTGTCAAGGCCTCTATAATCTAGCCTCAGTAGGCCAGGAGAGGAGAGCCTCAATAGATCGTCTGTCAGACCCATGCAGGGATGTCTCGTCCTCGGGCCCATCAGAACCCATTCAGCTGTCTGCAGCATAGCATGAGACACAACACACAACACAGCCAGGGCTCAGGAAGGTCAGACTGAGGGGAAGACTATGTATGGGGTAAAAGTTACTATCAGTAGTAGTAGTAGTAGTAGTAGTAGTAGTAGTAGTAGTGGTAGTGGTAGTAGTGGCAGCATTACTAGTAATAGTAGTGTTACTTCGTTTTCTTTATGTATGGAAAGCATTAAATACTTAAATATTAAATATAGCACTAATACTTCTTCTCAGGAAGAGCACAGCTATGACCTGACACATACAATCAGTTTTTTGAACAGCTTATTGGGGTTTATGTGGGGTATGGCTAAATTACCATCCAAGACAAGACATACCGTCCGAGACAAGATAATCAGAGTAGCATACCTATCTGAGAGAATAAATAATTTAGACTGATTACACTGGAAATGTATTGACAAAAGGTAAAATTTACAAGCTGTGAAAAAGTCCACTCCTCACTCTAATTATTATGTAGCAGGCTGTCTAATTGTTGTGACAGACAGTGAGAGGAGGGCATTAGCCCTAGCTGGTCAGGCGGATCAGCATCCATAGATGGATGTTGGAACTAATAGGAGTGGGTGGAGAACTGACTCCGGGTTTTCCACACTGTCATCATTTCTCATCAGAGTAGAACACATTTCCCACAGGATGCCGACATACACACCTCACTTGCCTTTATTATTGGACATCTGTGATACTACACACAGTAATGGTCATGGCAACACTGCTGATATGAACGCCCAGTGTCAAAATGAAGGAATGGGTAATTTCATACATCATCATTATAACTCCAATCCCTCTCAACATCTTAAGCCATTTTAATAAAGTAAGCAATACACATATTTTGCAGATACAAAAATGACCTAGTCAACCATCTTCGAGTAGAGGAGTGTTTATTTGCCAGGAACCCAAACCCTAAGCCTTACCCTATCTCTTGCAAGCACAATGTCATGAGAAACCAGCATATCTGTACTTCTGACCTCCAACACCACAAAGTTCTTCAAAAACTCCCCAATGCCACTGCACTTTTTTCTAACACCTCCCCTCCTGAAGCTATCTCATCTTACCACCCCACACCCCCACACCACTCCCCATTCTCCTTCTCCTCTGCCCTGACCTCCCTCTGAATGACTACGGTCCTTGCAGTTCAGCAGCCCAGTCATTAATAATATCGGGGCGTCCGGTTCTCGATGCTGATCCGACCATCTCCCCCCTGTCACCCGGCAACAAATTAATTCCACTTATTTATCTCAGGCGCCAAGGCCGGCGTGGCTGGAATAACAGTTTATGGAACAAAAAGAGCAGGAATTATGGATGGTGCGTTTGTTCTGACAGGACCATTTGTTCTTGCACGCTTTCAGCTGAAGATAAAGTTCATAACAATCACTTTGATAACTAACACCGTCAATTCCATCCCCGCTCATTCCATGGCTCCACACTTCTTTTTTTCCCCCTCTTCTGTGCTATGCATGTTTTTTTTCCTTTCATTGTTTTTGTTTACTTAACCAAAAAAAGGGGCTGCATTGGAGATGAAGATCAGGCAGTCAAGCTCGGCTACATGCTCTCCATTTCAAAAGGGCTGGGCAAAACAAGTGAAACCCATCCAAGTAAGCCTGTTCCACCTCACTGGGCCTCTGTGGTGAAAAACAACCTTTATGCAAATCACAGATTGCTGCCTTTCTTCAACAGCAGCAATCAAAATAACTGTTGATGGCAGAAAAAAAAAATCTATGCTAATATGTTACGACGAGAGATTTAAGAGGGTTGTTTCCATGTTTGTATGCTGAGCCAATGGTCCACTAATTGTCCAAACAAACAGGACCGAAAAGACATTACACATGTTGATTTCTTTCATAAGTTAAAACAAATCCATATGCAATGTTAAGTGGCATTCCAGGGAAAGCACAAACACAATGAATAACACATGACGCTTTGGTGTCTGCGGATGTCTGTAGAGAGTAAAGCATGTGTTTCTACACTGTCAGCTCAAAACAGCACATTTCATAATCGTTCAACCACACAAAGAATTATTCAATACAGAGCTATCTATTCTCTTTTTTTTGAAAAAGATACAATTAGTATATTCTGATATTTAGCAAAGGAGTGACTAAGGAGGAAATGACTATGAAGCTGGTAAATTAACAGTAAAAACGTTGCCTGGTGTCCCTTTAACATTCCAGAGTGCTAAATACAGTAATATACCTTTAATAAACAATTAGGCGTATGGATATGGACATGGCTGAGTGTAACGAGCACCAGCTTTCCGAAAACTACTGTACAGTGAATACACAATAGTGCTGTTACATGTAGGCTAAGCCACTTGTAAATGCAGTACATCAAGTCTTCTATGACTTCTGCTGAATCATGCCCACTCAACAGAAATATCGATTAAGAGAATTCAGTGGAGAAAGGAAACAAGTCTCTGTAGTGTGAGAAGGCATACAGTATAATATCCATCCAGATGGGAAGGCAAATAAGGTCATTACTTTTGTCACTGACACATGCCATTCAGTGGTAGCCTTCCCATAGACCTCTCTAGCAAACAGTTCTCTGATGTGTATTGTGCTAAGCTGAACTAAGCTGCGCTAAAAGCTAAACTTGCTGCAATTCATGAAGTCCACTGGCTTGGAATGCTTCTTGCAGAACGAGGAATCCCTTTCAAGAAGGCTGACACAACTCTTACACTTTTAATGGATGTCAAAATTGTAGTGCTTAAGAATTTCCCGTCAAGAAGAAGAAGATTATAACAATTATGGAGAGGCTTTTGCACCGGATACTGAGAGGGGGAAAACTCAAATAGCCATGAAACCAGAGGCTGTACAAACAACAAATATGGAGTATTTCACCAGCTGGTCTGCAGCAGCTGTAATATGTAATCCTTCAGAAAGGAGAGGGAGGAGAGACCATGCAGCTTAGCAGTTTAAGCACTAGATTCTGGACTATGGAATTGCAGATCAAACTGGGGAGATTTGAACAATTGTTTGTTGCATTTAAAATCCCACCAAGATGGATGTATTACAGGGGCCGGATGGATGTCTGTGTTGGAATGCTATTTTTATCCACAGAGTGCAGCCCGAGAGATGTTGCACCATATATTAGTACGGCTACATTTGAAATGCTGGACAAATAACTAAAGGTTAAGCAATACAGAATATATTTTTATCATTTTTAATAATTTTTTTTTTTTTAATACACAACATGTCTGTTTTTTGGTGAGTCAAGTAGAAACAGACAAAGACAGCCCTGACAAAGATGGACTCCAGGGATCTACAATTATGAAAGCTGGAGAGGTCAGCAGTGACCCCACAGTGAAGAATCTACTAAGGCTGAGCCAAGCCTCCATCAAACGGGTCCATGTCAACCAGGCCAATGACTTTAATTAAGCTTTGGTTTTGATTTGTTTGTGTTAGATAAAACATTTTCCCAAGCTCTGCCGTTGACTCAGCTTTGGCAACATTATCTATGAGAATACATTGTATCCAGTCAAAGTCACTGCATAATAGGAGGAGGCCACACATCCTAAATTGACCTTTAGAAGTTCCTCATGCAATATCCATCTGTGCCTGCCAAATGTATCTGGGCAGTAGTTCAATATGGGTGTGGACAGCACAGACAAACCCAATTAGTCCACTGTTCCCAACACAGAGGATGTCATCACCCCTCATATACTTCTAGTTTCTTTCATGAAAACAGCATTACGCAACAACTCTCTGTGGAAATAAAGCTAAAATAAATTAATAACTAAAAACCACACAATAAAAACAATATAACAGGCAACTAACTCCTTAGCACATACTCTGAATAGCAGCGCACTTGCCACTACTGCATATGGTGGCCCTACGGCTTACCATTATAGCGCTGCTAATTACATTTTACCTAGAATATCATTCTTGTACAACAGACGCTTTGAAGTAGCATTTAATTATGTTGTGAATTTGACTGAGTGGCGATGGGGCTGTCTTGCCAAAAGCTAGAGCTCTGGATAACTCTCAAACAAGCATGCAATTTGACAGACCAAAGCAATTTAGCTTGTTAATGTTAATGAACGCCGATTCACTATTGCATTGCGGGAGAGGACAAAGCAAGGGGGAGAGAAGCCTCGCACTCATCTGATTGAGACTGAACGCTTCAATTCCATTTCTGTTTCCCAGGGCCATATCTTTCCAGCTAATGGTTTGTTTATGCCATGTAGGAGGCTGTTTTGAGTGGTCTATAATTGTTTTATTGACACCCGTCCAACGACCCCGCGGCAGTCCCAGCGTGCCTGCCTCTCATCTGTAGCGGATTTTGTATCCTGTGTGTTAAGGAGGCTAAGAGAGACGGATTCTGCGGAAGAGATGTCAGTCATTCCTGACCTTCAGCCCCTCATAGTTCTCCTCCCACATGCTCCATGAGTCACACGTACAGTACTCTCTGTGGAATACCCCTCCAAGGACCCAATCAAAAACATCTCTCACTTAATGTAGCCAATATGACTTGAAGGAGAAAAAAAAACTGCTCCAAACCCTGGGAGCTTAACTACTTTTCTCCACAGGTAAAGAGCGTTTCCAACCAGAGCCACACAGAAACACATACAGTAGGACTTGCTCCACACTGCAGGGAGATCATGCGCAGCAGAAGCCATGTGGAGCTGCATGATCAAGTGCTACACGGTGCAGCAAGTAGATTATACTGTAGGAGCGCTGAATCTCCTACCAGGAGCTGGACTGAGAGCTTGTACGGTTCCAAATCCGTTGGTGTAGGAGAGAAGGAACGAGTGAGAGAGAGAGAGAGAGAGAGAGAGAGAGAGAGAGAGAGAGAGAGAGAGAGAGAGAAGCATGTGCGATGCATTAATAACACAGACCTCCAGGAGTTCACCACTCTCCACTCCCCCTGGGGAAGATGGGAAGCTGTCTTGGGATGGGTTGTTATATTTCACACTTAATGATGTGCAAGAGATCTCAAGCTCCGATCTGCCAGGCTTATTTTACACCCTGACATGGCCGCTCAATTAGAGCAAACAGTGGCCCAGGCTCCGGTGCTAAATAATAAATACAGGCTTGCCAGTAGGCTCCAGTGGATGGAGCGGGCATACCAGGATACTGTAGCAAAATCAGGGGAATCTAAGGTTTGGAATGATTGATTACTCAGGGTTTACTGTTTTTATAGAATAAAATATTACTCGGATGACATTAATTATGTTGTGTGTTTTTGATTTGAAAAAAAATCTATGTGTTTCTCTATGGTGTTGAGATGCTTTCGTTGAGAATACATTTCATTCCCTTCGATATAAAATTTCCCTCATTGTTATCACAGAATAAAGCTGATGCTTTATACCTCTCTTTACTCATCTTTACCAGGGGTGTCAATAAATGTGAAGGACGCTGTAAATCCGCTATTCCCATTCTGATGACCGCATGAATTACCTTCAACTTGAAATAAATGTGCCCATCATCATAATAAGAATAATATTTCCCTCAGTATCTTCTTTCTTATAAAACCACAACTGCAAGGGGATGATTTGTAATTCAGCACAAAAGAGGAGCCCTCAGATAAAAAGAAGATAAAGCACATAACTATAGTATATCAAATCAGATAGTGCTTTTCTGCAAAGAATAAATACTACTGCTACTGCCACACACACACATACACAAACACACACACACACACACACACACATACACACACGTATAGTAACAAACATGAATGTATTTCCATATGCAAGGACGTGCATACATGCACATGTGAATGTTTCAAATCAATTTCAGCACAATCCATTTTGTTTCCATTTCCACACACACACACACACACACACACACACACACACACACACAGTAGCACTGATGTGGCCTCCCCGCCTCCTCTCCTGCCTCCCTGAGAGGTGGTGCATGGCTGGGGGAGTGGCTGGCTGTGTACATGACGGTGATCAGACTCCCAGCACGCAGCTCTGCAGTACTGCTGTCTGCCTGCTCGCTGGCCCTCTCCCTCTGCACAGTCAGACGCCACCACTAATTGGGCTGATGTGAACTTTGCCAAAATGCCATAATCAGGTTAAAGGCATCATGGAACTAGATCAAGGCAGCCTCATTTAACATGTATTTTAAACTAGCTAGGAAATAAGATAACAGTGACTGTGAGATATTCTCTGTTCCAGGGTGAATACCACATCTCTCTCTCTCTCTCTCTCTCTCTCTCTCTCTCTCTCTCTCTCTCTCTCTCTCTATGAGGTTAACAGATAAATAATTAATTAGATAAATTAGATTTATCACCTTTTGCTAATGTATATAATATTTTAGTATTGATACAAGCAGGCAAGACTACAATGCATGTCTCTAATGACAGTCCGACACAGTGTGTTCATAATGCTTTAGACCTTGCCAGAATACGCCTTGTGAATCATCCATGTTTCTGGGAATTTGGACAAAGGCTGATATTCAAATCTACTGCAACTGCAACTATCCACTTAAAACCCCTAGACCTTCAAAAAATTCTGTCTCTATTCTGTGTGTGTAGGATTTTTTTTTTTTTTTTTTGTTAAATCCAGTCCCTAGAGATCTAATTATAGCACTGTGGTGAAAGGAGTAATGGTGCTAGTAACCTTTGTGTTGCTCTTATTGACGTCACCATTGTTATTCAATGCCATTTAACACTCTGCCAGTGTCAGATTAAAACAATCGCTTGGATTACACGGCACTGAACTGCACACAACCTAAGGTCACTGCACTACTGTATGAGTGGACCAAAGGAAGCTATATTTCTACTTCTGCATAAAGTGCTTCACGTACACAGAGAGCCCTCTGCGTTGTCGGAGAACTTCTCCGCAGCTCTATGTGAGCCCCCAATATTTTTTTCTCACACAGGCAAGTCAGCAGAGGCTTTCAAAATGGCAACTTAGAAGGCCACCTGTGGCGTTTTCAAGGTGACATAACATTACAAAACGTTTAAAACGTCACCCATAGGGATGAACAGGAACTGTGTAAAAACGTTCAAAACGTTACGACCACTGAATTCGCCATTGGTTCGACACATTGTTACATTGCATCCTTTTGGGACTCTTATTCTGACATTTCAAGAAGGTGGTATAACTTTGTAAACATACCCTAAACTAACTTCTGTGTGCTCAAGCAATGTTATCAATGGTCAAGTTTATACTTCGACCCAAGTGCCATGTCATTCAGAGCCTACTTTTTAAAAAAAGTTGGCTTTTTGAAATCATCTGCTGACTTGCCTGTGGGTCACCTATAATGAAAAGTGAATAACAAGCTAATACTAAAAGATGCAGGTTTGGACCTTTATGACTTGAAGGGTTGAAGTAAGAGATAATGGCCGACGAAGTGACCGGTACAATGAAAATTATGGCGAGGTGGAGGTTTAGAAAGTTGGCGACATGAGCAGCCGCACAAATTATTTCCATCGAACCGGTCATCTCGAAGGCCATTATCCCGCTTATCTCCTGTTTGTATGTATCTCTCATATATTTAAGCAAATGTTGAAAACATAAAAGAAACATGCAACTCCAATTTAAGTTAACCTGTTTTGTTGGGGTCCTATTTTTGTGTGAAAGTAGATCTAAAAGGCTGCTCACTGTTGCTATAGCTACCATTCTAAAAAGCATTGATATGGAACGGTGGTGAAACTTTTTAAAGGAGAAATGTCTCATGTAGCCAGTTATACAAAATTAATGGCCACCCCATCAGCCAATCAGAAAAGAGAATCGCATTCTGAAGGGAGCTAAATAATTGTGTTTTTGTATTTTAAAAAATACAAGACCAAGCCCACGTCCCCAATAAATAGTAAATAAATAAAAGACATTTCATATTTGTCTATGTCAGCTGTGGAATAATTCGTCCACCTTTGTCTTCATCTTCCAAGAAGTGTGGGGCGGGGAGCTAAAAATGCCCCAAGAGCCTCACCTGCCTAAACAGAGTCATTAGAGAGGAGGCACCCCTTCTGCAGCTCTGCCCGTAACCTTCACCTGGGGCCCGCGGGAGCAGCACACACACACACACACACACACACCCACACACACACACACACACACACACACACACACACACACCTCTCTAGAGGCCATGGTGGCCTTTGAAGCTCCAGGGAGCCTTTGAAGGAGGCATATTTACAGTTCAGAGCCAGCCTTGATATCCACCTACCAGAGCATTTCTGCACTTTCTCCAGGATGACAGAAGGGGTTTGAGTCAATTTAAACCTCACATTTAGGAGTTGCTGTTTTTTATTTTTTATCTCATTTGTGCACATGAAAATAGATTAGAAAAAAAACACAACCTGACCAAAAGATACGTAGCTGGATGGAAAACAGCAATTATGCAGAAAGCACTCTCACGGTTAACTTCAGTGCTAGCCAAATGAGTCACGACAAGGCAAATAAAGAAATGCTGTGCGCACTGTGTGTTACACGATCATAACAGCAGAATAATCCAGAGGCCTCCCACCTCTACACGCACCCCCCCACCCCACCCCTCCCCAATGTTCATCACACAGACAGTTAGTTTACTCCTGGGCTCTCTGCGAGGAGGCCATTCCATTACCACTGCATTACAATTCATCTGGTGACAATTGCAAAAAAATGACATAATGATTGTGCACTCTCCATTCGCCAACAATAGCGCCGTAATAATCTCACCACCATCTCATTACAAAATGAGCATTTCAAGGGGAATTCTATTACTCTCCAAATAAAAGAGATTAGAAACATCTCCATAACAATACCGCCTCTATCCTCATCCTCTACCACCTACATATTTGGGTTCCCATGACATTTTTTTGCACTCTATGAATTATATATGGATATTGTCTCGTGTTTATTCCCCACAGTATTTTAACACATTACATTTTTTTCTCTATTTCTCATCTCTCCGTATTCTTTCATCTTAATAGGTACTGTTTTTACTACAGTAGGGAGGAGAAGTCTCAAGGCCAATGAAGTGGTTGTGGGGAGCTTCATTTTTCTAGAAAAACATTTTTTTTTTTTCATTATAAATCTATGAACAAACACTACAACACTACGAATAAACTAAATCTATCACCATTGCCTGATGCTATAAACAATCCTGGAATGTCCGTTATAAGGGGATGCCTTGATGGACCAACCAAATCCTCTCCATTAAATAGGGGCTCCAAAGTCAGTTCTCAGGGGAATTTTAGAGGAAGTTTTCACAAACATGACCTAAACAAACTACTGTCTAAAATCTAAACCAGATGGTGCTAACCAATGAACAGTCTCAGATTGTTACTCCAAGGCTGTAACTGAGATCATAAAAAACAATAATTCTATGGAGGGCCAGCCTTTGTTTCATGTATTTCCCTTACAGAATACTGACTTAAATTAAGAGGCCTAGTCTTTTTTGACACAAACACAGAGCTGCCTAGAGTGGCTTTAAATCCTTTGTCCTCACATATTCCCATTGGAAATACAGTAACTGTGTGATGAACACAGGCCAGTGCACAGTGATTCAGCAGCCCCAAAACTCTGGGCTCATCAGGGGCAGTGGATACACCAAAGTAGTAGCCTATCCTTGAAACTGCTACAGTCTGCAGCACTCAATCTGCATATTTACCAGATAGCATTATGCATGGTGTCAATCACATCAAATGTGTCTCAAACTAGTTGAGAGGCAGAAAGCAGTGAGAAATATTTCCATTTCTTTGAGCAGTGATGATAATCACAGTCTGAGTGTGTGTTTGCCCTTTCAGGCTGTGTGTCCTCTGTAGAGCTCTGCTGTATTCTTGTGACTTGGCCTTGATAGCAGCGCTAATAAGACATTCTCAGCACCTCCTCACTACTCCAACCAGCTGACCTGTGACCCTGTGGTGGGACTAACACTGAAACGCAATGACCAGGAAACTACGCTTGCTTTACTCTCTCTCTCTCTCTCTCTCTCTCTCTCTCTCTCTCTCTCTCTCTCTCTCTCTCTCTCTCTCTCTCTCCATTCAGTAGAGGGCTATGTTATTCTCTTGCTACTCTTGGGCACTGATGCTGGCAATAATGCACTGCTCAAACTAGCCCCCATTAAAGCAGCAGGATCACCACACACACTCACCCACCACACACACACACACACACAAACACACTCACACACACACACACACACACACACACACACACTCACACACACTTTCGTAAGATTCCTGTTTGCTTAAGACATATGGCACTTCAGAGCGCTGTCCTACTTATCCACCTTAATGCTCTCCCTTATGCATAATAAAATCTCCATTGATAGTGTGATGTATAGCACAGTCCAGCTGTCAACCTCCTACAGTTTTATCTGTGTCTCCACTGAAAGGTCCTTTTCATGTTTGCTGAATAAATGACAGTGGTCATTCAGAACCAAGATGAAAATATCTGACCGGTGAGGTGTCAGGAGAGGCCGCTGTGTACAGTATCACACACTATAGCCTCGACAGCTCCTCTCAAGAACACTGGGCAAAAACACAATGTGCCATCTCCACAATAGGGACGGAGAATAGATACCACTGTCTACCATGCATGCATACATCATCCATACATTCACCCACTGATTTCCTGCCTCTCTCATCATGTGCCTTGTTATGCATGGCTCTTTGAGATAGTTTGGTGGAACATAGTGAGTGAGTAAGAGATGGATGGGAGGGACGTCAAGGCACAGAATACATCAAAGGAAGGTGAGGGAGTAGGTAGAAGGAAAAACTGCAAACACACACACACATTATCTACACATCAACACGATCACATGAACAAATACACACACACACACACACAAACTCACACACACACTCACGCACATGCGCACACACACACACACACACACACACACACACACACACACACACACACACACACACAAAACACACACACACACACACACACAATGAAATGGTTTAAAGCCATAATCCGCATTTCATTGAAATTCTGCTTCATTCCTCTCACTACTATTGCGCTCCATCCAAAACAAATCTCTCCAGGGCAGTCTCTACATACGACGCCCACTCTGGGACGGCTTGCTTCCTCAGCAACATGGCCACTATACTCTATACTATACTATACCATTTCAATCAAGTGCATAAGAAACATACACATGTCCAAGAAAAACAAATAGATAGTTTGATGATGTGCACTAGAGGCAACAAACAACAACAAAAAACAAAACAAAACAAAATCTTTGATCACCACTATATTTTTTTCAGTGAAGAAGCATAGATTTTTCCGCTAGTGGATGCTATCTGGAATCCCTCTATCAAGCGCTAAGATTTATGATGGCTCTCACCTGAAGGGCACCCATATTAGTCTCCTCCCTGCCATCAGAACAATAAACAGAGCCGCCCTCCGTGTGATTGAGGACACACAAAGGGCTATTTATAAAGCATGGATGAAATCTGTCCGTAGTACCCGAGGTTAATGGGACGACATTTCGTAATGAGGGTGGGGGGAGGGAGGGGGTGGAGGGGTGGTTGCGAGTGCCTAATTGTCCTGTCTGCTTAGCACAACAAGGTGGAGCATCATTGATGGCACTCCTAAACCTCGTGTGCTAACCCGCCGCTCGAACAATATCTATTCAAACCCCAATGCGATTGTGCTCCCTTATGCAATGAATGATTCATAACCTAAAAAAATAGAAAGAAATGTGTTTAGTTTCCATTGAAATGAGGGAGTGTGTGAAATATGTGGTTGTGTGTGTGTGCTTGAGTATGCATGTGTTTATGTATGGCAGTGTGTGTGTTGCGTGGCAGAGAAAGATGAAAGTCTACCTCTAAAGAATGGCAAGCTCCCGGGGGGCATGTTGGTCTTGAATCTAATGAGTCAGTACGGTCCTCCTGAGACAAATTGCCACTGACCTCGGTGGATTTGCCAGAGTGCACTCTATTGGAAATGAGCTATTTCATTTCCCACAGGGGGCTACACCTCTTTCTCAGCATGCATCCATGGCAAACATTCACTTTTGGGGGCATTTGTGTCACCCAGGAGAGACACCTGTCAAAGAGCAGCTATTCTCCTTATCTACGACATTTCACTTTTTTAGCAAACCCACATTGCTTTTGAGTCATTACAAAAGGACGTTTGTCTATTGTGTTTGGAAATCAAGATGGCAGTTGTAGTTTGTTTCTTTTTTTGTTCTTGTGGTGTGGATAACAGCAATGCAGTGGCTTTCTTCCATATGGCACAATATAGGCAGGCAAGACAAGAGAGCGCCGCTGAATCACGATGAGTCACAGAAGGAAAGCAGCTCTTTCTGTCTTTCTCTAACACTCTCGCATGCACACACACACACACACACACACACACACACACACACACACACACACACACACACACACACACACACACACTCCTCTCTCTGTATCCCTTTGAGTCTCTCTGTCCCTTTCTTTGCCTCTCACACACAGTACATCCCACACAATGATATTCAGGTGAGAAAAGCCTTTAAATCTTAAGATAAGCATGCATATGTAATTGACCCATAAGTGACTTCAAAAACCTCAACTGAAAGAGGTGATGGAGCACAATTAGAACCCCATATCACTCCTCATTTGAACTTTTGACATCTCTCCACGGGTAAGATCACCTATAGGTACAATGCAATGTGCTGCTATCAGAGTGATCAATGAAACCACTGGCTCTGGTATCTTTTTGTTAGCCTTGAGTGATATCATGCATTCTGGTCCCAGGCCCTCAAACAAGAAGCTTGTATTTACAGTTATTCCACAAGTAATCAAATAACTATGCATTAGAAGGCTCCTCTCCAGAACAGGCTTTTCAGCCAAATCTATCACTCAATATCATCAATCTACAGTATATGCAGTATATATCTGTCTATTGATATCTATCTATCTATCTATCTATCTATCTATCTTTCTATCTATCTATTCATTTATTTATTTTGTCTGAATTCCACCATCTATTTTAGCGGGGCCAAGAAATGGAGTTTTTCATTACAGCAGCCCCTCACCGCCATCGACCCAAGATATTGATCCAAGCAAGATCTCCTTCCAGTCCACCTGGGGAGCCAGCTGAGCCTATTTCATATCGATTTCTGCCCTTCTTTATCCTGCTCTTTTACCCCCTCCCTGACTTTTGGGAGAATTTATATGCTTGTCACTGCGACCAATAAATATATTTTAGTAGTGGCCATTGATAAACATTAACTCAAAGTTAGTTTGTTGCATTTTTATTGTGGACTCCTTTGCCAATAAGGGAGTACGCCCCAGCGCTCTTGGACTGTGCCACATATGTAACTTTTGTGAAGATCATAACTAACTGTAACTGGCTGTTGAGCCATAAAAAAGCTTAGCCATCAGAGAGAGTTGTCATACATTGTTTAGTCTGAAAGACTCCCGCTGATTTCATTTCAGTGCCACTTGACGTCACAAGGGGAAAAAAAGGGCTGAGGCTTGAACACAGTCTGATCCACAGTCAAGTCTATCAGGAACAACGAGAAAAGGTAACTGTAGACTTGGAATCTAAAAAAATATCTAGATCTAGTTCTCTAGCTTCATTTGCATCTCTCTCTCTCTCTCTCTCTCTCTCTCTCTCTCTCTCTCTCTCTCTCTCTCTCTCACACACACACACACACACACACACACACACACACACACACACTTTCTTGCAGCCTCTTGTTCTTCTGTGTCCTTGCGTCCTTTTACTCACCACCTCTCCTTATCTTGTTCTCTCTCTCTCACTTTCCCTCTGTCTCACTCTGATCTTCTCCACAGCATCTGAAGCTACGATAACACCTCAAAGTCAGGAGCCAGGGAATGATAGTCTCAATCTGCTGTGTCAAACCCACCCAAGCCATGCCAGCACCCTCTCACCACTCTGGGCCTCCCTCCCAAGCTGCTCTCACTGCCCGACTCGCAGTACTCTCACACCTCCATATGCTTGGCACAGCTCCACCCCCTATGACAGGCAAGCCAAACGCAGGCAGCTAGCTTCAGAAATGGAGCTACTGTGTAGCGCTGTGAGGTAGATGTTATGAAGCAGGACTAAGAGAGATGTTTTGGCCAAAGCCAGGGATATCTCTCTTAAGAATTCAGTTTTACACATGTTTAGGTACAGTGGAATTTTCTTTGGTCAAGAGTGACATTACTGTACCCCCCCCCCCCCCCCCCCAACACACACACACACACACTCATTTCTTCCATGGATTTATAGGGTAGCATTTATTTATGTCAATCCTCAATCCTCTAATGCCAAATGTGACTTCACATCAGCAACTCTACCCTCTGCTTTGGTCTAAATCACCCCTGACATATCAAGCTTTTCACTTCCACAGCTTAGTCATGCAGGCACGCTCTATGGTAGGTAGTAAAGAATCAAAATGGCTGCCTTCTTTGGATTTCCTTTAATGAAAGAATAAATCTGGGGCTCTCCGAGCCTCTGGCAGTCTCTCCAGCGAAGCTGGCGTGCCCTCGCATTTACGGAGACAGAATGTGCCTACTTAAGGACGGCACGATTGATGATGTTGGAGACATGATGACGCATCCATTATTTTTGGTGCACGTATAGTAGCTTTTCTAAATTTGAGTGCTATGGGCAGATACTGAAGAAATTGAATATACAAGTGAAGCAAATTAGGTGGCAAGTTCTCTACACCATCCAGGGCTTAGGATTTGTTTTCACATCTTGAAACATAACAATATTTCATGAGCAAAAATAAACAAAGTAGACTATCTCATAAACAAACAAAACAATCCATAAATGTCTGAGTTAGGCCTACTGGCGCCCCAGTAAAATCCATCTTCAAACCTGATTCAACAGCAGGATTTTTTTTTCTGGACAGTAGAACACAGATGTGATCAGAATGTAAGCACTGTCAAATCACAAATGTCAAGGTAAATTCTGCCAAAGAAGTTTCCTATCATCAGGTGAAGTGCAAGGCTCAACCGACTCCCCTTAACATAAAAGGACTTCAGTTTCAAAGGTATCCTTACAAAGACAAACAACAGACCATTATTTCAAGGGTGTTGCAGGTACTGTCCTGTCACTTTCAAACAACTGATAAGTCATTCCATGTGATTTCCAGGTGCATGGAGAATTGAGGACAGAATAAGACAACCCCCCAGTTGCAACCCCTTCACTTTGGCAAGTCTTTCATATCCGAGGCAGCAAGCCTCAAAAGGGCAGGTGACTGTCAGATCAACTCAGGTGCTACCTGTCAGACAACAAACATATGTGCACGCCTGATGAACACCATGCTGACACATGGCTCCATACCATCTCCCAAAACACCAGAAGGCCTGGCAGGCTCATTCTAAGGATCGCATCCATCACACATCCCTGAACTGCTCCCTGTGACATCTCACCTTATGGATTCCCTAGTGCTGTTTCACATGAAGAACTCGTGCCAATGCATGCACAGAACTATGCATTTCAACTGAGCTGATTTGACTTTGACATTGATTTCCAATGTAAGTAACGTGTCATTTCAGCTGTTTGTCTTGAGTCTTAGAAATAAGTTATTGTGCTTAATCCTAATTATTGTAATGTGTGTTGGCATAACTTCATCATTATTCTTCCGCATATACTGTATAAGAGGGTTACACTGAGTAGAGGTTATATGGAATAATTAAACAAGGCTTTCAGATACTGCACCTAAATACTGGAGGAATGGAACAGGGTCGTTGGAAGAAATAAGGGGATTGTAACGCATACTTAAGCAACAGTGAGCTATGCCCTTCACTGACGACTATAATCCTTGTCGACAAGCAGTTCTAAGCACTATCAGTGCCTCTCGCTTCTTTCCACAAAGAAAAGTTGGGAGGTTTGCTTTAATCACTCAAACAGTGTGGACTCACTTGGACAAGCAGAATGAAAGGTTAAAATACTAATCGCCTTGGCCAACAAAGGAGGTCTTAAGGTTTGGGCATTACTAAGTCTCCTGATGATTTCTTCTGAATCCTGTTAAACAGTCATCAAAAGGTACGACAAGTTGTCAGAGAAAAGTGAGTTTCTTCTTTTTCATTTAGTTATTCTATCCTTGGATGGTCTGATGCAAACTCTCCCCTTTATGCAATAGCATGGGAGCTAGACTCCCTAAATTTAGCTTGGAGTAGAATTAAGTTTTGTCTTTACCTGACCCTCATAACATGTGCCCTCATCTGCCCTCCACAACACATTTCATGTTGCCTTTATAGAACCAAACTGTGTGGCTCCTCAATTAAGAACTCAAAAAGAATAGGGGCAAGTTAACTCAGCCTCAATTTAGCTTTCTCCCATAGGGGTAACAATATTTTAAAAAACAGGACAATGGGTTGAACATGACACATGTCTGAATATGCATCCTGAAGCCTGGAGAAAATGAACCAATGATGGTCCTAATATGTGCAGATATGACTTATTCACTAAATGTGCCCTTTTGTATGGCAAGTATCATGGCAATCAATGTTCCATTCTACCCTAGCCTTTATGATACAGTCAGAAGTTGGTGACAGTTAAAAATAGCTTTCATACTTGATTTGTAGTGTTAGTATTTATTTAGTGTATAAAACTAATGCCATTGTCAAGCAATGCATGCATTGAAGGTCTGACAGAAGTATCTTTTTTTCTTTTCTAGAAACAGATGTTGCTAGTATGATTAGGTTAATTTTTACCCTATGGCATTTGATGTTCAAAATAGATCACAAAAATAGAGTGTTAAGAAGTCCATATGTAACAGTATTACAGTAAACAAAGAGTGCTTGCATTCTTGTAATGTCTGTGTTTTGCTTTTCTTGCTTGTTTGTTCATTTTCACGTTTTGCTTGAACTTCAACCGCAAGTTACAGTAAAAAGTCATCTGCTGATGTTTCAAACCTGTCTGGAACAGGGTTCAGATCAAACGAAACTGAACAAAACAGCAATGCCAAGACAGTTTGGCCTGGTGGCATTTAATGAGAACAGACACTAACTGGCGAGAATCACAGCTCTTTCCACTGCTACACTGTCATGAACACCAGAGCAACAATCCCAGAGGATTTACCTTACATAATTAAAGAGAGACCATTTCCATTTTCTTTAGAGCAAAAAAGCAATCAGACTAAAAAGTACACTAATTTAGCAAAAGCATGGTTCCACCTGTGAGCTCTGCTCCATTCACCCTCCGGACCTCGTTTTAAGCTCCACATGGCACTTCCCGCGATGGCAGCAATTAAATACTGCCGCCATTTGTGTGCCAGTGGTATTATGACTTATCCCATGTCCCATCCACCAGGACTAGGGAAGGGAGTGAGTCAGACAGGGATATGAGAGTAGCAATCTATGAGGCTGTGTGTGTGTGTGTGTGTGTGTGTGTGTGTGTGTGTGTGTGTGTGTGTGTGTTGGAGATTTGGGGGGGGGGGGTTGCTACATCTTCAAATACACAAGGATTCATCGACTTTCCAGAGAAGTACAGTACACCTCAATAAACCAAAGCACTCAAATCTGTCAGGAAATATTGGGAGGTTTTTATCTATAAAGAATCTCATATTACAGGACAAGGATGCCTTTTCTTACAGTGGCAAAAATGCATGAGGATGATTTACTGTAAGCACAATTGCAAAGGAATCCTACATCTTTCAAGTGGATTGTAACCTGAAATTACAAACAAGGCAGGGCAGGCAGCACCAGTTGAGATGTGCTATGAAACGAAGAGCCCGACTACGCCAGAATTAGAAAAGCGTTTCTGTTTGGTGGGCACTGCCAAGTCAGCATATACACCAGTTCCCCTTCTGGCAAGCCTTCTGCCAACTCTGCCAAGCAGGGGGGAGAGAGTGGATGAAGGGCTCACAGGAAGTGAGATGGCATCTGCGGGCAGCACACTGTACCACTCAACTCTAAATGGGCAACAGACCTGTGCTGGTCAAATCTATCTGCAAATTTGCCTGGTACAATATATCTGTAAGATATTCTGTATTGTACGGTATGCAGAGAAGTCTTCTGTAGAAATGCTATCCAGAGAGTGCACAATGACTTGGCCTTGGCCTTAGTGTCCTTAAGAAGCAGTTAGCACCTCTCTATATTGAGGGAGCAAGAGCACTATTGACTTGTACAGTCATGCTGGAAATTCTCTACACAAATTAAAATTCAAATGTGCTCACACAGCCACAAAGAGTCTGTGGATTAGTATTGATATTTGTGCCAAAGCGCGAGAGAGAAAAATGGAAATATGCCATTAAATATCCCCTTGACGTGATGAAAAATACATGACAATAAACAAAACACCTTCAAAACAAAAACAATGTTCACATTAGCTACAGTAGGCTGGCTCCATCATATTAAACTGCCAACTTTTCTCGCACATAAAGCAGAAAGGACCATTCACATAGCTTTTTAAAGGCATTTTCAGTGACCTAATTTGCTCCCAAAATGCTGTCAATTAACAACAAAGAACAACACTCTAAACTGACCAATCAGCCTTCTGGCAGCAGCTCCAAAGATGAAGTAGAAGGCACTTACCTTGGACAGGAGCAGAGGGTCTTTTATATGTGCAAGCACTAATTTGAAGACACAATACTAAATGCTAATACAGATATGTATTGATGTACTAAATGCTAATACAGATATGTATTGATTAAATAATTTATGTGTTGAACTCAAATGTTGTTATTTAACAAAGAAATTCTACTGTATGTTTTACGGTATGTACTGTATGTTTGTACTGTATATTTGACTTTTAACTAGATTTGATTGGAATAGAAGAAGACATTAGACTGTCTGCTGCAGTGTATGTATATTTGCCTACCAGGAAATGTATGTAATGTCTTTTCACATATTTCCAATGCACCTCTCTTACCTGCTAATGTCATTTGCTGATTCCATACCACATGAAACATAAGCTACACCACACATAGGAGCTAAGCTGGCTCAAAGAGCAGCTGGCAGCAGAACACAGTGGAAACACTTGAATTTCGCTTTGGGTGTAATTTTAAATACTGGTCAATTACCATTTTCAATTACAATTCAATTCAATTATAGCTAAACCAGGAATTCAAGTTTTCCAGCGTTATTATAAGCATGTAAGTGAGGACATTTGACTCTGAACCTTGATGTCACTTTGATATTTTGTTAATGCAATTTCAATACACTACAAATAGCACTGTATGCATGGAATACATGCCCAATACTTCCTCCCAATAGGTGTATAGGATGCTCTGTGCCACAGGAAGAGAGTCAAATGGTGATGTTCAGACAAGCACTTACCCTTAGCAAGAAGGTAAAGTCTGCAGAGAATAAGAGGTGCTCATCACCCACCGAAAAGGTTTCCATTTTCTTCCACACCCGTTGTTTACCAGCGGCACCAACGGACAGGATTGTTTGTGGACCGATACCTAACGCCCCCACGTGTGAATGTCATTGGTGATGCACATGCACCGAGCAAGGAATGGGAAGTTTCACTCCAGCCATATAGACCCCAATAAAAGCAGCACCTACCTTTCCAGCGCACAGCACAATCACTGTGTTTACACACCCAACCACCGAACACAGGAGTGACATCACACTCACAAAACATGTGCATTAAGCCCAGACACCATGAGCATTGCATTGCATTGCAGAGCACTGTATTGCATTCATGTCAATAATTTACATCACAATGAAGAGGTAAGCCAAATAAAAGGAAGAAGAATGATCTGTACCTCTTATTTTACCTACAGAGTTGGATGAAATGAGTCCATGGAGAGAGCAGATTCCAGACACAAAAATACAAAAGACAAAACAAAGGGGGAAGGGGGGGTTGGGCATGGGAGAAAAACACTAATAAGACATGGTCATGAGAGAGGTAAGAGGGGTGGTCAGTATGGTGTGAGTATTATGAGAAGACACATGGGGAAGAGGGGAGAGGGGAGCTGCTCTGTCTAAGCCTCTACTGTACAGTATCTAAGTGACTGAGAGGAAGACAGCACCCTCGACACCCGACTGTACTTTGTTTTGGGCATTGCCATTGTGGTGTTAATAGCAGTAATATGGCATAGGGTATGAGATATGTCAGTCAAGCTCACTAGCACTTTCCTGACAGGCATGACAGCAGTCAAGGCAAAAGGAAGAAAAAGAAAGAAACACAAAAGTACAGTGCCCACTGCTCTTATATAACTTTTTTTGTTTCATTTCTGCCACGCTGTACAAATAAAATGGGCTCTCTCACTGTTATACACTAATACTATCAAAGGAACTGATGAATAATGGAACCATACCAACACAGGAAGAAACACATCAAGTAAGCCATTAAAGCTCAAAGACATGAAAAAAACTAGAATGGGGGTTTGCAGAGAAATAATAAAATGCACACAAATGAATACCACATCATACAATTATTATGGAGTGACTAAAAAAAACATGAAAAATAAAAACATAAAGAAAACATGAAATAGAATATTTTATAAACAACCTAGCACATAGCTCTAAACCTGATTAGCGTAGTGGCAAAATAAAAGAATGAGAAGCAGCTGGAGTTTGCAGAAGACAGACAGAGGGAGGAAGGGGGAGGAGGAGGAGGAGGAGGGACAATGAAGGCAAGGGTGGAAAAGGAACGGAACCCATACCTTGGTCGCCCATCATCAGGTGCGCAAGACCTTAAAGGAAAACAAGAGCACAGTCAGCAAAGAACAGGGGATCAAGGGAAGGATCTGTCACATGTATGGTACAGGTATCTGGCTCGATGCCTGTGACACATCAGGCAGGAAAGAGAGGGACGGAGTGGTAGGAAGGGTTAGGAAGGGGGAGACTGTTAGACAGGGGTCATCCAATGAGCTATTCGTTTGGTCGTCTCTAGTTGCAACCTCCAGGTTGCAATTCCTCATTGGTCACACTTACGATAGAGAGAGTGGTAGAAGAAAAAAAAGAGATTGTTAAAAGTTCTCTATTGTTGGTATCATCCAGAAGGCCCAACAGAAAACACCCAACCCCACATATCTCTGTTTCCCCAAACTCATTTCCCCACATATCACCTTAAAAATGTTGGCCAATGTCTTCAAAGCTTACTCTTGAAAGTTTAAGGTAAGAGCCATTATACAACACTGATTTCAAATTCATATTTTATACATGTAAATACATATATATGTTAAACTTGTAGCAGAGTCATTTTTCCCTTCATAAAGCAAGGATTTATATGTGGCAGTTACAATGTAGTGTCCTTTCAAGGAGCTACTATCTAACACAGCTGGGGCCGGTTTCCCAAAGCCTTCTTAACAGTAAGTTGTTCTTAAGGTATTCCTTAACCTCTACCTTTTTATGAAATTGGGTTATTCACAGCCTTATCTGGAGTTACAGATATGGGTTAAAGCATTATGGTCTCAGTGCCTGTGTTGTCCTAGTCTGGCAACCCCAACTTTAGCTTTAGCTTAGCAGAGGTGCTGGATGTAATGTTGCCAAAGAGCTGCTATCTGGCTACTTTACATTCCAGTGCCTATGCTAAGCTAAAGTTAAGCAAAAGGTAAAATTGGGGTTGCCAGACAAGGAAAATGCATGCACTGAGACCAAAATGCTTTTACCCACATATAGGAGGGTGAATAACCCATTTTCATAAAAGCAAAGTACATCTATATCTAGAGTACTCTTAAGCCTTTGTGACCAGTCTTTAACTTAAACATTTATGAACTTTAATATCCATAGAACATACTTAACAAATGGCCAAAAAGGCGCAAATGACAACAATCGTTGCAAGATATGTGGTTTCAGCCTCTTAAGATATAGTTGAGAACTAAGCAAAGAAGCCTCTAATGAGGTAGTTCAGGAAATATGAAGACAAATAAACAGCTTTGGTAAGATAAACTGTATCTTTTGAGTCCTCTTAAAGCACTAAGGTTGAAAGAAAAAGAAATCGTCAAGCACTCAACGAAGTGCAAATGACAACAATCAGTAGCTACAACAATGTCTTAAAGAGTACTCTAGAGAGACCTGAAAAGTAAACAACTGTGGTGAGATATCTTTCAAGCCTTCTTTACGCTAAGAGTGGGCTTTATCAGGAAACCGGACCCAGTGATTTTCTCAGTGGCACAATATACCAAAGCAATGTCTAAACTATAGCTTCAGAAAAGATTTCCCTTCATATATTGTGTAGTCTACAACTCCCGCAGGCAATTCAACAGCTTCGAAAGGCATTTTGATTCAGCTTAGATCACTTATCATATCATATAACGTAATTGCTCAATACTTAATTACTTTTACGGCTTCAATTGGATATCATTAACTAAAAGTTTTAGCTATTTATTATTCATTTCAAATAATACATAACAACTGCTAATAATTAGCTGTTTACCATAATTTCTACTGTGAAAAATGCAACACTGAATGCATAAGCATTATAGAGGATGAGTCCATATTTACACACTTACTGTATTCATCAACATGAGATGGAGCACTTAACTTAACCAGAGAGAGAGTGTTTTGGTATACAGAGGATCTTCCCAACACCAAATGGCAGTAGAACACATAATTTGTACTTACCTTGTTGTGAGGCCCAAAAGCACAAATTCCACCTGCCCACCTAAAGCCCTGACACTACTTAAACAAGCTCTAAATGCAAAAGAGATAAGAGATACCCACCTTCACCATAGAAGTCTTCTGGAAGCACATACAGGCAAGAAGAGAGAGAGGAAGACGTTTGTTAAGCAGCATGCATATTGGTACTGGCCATTGCATGACGTAACCATGCAAGGCATTAAACATCACATGCAACTATGCCTTCTAGTGCCATCATGGGGGTCTATTGGTACAATCTGACAACAGTATTTCTGTTGTGCAGTTCTTCTGTTAACCTGAGAGGTTCATTATTTGTAACAAAAAGGTCTGAGTCGCCACGTTCATCTTATGATTTTAACCCCTAGGCGTTTTAACACCCAACAGTAAAGGCCTTTATCTTATAAAAATTAAGACACTTAATGGTACAGTATGTTTTTATGGCAGTGTATTTAGTCTGCAGCTCTGCTGCAAACAAGTTATAATCAGTATTATTATATATTATAAACAGTAATAATATACAAATATAAAACTATTATTTCTGACATGTTGCACAAGGACTACTTGCTTTTAATGTTGATAATTATATGTAAAGGTTACACTTATCAGTACCAACAACTATTGTCTGTGTTATTATGTCTCTGCCCATTTGGGTCTCTGATAAAAACATGGGCTTAAGCTTATTCCAGTCTTACTGTATTGCTGTATTTATCTTATCATTCTTTCTTTTTTCAGTAGTAGCATGTGTACCTCTCATTAAAGTTATATGAAGGGATTTCTTTCTCTTCAATAAACGGGTGACTTAATCATGTTGTTTTTTTCCAACTGACATCATGCACAATACACATAACATTAGGTGAACATGTTAAAAAGCATGCATAACACAGACAGAACACTCTGGAGGAAAAGAAAAATCAGAACACACACAAACACACACAGAAACTTTTCCTAAGCAGAACAGGTGGTCAGTAAATGGAATTGACAACTATATGAGGCTGCATAAAACTAAAGCTAAGCAACTTGGACGGATCTAATTAAATGCTAGACTTGTGAATTAAAAATGATGGGTGAGATCTAAGTATTTGACTCTACCATCTGATTAATATCATATTTCATAAATTTCTATTAATTATGAATGCAGTACTATCAAAGGTCCTGGAGAAAAATTCAGGGTTAATGCAAATGCTTCTCAGTCCAGTGGGGTACCCTATGCATATATTAATGCCTTACTGTATGTTTCAATCCCATCTTAAAGAAATTTTTAAAAATGATGCTATGTTATTGTGTAATTATATTGTAAAATATATAGACAATGACATCTGTTGAAAAATATTATCTAAGTCATCGGATGTGTCTTCATAGCCTTTCCAATGTAAGGTAATTATTTCACATGAAAATCTATGTAGGATTACGAGTGTGTCTTCATTTCCTACTGCCTACGACCAGTGGCACATACTGACAGACTTTCACCTTCCCCAGTGGCTGCCAGGGGTCCATTCCCCGGTCACATGGGACAGATGGCCAGACAGCCTGCCACCCATAAAGAAAAAGCAGGCTCCTACCTCTTGCTTGCTTTGGCCCCACGCACCATTATGACCCAAAACTTACCAGTCGCCGTTGGCTCACATTCCCCAAACTCACACCATGCACCAAAATCAAACGTATGGAAGCAGCGTTTTGTGAACAAAATACATGTTAGGCAAGTGAATTCATGGGTTCCAATTGGATTTCAATATAAATGAGATGTAAATGTGGCCCTCTTGTGTGTGTGTGTGTGTGTGTGTGTGTGTGTGTGTGTGTGTGTGTGTGTGTGTGTGTGTGTGTGTGTGTGTGTGTGTGTGTGTGTGTGTGTGTGTGTGTTTTGAGCTATGATTTAATAGGATACTCGAGGCATATATTCACAAACCTCACTGATTTGCAGAAGAGAGCCAAGAAAATTGGACACTTTGTTCACAAAAGGAGAATTTGAAAAAAAAAAAAAAAGAATGGACTGCCACTCAATAAGCATTCTGAGATGGCAGAAGACCAGCCAGCAATGTGATTATGATGAGAGAAAAATCAAAAAGAAAATGAAATAAAAGTAAAGCCTATTTGCAGACACATTACAGCTAATCTTAGGTCACATAATGACTGTAAAAGCATGTAAAGGTTGCATGCAAAGGCTGTTTTAGTAAATATGCAATGACGGTGTCAATCAATCTAATAGGCACCTGAGTGTCAAAGGCTAGTCTTAGAAACATACAATGCTGAACACTGTGAAGAGTAGCTTATACTCTATAGCCATCCATTATTTTAGACATGTTCTCCTCATCAAATGTTTGAGTATAATGAGAATGAGCATTTTTGTTGTTGAATGAGTTGTTGTTTTGTTGTTGTTGTTGTTGTTGTTGTTTTTAAATGCACCAATATTAGTTATGTATAGATAGGTTATCTGTTTGTGGAATCAAAGCAATTACAGGGACAATTGGCAATTATTCGTCAAATCACTAGTATTACGTAATGGAACTGACTACACCTTACTACAGAGCTCTAAAGCCTATGCTCATACCCAAAAAGGGACTATTATTTTGTGTATTACTACTGATTTAATATTTTGTCTCTCTACAGCAAAAGATATTCACTCAACCAAACCTCACATTTTTGATACAAACATACTGTAGCTATAACCCAAAATAAAAAAAAATAGGACATCAGCTTGGCATGTTATAAATGGTGAGGCTATCTTTTCAGACTATCTTAAATCATCCATACAAGCCATCCGAATGGCCTTGTGCCATCAGAAAGAACCCCTGAGGGGCCTGACACAGCAGTCTATTCAAAGGATCATGTGTGTCCTTCAAGGCAGCCAAACACACAAGTTTGCCCGATGGATGGAACTATGACATTTAGCTCCTCTTCATTTACTCTGGGAGCAACAATCCCAGCATGTAGCAGCCCCTCCATTCAGCCCTCTCCCACTGTGCCCCTGTACCGTCTCAATGCACCGGTGTGACACTCCATAGTGCTCCTGGAACGCCTTTTCTTTCCACCTTTCAGTGCTGCTGCTCCGGCTGTACTGAGCAGCACAGCCCCGGCTTGAGCACTCGGCTGGCTGGCTTAGCTCTCAAACAGCAAGGAATATTGGCCCAATTTAACAGAGAGTCAGCCAAGAAAAAATGACACTGACCTGTTAATGTTCTTGCCTTCATAGCACCGCCACTTTGATAAGTTGCACCAAGTGTGCTTTATGGGGATTGCTCGCAGACTTTGCATACATTTTCGAGCAGCAATTTAATCATAATTAAATGGGCGTCACATCTTAATGGCTATATTTCCTGCTTAATTTATAATTAGGGAGAGCTATGTGTAATACATATAAAACATTATATAGTCCATTTGCATGCAATACCAGGCACTGCAATGCAGAACCCAGATTTAGCTAGTTGCCATATAAGTGAAAAGTATATGCATACAGAAGTATAAAAATGTTTTCCATGAACAAATATACCATCTAGTGCTGAGTATACAGACTGAAAGGAAGCACTACGTTTGATGGCTTGGGGTAAACTGTATGTAAACTGATATTGACACTGGCCTGTATTCGAGTTAAAACAAAGAAATCTCTCTCAACTGTCTAACTGTGTTGAAGCAACTGCACTGATATTGCAAACTAAAATATATCACTGCTCCAACATGCAAGAGAATTCTCAGCCATGGGGGAATTCTCATATGATGAACAATACGCTTTCATATTTTCATGTTCTACAGGCTACAGGCTTTCCCCCATTTCCCATCTACATTAACTTGTCTCTCATAACCTGTCCAAGAAAGGCTGCTGGAGAATTTGCCCTCTGGTATTACAAAGCCCTGATATTTCTTCCCAAAAGGTCTTCCCAGTCACTCTACATTAAGACAAAAACCCTGTCTCTATTCTGTGTTCACCATTTCAGCCACTGGAATCACCATTTCCGCCCATTCATTATAAATGATAACAGCTTTCTACACGCCCCCCTCCACCCCCACCCCCACCCCACACACACACACACACACACACACACACCACCCCTCTTAGTGGTTACGTGACAAGTCCAGAAAATGCCCCCTCTTGTCAATGCTTCTGTGCTCAGCCACAGCAGAGAGTGCAAAAGAACTAAAGGGAGACAAATGCTTGTTGGACTAAGCAGCAAAGGTCAATGGTAGCATTCAGACGATGGATCAATCTGCTGTTAAATTACAATTTAGCCAAAATCAAGACTAATGAGTGCAGGCGCGAGCTCATTCTTCAGCCACACGCTAGTCTGCTAATGTCCCTCAGTCTGTGTATGCGCTGATGTGTATGTGCTAGCATGTCACCACTAAGCGTCTTCCTTCCACAATTCCTCTCAAAACACAATAAACTCAAGGAGATAGAGAGGAGAGAGAGGAGAGATATGGGAGGGAGAGAGAGAGAGAGAGAGAGAGAGAGAGAGAGAGAGGGAGGCAGGCTAAGTGACCAGCCACTCTGATGGGAATCGATTAGACCTGCTGTTATAGTACTCTGGTCTGGTGTTAAATTACCATTGGCACCCTGTTGAGACTGCTAGCATCTTTCTGCCCACACTGGAGATCTCAGTCAGTGTCTTCCTCTCTGCACATACCTCCAAATCACCCACCCCTTCCTCCTCACACTTGTTTATTTTATATATATATATTATTTTACATAAGCCACCTCTCATTGCCAAACATGCTTCATACTCAGTTGCAAATTCTTAACATCCCAATTTACATAACAATCCTCTGCTCAGGACTTTTGAGCACAAGCTGATTTTCACAACCCACGTCCACTTGACAAAGACTAATATCTCACATGTTGCCCATCTTCTAAGGACCATTTCCAGACACTTTAGCCAGCATGTAATTGCTATCCTGAGAGAACCCAGCAGTAAGAAGCAGCCACACAGCGATAATGACGGTGAAGTAATAATATTATTTCAATAGAAAAAAAAATTGTTCCACTTGACAATGAGCCTTTGCCACCTTTCCTGCCACAGTACTGTAGAAGGCTGGAGGCCCAATGGGAGTAGCGTGCTAGCCTCCCACCTTGCCTTTCATTGGGCGAGCCTCTGTTTTATCTCTGCGAGACAGAGGGGATTGTGGGAACAGATGTGCTCAAGCCCACTTCCTCTTATTTTCTTAACATCTTGTGGATCGGACTGATCCACCAGGGTAATCACGGCAGAGCTGGAGTTCTAATAACCTTAATCCCAGGATTGAGAATATCTAGGATAGTATTACAGATGTGAAATAAATCTTCCTTCCTTTTTTGTCATGGGCCATCTCTGATGCACACAAGCGATGTGCCTTGCAATGGGATTATGACAACAACAAAATGAGGGCTCTTAAGTCATTCCTGCATATTTCAGAGAAACTGAGTAAGCTAAAAATGGAGTCCAACTAGGTTATCTCATTATACTTCAGACCCTGGGTTGTACTTCAAATACATACATGTATATGTCTTATGTCAGAATATTTAAAATGTGTGTGTGTGTGTGTGTGTGTGTGTGTGTGTGTGTGTGTGTGTGTGTGTGTGTGTGTGTGTGTGTGTGTGTTAAAACAGAGACTGAACATGTTAACAACACACTTAAAAACAAAACTCCCCATCTAGTCAGACAAATAAATAAGCAAACTCTGAAATGACATAATGGAGTCTAATGTTCTTAATATTATCCATGGCCAATTCTTCAATGTGTTTTAGTGCTCAGTAAGATTTCCTTGTTCTAATATGGCAAATGTCCCACCCTATGGCAAAGACAGCTTTTGCACACACACAAGTACATTAAAATGGTCAAAAGCTGCATGTGTCAAATGTAGTCTCACTCATTCATTAAATCATCTACAGTAGTGTCCAAGTCTCTAGAGTGTCAATGTATCACAAGAGTTTGCACAAAGCTAGGCATGGCAAAGGTCCGTAGTGCAGTGCGCAGTATGCACTCTGATACTCTGGCTAAAGTCTCCATTAGCCCATCTCAGCATCCCTCCTCTCATCCTGCTCACTCCCTCTGCCTCCTCTCCTCTCCTCTCCTCTCCACTCCACTCCACAGCCCAATGGTGGGAATACTTAGTCAGCTCTTACACTCAATTCCTGGGCTTAAATGAGGACAATCTCTATGGGAATTCTTCCCTATATTACTCTATTACTAACTAATTATGCCCCGAAATAAAACTAAATATGAAGTTATCTTTAATAAGAAAGACCAAACTCTTTACTGTTCATATTCATTCATTCAAACTTTTCAAATTTAACAGCATTCAAGATTGTTTTTGTGCTAAAATATACAGTATCTCATAAAATATTGTGATAAACAACGTTATTTACATAGTCAAATATCATCTCCCAAAATGCCTATTTTTTTCCAGTAATAGACCTTGTGTTGCTGCCATACCTTTAATAGCAAGGTGAGACACGAATATTCAGAACTACACAATGGTAAAAATAATAATAATAATAATAATAATAATAATAATAATAATAATAATAATGCGGTAATAATGATCAAGTATGAAAAAGCCCAATGACAATTGTAATCACAATGGTTAGTCATGGTTAAGCTACTGGCAATATTTGAACATTTTTGGATGATAAGTCTATTACTGTATGTCAGAGCTATGGCAGTCTGTATTGGCAGCCATACAGTAGAGTACTATGGTATGCAATGCTGTGAGTGCCCTGCAGCAACTACACTGTAGCACTGACTGCCTTGTCTTTCCTCAGAAGAGATGCATGTCTTAGTGGGTTGTAGGAAAAAAGATAAACCAATTATGCATTTGAGAGTGGTGTGTGTTGGTCAGTGGGTGACCATGTGTTTGTGTGCGTGTGGTAGTTGAGAGTTGTGTGTGTTTGTGTGTGTGGTTTGTGTTGTTTAGAGTGGTGTGTCTTTGTGTGTGTGTGTGTGTGTGTGTGTGTGTGTGTGTGTGTGTGTGTGTGTGTGTGTGTGTGTGTTGGTCAGTGTGTGGCCATGTGTTTGTGTGCGTGTGGTTTGCGTAGTTGAGAGTTGTGTGTGTGTGTGTGTGTGGTTTGTGTTGTTAAGAGTGCTGTATGTTGGTCAGTGTGCGGCCATGTGTTTGTGTGCATGTGGTTTGTGTTGTTCCCTCCCAGGAGACAGAGATGCTGAGACTCCTCCCTCTTTCTTAGAGTGGGAAGTCACTACAAATCACACACCAACACACACACACACACACACACACACACACACACACACACACACACACACACTCCCATTGACAGTCAAGTGCAGTTGTATTTAAAACAAGACTGAAAATCCCCAGGGAAAATCCCTCTAATCTTTTGAATCCGATATCTGTCTGTGGGCTCACAGAGACAGCAGTATACTGGTAATCTGGCCGCGCTGAGTGAGGCAGCATGACTCTTACAGACAGACTGACACTCACTCTCAGGGAGACTCACAGGCCTGCCTTTACAATGGGACACCAGCTTAGGTTTGGGGGAATGGAAAGGCATTGCCAAACACACAGACTATGCCTGGGATTTTTTATTTTGGTGAGGTGTCACGAACAGGCAAACATTTCCATGCTTTGCCTCTTTTAGTTTGCTATAGATCTTCCTCTCTGAGCAGGGATAGAAAAAAAATGCCTGGGGAACTGAAGGTCAGGGAATCTAACAGGCTCCTAAGATAACCAGCCTTGCAGGCTCCCACAAGCATAGTCTGATAAAAGGGAATTTTATTTGAGAGAAATGAATTATTCACAAAAGTCCCTTATATGAAAAAGGCATCAATGTGATTCGCACACTGTGCACACTACTCTACAATGCCATCCACATCTGAAAGATAAAGAACCGCCTCGGTTCCAGTAGAAGACTGCTAGGTCAGACCATGGAGAAGAGCCCCTTATAGTCTCACTGTATTGACAGTATGCTGAAAGATTTGGAGTTGCGCACAGTAACAGCATCATGATACCTAAAAGATGATGGGCTACCTTTTTGGAAGCATTAGCATGTTGTTGCTAAAGAAATTCTATTAGCAAAGCTCAAGCAAATCTCGCATTCAAGAAAGTTTGCTAGATCATGGAGCACCTTGTGAGAACAATCTACTGCATAACCTGGCATTGGAGGGGGGACGTGAAAAGCATGTACATTGTACACCTCAACTCCTGACAATAAAACAAAAGACAAAGCTTATTACGCCACATGCATTAACCTCCCGTGGCCCCTCAAATCTGGCCTTAGCAAGAGAATGATAAGCCATTGATCTCTTTTGTAGTCCTATTCCCCTAGTGCTTCACCTGCCACACACACAGACAGACAGACAGACAGCAACAGTGACAACAGAGTCCTGGCCAGGGGGAGCTTCAGCAAAATGATTTTATTAAGCCACATAAAATGTAGAACGACCACATAAGCATCCCGTTATCTGCTACACAACCATGAACACACACACACACACACACACACACACATACATACATACACAGAATAGAGAGAGAGAGAGAGAGAGAGAGAGAGAGAGAGAGAGAGAGAGAGAGAGAGAGAGCGGTGTACAGAAGCACACAGACAAAACACAAGGCCACACAGGACACCATGGCTGCCCATGCAGGGCCACACATAGAGGTGCAGCACGTACAGTAGCAGAGACAGGAGAGTTAGCGTGGACAGTTTGGTGCCTGGCAAACGTAGAAAAGAGATAATGCACCAGATTCCATTTCATTATGTTCAAAAAGTGAGTCATATTGTGGATCCATGTGATTTGTGTAATGAGAGGCTCAGTCAAAAGGACTTCACAAACACAGAAGAGTGCATCTAAATAATTGTTCCAACCAAACAAAGGGATTTGTACTCATGTGTGCACCGAGGGGCAGGGTGAGGCAGTGTAAATCCACTAATCCTTTCATCTGATCAAAGTAATGAAAAAAAGGCTTTTAAATTATTTAATGGCGTGGTAGAAAATCATGTTTCAAAAACTGACAGGAGAATATAGTATCTCCTTTTCCATCATGTGAGTAAGTTCTGCATAAGCACAGTATGCTGCCCAGACGGTGCAGTGGTAATGAATTTTTGCCAGCGATTGATTTCCATCGATGGCCTGATTCTTGATGTATATTTTATGATAGGCGTTTTCACTTGCCAGCATACATTTATTTTTCTGAGATTCTTTTTTCAGTCATTATCTTTGTGCCATAATTCAGACATTTAACATTGATGACAAAGAAATAAGACTACTGAAAGGCAATATTTACCACAAATTCATTTTAAAAAATCACTTCAAAGCCACACACCAAATTTAAGATTCTATCTGTGTGGCAAATTGAGTTAGTGGTTTATCAAATGACAGCCACTGACCCATCCAAGTATAACTTAATGAATACATGGCCTTGATACAGCATTGTGATACACTAAACAGGATCAAAGGGTTTTGAGAACTGTGTCTCATTCCACTTGAATGTCTATAAAAAATTTTGCATAGTTTGCATAAGATAAATGAGGGTTTCTCAATTAAGACATTATAAGTATGCAACGAACACTGCTTATTAACCACGTTAGAATCAAATCCCCTTTTTACCTATTCAGTCTGTCTATGTTGCAGACAAATTTAGCCTAGTTTTTCATTCTCATCTGAGGTGGAGAACCTATGAACTATGGATGTATCTTGGTATTTACTGTACTATGTAGACTAAACTAAACCTTGAATAGCTTTTTTCAAAGTAGCTGCTTAAATACATGTATGTAGTTGTCATCTTAGCTCATTTTTCATATTACAATATATCACCAATTCTTCCAGACTATGCCGATCACTGTGTACTAAACAATGTTTCCAAACAGCTGAGCTGTGGCTATATTCATGCTTTGTTTATTTGCTATTAATGACATTTATTTGATTAATATATCAAGAGCCAATCAATTCTGTCATTCCATTAATGTGTCTCACTAAAATATAAGACATATATTTAATTTGCGATTGATTAAATCATCACAATCTTGCAACAAATATACAGTATAACCTAAATACAACATGTGTTAGAGCACTTAGTATGTAGTCACAAAAGTTAGCACTAAAAAACATATTTAATTGGTTAATGGGCAGAATGCTTAATATTCCAGAGGGGCTATGCACCGGTAGGTGAAAAAAAACCTGAAAATTAATCTACCAAATATGCTGACCAATCACTGACAGCACAAACTAGTCATTAACGTATGTAGAGAATGCAATTACATAGATTATCTCTATGGTATTAGAGGCAGCTCATTCACAGAGGCTGATTATTCTGTTGCTTCACAACATGCCTTTTGAGACAGCCTTATTAACATGATCAACAGGAATACTGTCAGATTTTCAGATTGCTAAATTAGTCAATTGGTATTAAATTAGCATTACACTATTTCATATCAACATAATGTCATGCACAGGTAAATTGCCTTAGGCATGGCAAGACACTATGGTCTTATCCACATTTCAGGCTCCATGTTATTTTTGAATAATATTTTTTTGAGCTACATTAGTCGCAGGTGCCTTTCACATCCTCACCACTCAACCATCCATCAAGATATTTGGTAACCTATCTAATATAACATAAGCTTCCAAATTCATTCATTAGGAGTTCAGTTTAATTTTATTAACACAGCAAATTTGCTTGTTCACAAAAGAGGTGGGAATTTATCTGGCAACATACAGTTGCTGACTGCACATACTTACATACAGTATAGCCCAGGTAGACATAATACTGCAACAATCAGCATTTTCATAGTGCCCCCTAAATAGGACAGTAGTGTTGTTTCTTAGAAACAGAAATATTGTGTGTTTTCTAATCATTTTCAAGTTGTATACTTGTTCTTTTGGCCTGGTTAATCTGCCAGTCAATCTAGCTCATAAAATAGACACTTGTGGATGTATAAGGGAGTTTGTATAAGCATTGTAAATCTGTTTTAGTTAGTTTAAGTGAACAGAAAGCTAGCTTCAGTGAGATTGCAGTTGAAGCGCTGGCAGTCATCATGCTACAGTGGTGATGCTTTGATGTAAGAGGAAGGCCACAGGGATCCTATGCCAAACATGAGTAGAGACACACTACAGGAAAGCAGACACTGCTCCCTTTATTGGCTTCATTTAACACTCATGAGTGTTTCTATGCCACATATAGTCCATTCAAATGGCAGCTATAGCTACTTAGTATGATATAACACACACCACCACTGCTCAAATTCAGTCATCAGACCAAGCTAGATTCATTATTATGGATGGTATAATATCGGAGAGCAATATTTAATGATAGAAGGATTCAATAATAGCATTTAAAAATACTCTACATCTACGCCAAAATGCTCAAAAGTAATTTGTGACAATTTTGGACCTCATCACAGATTTTAACGAAGAAAAAACCCATGGCAATCCATACGCTGAGTAACACTCTACTAGCCTGTGTTGCATCAGAAGCTCACAACGGAAGTCTCCAACGGCCAATAACATGGATCCACACACAACGGCAATGCAACATCAAGGTCTGCAGAAGCCGATACTTTCACACATTGTACTAAGTGGACAACATAGGCTTAGTCAATAACCTAGGCTAATCATCATGGCACGGGGATTAAAAACACCTTTAAGTAAAAGTCACAGACGAGCCCTACACCAAACACTCTCAACCTCTTTAGTCTCCAGTCATGCATACCCAATTGCAGTCTACCTCCACTGTCTCTGTTCTTTCCCAGCCTCTCGGTCTCGCTCTTACACACTCGGCACTTCAATGTGGTGAAGGACACGAGTACAGGTTCGACAGAATTGGGTTACATACTGCTGCACCGCAGTTCAAAAGATGCAGGAATGAACACCCACACTGCCACACTGGCTGAACCACTACAAACGAACAGAAATTGAGTTTTAATTATGACTGTGGCATCCTGGCATCAACGTTAAATAAGATTTTTTTTTTTTTTTTTTAACTGCAGAATAGCAGATTACATGTTTTTACAGCATGGCTTCAGCACAATCTGACTGTCATAGGCTACAGATAATTTCTTGGAGTTATCCAGTCTACAGGATTGCAAGGACTTAATGCAGTATAGATTTGCTTTAGGGCCTACATAGTACCTGTTAAATATAGCTCAATTATGGCTTGAGGCATGAATCATTTTGAGCCAAACTTGCCAAACACATTCATGTCATGGCCTGGAAAAAAATGAGTAAAAGACATATTAGGCAGTCATGCTCTCTCTCTCTCTCTCTCTCTCTCTCTCTCTCTCTCTCTCTCTCTCTCTCTCTCTCTCTCTCTCTCTGACTCCTGATGACTTGGCATTTAATGACATAATTCATTTATGAGATGCTCAGAATAATCCACTGCAAAATCCAATTAGCTTTGTTACTACTGTGTTGAGCACTTATCAGACCACCTGTCTGGGCTTGGAGTTCTGATCAGCTCTCTCCACTCTCACATACTAATGAGCAGCCTGTGTGCGGCTGCACATGCATTCGCACAGACACACACACACACACACACACACACACACACACACACACACACACACACACACACACACACAGGCATGCACTCAAACACACACACACTCATACATACACCTGCACTCACACATACACACATGCACACACACACACACACACACACACACACACACACACACACACACACACACACACACACACACTCACACAAACACTAGGGGTCCTCTCTGCCATCCTTCAAGCTTATTATAACACTTATTCAGCTACTGCAAACTCTTTCCACCTCTAACCCATCTTTGACAACTGTCACCAGATTTTCATCAAAAAACACCACCAACGAAGTAGAAAAAAAGTCTATTTCTTTTTCACCAGAAAAAGCCACATTCAGTCGACATGCAATTCTACACTTAATGTGAAATCTGGCATTTTACACACTGCTGTTTATCCCTTCTTGCATAATGCTCCCACAGCATGAATGAATGAAATAATATGTCTCTCAACACGTCCATCGCTCTCTTCAGAGCTGTGCTTGATCCATCTGAACATGTCACGTCAGGATTCTATGACTCACAAGCTTGACTGCCATAAGTGTGTCACCTTCCACAGTGTGTTTTACCACATCCTGCATCAAATGACAGCAGAAGCCTCCTAACAGAAGGTGACCTCAAGAATTCAATATGAAGACATCAGCTGCAATCTCTGGCAAACCCACCAATGATGATGAAATTATCATAGGTCCCTCTATAAAATGCTCTAAAAATGCCAAAATGAGCATCACTCATTGATTACAAACTGTACCACAACACATATTACAGTAATCTGTACATGAATACAATTATAATGTTTTTCATGAGTCAAACTTAAAGTCCTTGAAAATGGTGGTAATGTTCTGTTTCTGAGGTGCAACTGGTGCACACAAAAGACTTTATCAGTTCTGGCTGTCATTGTGTGCAACTATTGATTGTGTCTTCCCCCTGCTTAAAAGAAGTAGAGAACATCATGTCCCTCATTCGAATAAAGACATTCCCTAACACTTCCAAACGCATCCACCCTTACTATTTAAGTACGCCAACACTAAACACTCCAATTCCACAGGACTACAGCTCAAACGAAATTAAAGTGTACTAAGGTGAGATGGCTGAGTTTCCAACTTTGCAACAGCTGTAATACATATTTAGCATGTTTTGATTCCTGGAATGACTACATATGTCTCAGAAGAGTTGTTTTTATCGGCCAGAAGATATAAAACAATAACCAGGAAATTATGTAAAAAAATTGCATTACTGTCAAATGCTTTTTTCGAAAGTAAACGCAAATCTGCTTTGTCCCACATTGCTCTTGAGCTGTTTGAATAATTTTAATTCAATAGCATCTGTCTATGTGTAGTTCTGCCAAGGCCTGATATGGGAAGTGCTGCAATATTTTAAATCCAAAACTGATTTTCCTTAAGCAAATACTTTTAATACAGACATCTCAAACTAAATGTGCCAAAAGCGAGCTGTCATTGTTTATTTGGGAATTTAGGTGATGTTATCTCAGGTGCCAAAAAAAAATAAAAAATATTGAGGAAAGGAAAAAAAAACAACAACAACACTTTTGTTCCAGCTTTATGTCTGCTCAAGGTCATACTCTCATCTGCTTGGAAATATTTATAAATGGAAACTTTCAAAACAAAACCCAACAGAGATTTTTAAAGGTCATTAAATCCTTAGAGACCTTGGCAGGGTTACAGGTACTATACACCTTAGAGAATGCTGAACACCTGCATGGGTAGTTAATGAGATCTTGTAGAAGTAAAATGACAAATTAACATTGGCCTGTTCCAAGCAATACACTCCTTCAAACAGTAACACCTCATTATTTTTTTCTCTCAATAAATTACTTCATCCTACACATTGATAGTGTCCACATTATATATAACTGCAATGAAAATGCAACTTATATGACAGGGGGAATGATTACACTAGGTGATGTCTCGCCCAAAGACCTATATAGTTTATTTGTCTGCAGTGTGCAACTTATATTCATGATAGTACATTTTCTTAGAGAAAAATAATTAAAGTATTAATCCAGATAGCTTACCTTCGCTGCAGTCCTTTCCTTGATACCCAGTCTCTGAACAGTCACAGGTCGGCTCGTTGTTAACAACACTACAAACTCCGCCATTCATGCACATGATGTCTGTGCCACACAGGTCATTCTTGACACCGTCACTGCTGACGGGTTCTGGTTCTGAATTGTTCACTCTTAAGTTTGTTATCCATCCAGCATATGGGACTTGGTCCTTCACCGAGGGTGACGTTAACCTTAACGCTTGGGACTTATATTCCGGTGGAATTCCACCCAAAAACAAATGGCTGAACACTGTCATGTCGCGCCTTTTGGACTTGACCTCCACCCATTTGACCTCTTTGTCCACAATCAGGGTGGTGTTTTTGAAGTTTCTCCTTATAATGACAGAATGCCATTGGCTGTCGTTCACTGCTGTGTCCGAGATCACGGTTGCTGGATCGGCACAAAATATGGAGAACCGCAGGCTGAGTCTGCCATTGTGTATGAGTAACTCCAAAAAGTCACAAAAGCCTTCGTCATCAAAGTACACCAAGAGTCCGTGGGAGCTCTTGGTTTTCATATTGAAGCTCATTTCGCTTTCGCAACATGCATTCCACATGGGAAAGGTGGCCCACTGCCCCTCAGCACCAGTGAACTCCAGGCTAGCCCCGAGGTCCACTACGCAACACAAAACTAAACCCATCCATATTACATGGGCCCCAAACTGCATTTTAAGTGTCATGATGATCAAAAAGAGCTATGCTGAACTGTAAGAACTAGGTCTACTAGATGGAAATTTTAGCTGAAAGGCTACCCTAATAGTAAGATGTCAAAATGTCCTGAAAAGTAATGTTTGAATAGAGAATTTGGACATTTAGGTAGAGACAACATCCGCATGCTTGCCGACGACCCTAACCTCCATTGGTTAATATTTCTATATGGCCTAAATCTTCTGTCTACACTATTAATTCCAGCTGATATCTCTCTCTTTCTAAACAACTACTCGGCGGTGAGATACTTCCCCTATCCTTCCACCTGCTTCCTCATGAAATCCAAGTCATTCACAGTCGATTATTTAGAATGAGAGCTGCATCCATGTGTTGTCTTGCGTTCACGAACATTGCGGCCACGGGTAGATTTCAGTCCGAATTATGTTAACAAATCATTGGATCCATACAGTGTGGATGATGCAAGCGTCAGGCATCATACTGAGGCATCTTCGCGTTGCGGTCATGACACCAGCACTGAGAAATAAAGACATAAAAAACCTTTTTAGCCTATCTCAAATGCATGGGGCATAGTCAAACAAAACACCCTGGAGGAAGGCAAGCCTTCCAACATATCAAGTTAAATCTCTGAACATGTCCCTATAATGACTGTGCAAAGCAATTCAGCACCAGCACCTTTCAAGAAGGCCTATTTAGGGAAACGCCTGAAAATGACGACATATGGAATCGAAATCAGACATACATTTAATAACAATGTTATATCCAATGCTTCTCTAAATATCATAATTTTACACCAGTTTAGGACAATTATCTGGCATAAAAGACAGAGGCCTTTATGTTTTTAGTGCAAACTTATGTTGACACAAGTCACATGCATGGGTTTATTTAACCAGTTACTGTTAAGTAGCCTACATAAAATATATGATGAAAACAGCATGCAACATCATCATATAGGCTAACTAAAAAAATGCAACCACCACCAAAGATATTGGCACTGGATAAGTTGACTAGCCACTAATTCCGCTGATGATAAATTTATTTTTAATTTTTTTTTGGTGACTTCACTCAGTACCATATCAAAATCTGTCCCCAAAATCTCCATTTACTACCCATAGCCTACCCCAATTCGTCAAGGGTCACCAAGGATGCTCAAAGAAGCCACTTATTATAACTTCACACAGGGCGGGGGTTAATTTGTCGAAACGAGCCTTGTCGGAAACTGTATAGCTACACCGTCAATTAACTTGATCACGTTTCACTATTTCACCGCTGAATTCTAAAACAAGAAAATGGTGATGTTGCGCAGATCTAATCGTTTGGATAGTTTGCGGGAAATGTTACCTTTGCTGCAAAAGGAATCGCCACTGGAACTGCACAGACCGAAAAAGAATCCTGAATAAACGAGACCAGAGATGAATTATCTTAAAAACGTGGCGGATAAAAATTGAAAGTCCTGTAGTCTGACATTCTGTGATAATTAACGACCGTCTTTTCCCTTGGCTCAGCGGCGCACATTCATCTAGGTTGGGATGCGCGGTCTATCTGAAATTTTGTTTTAAATTTGATCACAAAATTTCCTACTTTTAGCTTTTAGAAAGTGCTGTTTGTCTGACTCTTCTAATTTACTCACAAGACAAAGAACTGCATATACATTACACAAGTAATAAAGATCTCTATAACGCGAGAGCACCTGCAAACCAAAAGCATCCCTTTGCACAATTCCCAGCACCAAGCTCACAGAAAGTCTTGGGCATATGTTTCGCAGCCTATACAGTTTACCAGAGGATGTCAGGCTAAACTTCAACTAGAGTAGCCGTACGACAAAAACAGCATTCCGCCTATGCCTCAACCATACAGAGAATATTTTAAATCCACCACGAAATCTCACAATGTTCCGCAACAAGAATCACCGCATCACTGAAAGAGTGAGGAGCGATCCTGTGCGCCCTCAAAAACATCTCTAATGTCACCAAGAAAAGAGTGCAAGGCTCATTTACCTGAAACTCGCCCTTTTTAGTTACAAATAAAGATGAAAACATTTCAGTTGGTGTCAGAGAAAAATCCGATCATTTTGAGTGAAGAAAAGGTGCAACGCGTTGCTTCCCCGCTGCGCTCCTGCCAGCGACTGACAGAAGCCTGAGACGGTGGGTCACATGGCCGCTGTCTGATGAAGAGGGGAGGGGTGGAGGAGTGCTGCAGCACCTTAAACCACACCATCCCAAACGCAAATGGTCATACACTCAAATCACTTTTACGATATAAATATCACTACAATTTTGATAATGGCACGTATAGCGAAGGTAGTGTAACTTGTGATGATGTTTTTTTCCCCAAACTGAAGTGGTGAATTCATCCAAGACACGGAGGATTGGATGTCAGAAAATGACAAACGAGTGAGACGAATGTAGCAGCGATATAACAGCTCTTATCTGTAGTGACTAGAGATGGGTGGGAAAGTGTTGTGTTATCAAGTTTGTTGCTGAGGATGTAACCCTTTCCAATTCCGTGCTGCGAGTGTGTTTATACTCTTACTGTACTTTGTTAGCGGATGATATTTACTACTCACTGTACTTTGTTGCCGGACGATTGCCCCGCAACGGATTGAATGTAGCTTCGACTTTGGAAGTTTTGGGTACTCTTACTGTACTTTGTTAGCGGATGATTGCCCTGCAACGATTGAATGAAGCTGACTTTGGAAGTTTAGACCTATCCCAAAAATGTACATCTCAGCTTCCTATGTTGTCATTAAAAGCTATAAGTGATCGGTTCCTTTTGTGCGATAGGCTACTGAATTATGAGAATATAACCGCAAATTAAAGCCTGTGTGTGTGTGTGTGTGTGTGTGTGTGTGTGTGTGTGTGTGTGTGTGTGTGTGTGTGTGGGGGCTATTCTAACAGAGTGTGATGGTGGCATTAATATTTCATGCATGAGCATCAAATATTCTTATTCTTTTTCCTACAGAAAGCACTTGGTGACCTCAAACAAGGCTATTGATTTGATTTGGCTATTGATTGATTTGGATTTCGGCTTTAATTGCAGTTATCGACTGTGAAGATTTCATGTAATTTGGAGAAAATGGCTACAGAAAAAAAACTTTAATAGCCCTTCTTTCATTCAATCAAAGCAACAAGGTGTAAAAATTGTAAGCAAGGCATTTGAAAATGCACAATTCAGAAGTCCAATCCCCTGTCTTCAGACTTCCCCTGAAGCGACGCCTTCACAGCACAGGAAGGAATGGGAAAAGGGGGCAAACAGCAGTTGGGTTTGATAGATATTATCACCATGCAATTATTTTGACTGGTTGCTTAAATTGATTGGATGGTGTTTTTATATCCAGGTCATACCACATGTGACAAATTTTATTGTAGTGTTGAAACAGTTACTTATTTTATTTAATTACAGAAATTTAATTAGGTTATTCCACACTGTATCTGGACTGGTCTCAATCGTTTGCTATGAATCTAGTTATAAACCTCATCAATTAAAAAAAAATGGATTTAGGAATTTAGATAAAATTGCAAACAAATACCCTCCCTTTACCCCTTCGAAGAAGCAGCTGCTAGGCCTAAAAGCCTTTGGTCCAATCACCACACATAAAGACTGTCTGAGCTATAAGCGATGATGTTCCAGCTATGCATTGAGTTTAAAATGTCAGACTGTAAAACAGATCACACTATCACGAACATTATAAACTGTTATTAACATTATTAACGAACGAAATCAACTGAAGCCAGCCCCACGAGCCCAACCACTTTAAAGTGGGCCTAAGCGTAATCCTGTGGTGTGGTTTAAGACTTTTATTATGTATGGGTGTGTCTCAAATACATATGGTTGAACACTTCAAACACTTTGCTACAGTGCATAGTGCGTTGACATTGACAACCACGTAGAAACTGCCTGGATGAAAGTACCCAGATGACACACTGCTAATGGCCAGAAAATGCAGTCCAAATAAAGTACACGACTTGCAATAAATGACCTCCATCTTGGTGACATATTGGAAGGGGAAGGGCTGTTGACTGCTATTTCAAGCCATGTACAAGACGATAGTGGGAGTTACAATCAACATGTTGAAATCCAAGCAACAATGATAAAATTCTTTCAATCATCTTTTATACACCAGGCTACTTACATGTCACTTTCCATGTTTGTTTGAGTTGCCGATTTAAATGGTGGTTACGTTCGCCACCACTGCTCTAGTATTATAGTCCAGTGATCCATTTGGGACCACTGAATGCCAAAAATGCTCAGCGCATACTATCCAACCGAAACAAACCGATTTGGAATTCTCTACGTTTATTCACTTCCCCTCACTTTTACTCTGCAAAATTGCTTGAGAGTAAATTGATAAGCAGGCAATATCACTTTTATTTAAGAGATAGCTACGAACAACTTAGCAAAGGGAATACTCCACCTTTTTTATGACATTGGGTTATTCACAATCTTACCTGGAGTTACATATGTGGGTAAAAGCATGTCGGTCTCAGTGCATGCATGTCCCTAGTCTGGCAACCCCAATTTGACCTTTTTCTTAGCTTTAGCTTAGCATCGTCGCTGGAATATAAAGTAATCAGATAGCAACTCTTTGGCAACATTACATTCCAGCGCCTATGCTGAGCTAAAGCTAAAATTGGGGTAGCCAGACTAGGAAAACAAAGGAACTAAGACCAAAATGCATTTACCCACATACGCAACTCCAGATAGGATGTAGATCCCCATGTAGATACATGAATTGCTTTGCTAAGATAAAAACAGTGGGTCTTCTTAGAATGCTAGAGTGAATGTGTTTGGGAAACAAGACCCTGGTCTACAAACAAGAGGCAAAGAGGTCTTCAAAACTCTCCAGCACTTACCCTATTTGCACACCCGGGTTCTAAATGTAAGCAACTAAGCACTGTCTTTAAAGTGTTAGCAGGCAGACGTTAGGCTACATTTTCTCTACAGCTCCCTATAGAAATTAATTTAAAAAAAAGAATAGCATCAGTTTTGTACATTTTCACCAATACAAGTGGATTTGTTTGTAAACCAAAACCATCAATTATCGTTGACTAAAAAGGCAATAAACACTACTTCAGTCTCAGGTTTGGTTTAACCCAACCCATTTCAATTGCTTGTAACTGCATGATCAAGCAATAAAGGGTGCAAATGAGCCATTTAACCATCAAAGCTGGATAAGCGGGTGAGGAAAGCGTGTGCTGTCCTGGGATGCCAGCTAGACCCAGTGGAGGTGGTGAGGGAAAGGAGGATGGTGGTGAAGTTGTTTTCTATGTTGGACAATGACAATCAACCAAAGTGTAACACTCTGACAGCATTTAATAGTTGTTTCAGTGGTAGGCTGCTTCATCCAGAGTGTGTGAGGGAGAAACATTGCCTGTCTTTTCTCCCCACTGCTGTGTGACTATACTGTGTATACTGTAACTAGCGTCACCAGAATAGAGCATGTTGCACAGTACAGCTAGACCTGACTTATTGACAGTACTGGACTGTTTTTTTCTTCTTCTTCCAGTTGATGCATACCAGAACTGTGGACAGTATGTAGTATGACTAGCCTGACATAGCCCGACCATAATACTGCTGTTCATCCGTATTCATGGTCTGGGGGTTCTTTAACCTGACGCGATTATACTGCGGAGGGGAGGGCATTCACTTCTGGTTTGAAACAATTGGACAGCTCGTCTAATCAGCTTCGCTTATTGGCCGGTAGACTCTCTACCGATGTAAACACGCCCCAGAGGACCGTTCCCAGACCATGGGTACGGATGAACATTCGTATTATGGGCGGGCTATGTCAGGCTATAGTATGACTGCATGTTTTATCTGTGATGCTGCTAACATTAGAACTGTTACCTTTTGACAGTATAGTGTGACTAGATGTTTTTTGTTTTGTTTTGTTTTGTTTTTTTACCTGTGGTGTTGTCACAGGTTGCTATAATTTATGCAGTACTCCGATGTACTACTATACTGATCAGGTACACAGGTATATTATGTTCCTGTGGTGTGGGTAGTGACATGGTGGACTGATTTGTTTGTGTGTGTGGTTTGTGTTGTTTAGAGAGGTATGTCTTTGTGTGTGTGTGTGTGTGTGTGTGTGTGTGTGTGTGTGTGTGTTTATGTCAGTTGGATGAATGGATGATGAAGGGTGATGACTGTCTCTGTTCTGGAGGCTGTAACAATGCAAATTTCTCCATTGCGAGACAATAAAGGGATATCTTATCTTAAAGGAATAGACTGTGAATAACCCAATTTCGTAAAAAAGGTGGACTTTTCCTTTAAAGTGACCACTAAGCTGGTAAATGAACCTAATATGTTGCCTGGTATACCTTTAAGCAAACAAATATGTTTGTTTAGATATTCCCTGGATAGGTAATTGTATGCAGTCCTTTATGAATTACTACGTAACATTTGGCAGACTGTGGAGGCAACCACTCTTACATGGTCACACCTTTAAAGTTTTCTAACAAGCCTCACTTTCTTCAAACACTCTCAGAAGCACAAGCAGAGAGGCCATCATTGTGAAAAAGGCCTTAGGCCTGGTTTGAAGATAGTGATGCATATGCATATTTAATTAAGACATCCTCTGTATGTCTGCATACAAAATGCTCTTTATTTATTGTTAAAGAAATGGCTTAATGGCCATAACATTCTATGGTTCTCTGTTATTTTCTTTAAAGACAAAGGATGATACCAGATCATTGAAGTCTTTCGGGATGCTGTGTGCATCCACTAAAGTTATATTATGTTTATGCCCGTGTCAGTGAAGCGAACAGCTGAACGCATACCTCTTTATTGTATTCCAAACCCCTTGTGCATGGCACCAGAAAACAAACAAAACAAAACTTCCATTATTGGGATTACAATTGAATGCAAATTACCAATCCCAACTGAGACATAAATCTTTGAGCTGGTGTGGTCGAATTGACAACCTGCGCAAGGAAACCTGTGAGCCTGAGCCGGATTCATTGACATGCGTGCATTGTTGCTGCGCCGTGAGAGGAACAGCGCAGCCACCTTATCAACTCCCCCATATTGTTTATTGCCATAAAGGGTGACAGGATGAGCGATGTGGTAATCAGATTGGACTGAGATCCCTCATCGGCCCTAGTGGAGGCTCATCCCTCATACGAGCTGTGTGTGAGTGGCGGCTCTCTGGCGCTCATTATCTCCATTAGCCAGTCAACAAATGCACCACGCCGACCGACGAGCCGACGACAAGCATGAGTCAATTCGGCCGATTGGCTGTGGTGGAAGTGTGCCACAGAGGGTACAGCACAATCCCAGCTGGACGCACGGATCAAGTGCACCCCCTCCCTCCTTCTCTCTCTCTCTATCTCAGCTGATTACTGAATGAGAAGGGTGCATGGTCATTCCCCCAAGAGGAGGCTAGATATCACTTTCCTCGCACACACTTTAAAGGATGGTGAAAGAACAGCTGGCAATGGTTGGTGCGTTGGTCTCGTGCTTATGTTGGTATTCAGGAAGAGGTCAGCGATGCAGTGGAAGTCCAACACATAGACAAAAAACATTTTTATTTATAATTATTACAGTAGGCTGCATTATGTTAAGGTATATTCCAGTATTTAGACACTAGATATTTAGTCTTAGATCCATATTATTTACTAATAATACATTAATAAATTGTAAATTATCAACATTAGGCCATATCTTTGGGAAGTAAGTTAATGATTATATCAGCAGCAGCAGTAAACAATCACCATCCCCAATTACCAAATAAAAATAAACATTATAAGATTTACAAACCATGAAAACCTAATGAACAAATCAAACCTTCACCAAAATATGCAGAAGAATTTTTAAGCCACCTTCTCTTCTATACTTCTCTTCTTGTAAAGATTGGATCCATGATGTTTTCCTAGAGCACTTTTTGACTTTATTGCATTTTGAGGGTTGCCATTGAAATGATTGCATGACGATATGTCTATCAAGGTTAATTCATTTGTCCCTCCCTCCTCCCCCTCTATGCTACTTCCTGTTCTCCGGAGGCGGGACTTTGACGGGGAAACTGAGGAAGTGTGTAATTCTTGAACCCTAACAAGAGTGTGGACACTCATGTTGGTTTTAACGTTTATTGAAACCTATTGGTTCTGCCATCAATTTGTTTGCTGATTGGTTGCTAGAAAAAGCTAGTAGGGGAAACAGAAGCCTTAAGAGAGTACTGTAGCAAAATACAAGAGTGGTGGTATGGTAGTGTTCAACTTTCTCTATGTGCTCCCGTGTCATGCCGCGATGATTAGGGGGGCATTTTTTCTGGATTTCAACTGGACAGTCCCGTCTCCGGTGACCAAGAAATAATGCCCTCTCTTTTAGGTGCTTGTCTAGATTTCTGACACTTGTTTCACGCAATAGCAAACAACCTTTATAAGTATAGTCAGAGAGGATGCAAGCGATCTTTGGTATAGTGGTACTGAAAACAATGCAATCTCCATAGCCATAACTTCTGCATTTCAATGGCACAATAGTATGCTCCAGCTGGCACAAACTGTGGATACAACGGAAGCATTGTGTTTTTTTTTTTGTTTTTTTAATGCTGTGGGCTATAACATGCATAGGCGCAATGTGTTTTCACGAACAGCGCCAGCTGTCTTTGCTATTTTCGAAATCAGCTTAATCTGTGTCTTGTGTAGACTTCCATGTGCTATTAGCCTACTAGACCTGTAAACTATTCAATGTTCTCATTTCCTTTAATGCTCACCTACTGTAAAAGATCCGCTGGTGTGATTGGCCTACCAATTCACCAAACGCTTTGCACTTGTCGCTCTTAAAGGTAATGAGAGATTGATCTGTCATTGGTTAATTTGGCATTACACCCACAATGCACCTATGATTAATTAGGTATGGTAAGTCCAACCTTTTTGAACTGTGCACTGGTGCAAAATGTGCTTGTTTGCACTGTGAAAATAGCAGAAAATTGCAGGAATGCCACCATATACTGTATATATACAGACAGACAGACAGAGAGAGCGAGATCATGTTCATTTCCACCTACCCAAAACCCCAGATCCTGCAAGTAACCATGAAATCCACACAAGAGACGAGTGGGAAAGCCTTCATTTACCCTGTAATGGACGATTTAATCATCAACATGACTAGGAGGCTGGTACATTCACTGTAAAAACGTTGTCTGGTGTCCCTCTAATGTTAGATGCAAATAGCATAATCTTGTATTAGCATTTCTGCAAAGAGCAATAATCTCAGTTCTTTTTTTGAGGGTTTATAACTAAGTCGTTGTAACCTGATCTCACGGTTATCAGGCTGTTTTGTTACTAGGCTACTATTACTCTTCCTATCATATTTTTTTTGATGTAATGAAATAATCACTATTTCTCTCCCACAGACTTACCGTAAAGTGTGACTCGGCAACAGGTTGAAACCTAGGGTGCATTTGCTCTAATAACTTCCAGTGTGAAAAGAAATCTCATATTGGAGACAGAGACAGAAAGCATTTCTTTTTTTATATAAATATAGGCAGGGAAAAATAATTATGAAAGCGAAAGCAGCAAACGGCTTGTCAGCCAGCCTCCAGTTAGGTGCTCCAAAAATACTCCATGTGCTGTGTGTGGTTCACCTGCCTGGGCTGTTTGAGGAGGAGGAGGAGGAGGAGGCACACACGTCTGGCAGGCTCTCAAAGAAAGTCTTTTGTCCCATGGAGCCTTTGGGGTTACAGGTGCTCCTGAGGAGCTGCTACTCCACATGGCTCTGCCACCCAGCCTTCTCTCCTGCAGCCTGTCTCTATTCAGAGGGCTCTCCTGGTGGGGATGTCTTCCCCCATTATGTCTCCCTGCCTGTATCTACACACACCCAAGAAGCAGCTCTGCAATTACAGCTGCAACACCAGCCCATGCGGCGCTGCTTGGGCCGGAGTGCGAATGGTGCCGGCAGGTAGTCACAGCAGGAGAAATTTCCTCTAAAATACTAGGGTCAGAGGATCATGGGAGATCATTTTGTAGGGGGGATGTAGACCATGGACTCACTCACCGTGGCCAGATGAGAGGAGAGGTTCACAGAGAAACAATAACAAAACTGCTCACTTACAATTCAGCAAATAAAAGGAGCTTGAGATCTTATATTTTCTTATATATAAGATCTTATATACCCATATATTGCACAGGTCAACAACTACTGTGTGTTGATCTACAGATATCCAAGAGGATGAAATATGCAAAGATATTTAATCAAAGAGCACACTGTAGAGTCTGTGGTAGGCTCACTGGTATGGCTGCAGGACTGCCTGTATGCATTTGCACTGCTCCATACATGATGAATTATTTATTTGGACAAGTAGTCTCCCTGGTATTAAGGATAACCTTCACCTTGCTGATGTCAGTAAATGGACATTAATCCTCACTAAGGCATTCACAACTGCTTTTGCCTGTATCCTGCTTCATCAACAGTGAACAGCTCAGAATAGATTTTTTCAGATGGTAAACATGCTCGCCCACTGTCTGTATGGCTTTGCTTTAGATCCTTTGAGATCGTCTTTTTGGGGAACTGAGGGTATAGTGTGATTCTGTGAGGTAATGATAAAACATTAAACAGTAAACAGCATGCTGCATGGGCATTGACCTTTGAAAATTCACATTTTAAGCTATTTGTGGGCATAGTTGATATGTTATGATGTAGAAGGTATACAGAACCTGTGTTTGTATTGCAGGAGAACCGGATGATACGTGTGCAAATGGATATTTGATGTGTTCCATACAGTTCCCAGATCAAGCATTATGTATTCATCATAGTGCATATTGATGAAGACTTCAGGTAAAGTTTGCACCACATCCCTCCCTGCCTCCCTTTCCCATACATCATTCAGGCCTTCTCTGCTCACCTCTTTCCCACAGATATACCTCATTTCCATGCTCTGCCTCTTCCTCTCACATCCCACTCATGGGCTAGTCACTCTGTGTCCACCTGAGGAGTCTTACAGGTCATCAGGTCCTGTCATCTGTACCCCCTCAGCAGCAATCATTCACTGGCCATCGGCACAGAAGAAATAGCCCAGTGCAGTTTCCATGTAGCCCCTGGGGGTAAAAGATCTCCCTCTCATATTGAGTGTATATATATACTTTGGATCATACTGGATCCATACAGCCCTCTTCTTCATCTGTCAAACACCTGGGAAGGCAACTAGCTCTGCAACGGCTAATTGTTATGGGATTGTGGGTGTTGCTGGGATTTGCTGTTATGAAGGAGAAATCTGGTGTGAATCAATCAATAGTCCTGTCGTTTCAAGTCATTGTGTGCTGTCTGTAGGAAAAAGTACCAGAAAATTTGACAACATAGACTGAGCAATGAACCAGTAATAATGTATAGTCTGTTCAGAAAGGGTAGACTGTGGAAAGAACCTGCGTTGTCTTTCAAACTGCCTCTGCACGCAATCGGAATGCGTTACAACCACGGCTCTGATTACGACCAATCAAAGCAATGAACAAGCTGATTCAAACAATGCTAAGACCGCCTAACTCCTTCCTGCCCATATAGAGTGTTGCAACTGGCTAAACACCACCAATGTCTGAATACACCTGTTCCCTATGTTGGCTAGACCATAGACACGGAGCAAAACAATTTGCTAAGGGCACGTCTAGATTCTAGACTAATATCTTCCCATCCCCCTCTCCCATCTTAGTTTCATACTTTCTCCAGGAATCCATAAGACTAGCTCTGCTCACTATTCTGTGCTGGCAGCTGCTCATGTTAAGTCATACACACACACACACACACACACACACACACACACACACACACACACACACACACACACACAGACACACACACACACACACACACACACACAGACACACACACACATCACACCAGGCACGGCACCAAACACATACACACCTCTACAGCTGGATGAGCTGCCATGCTTCACTCCCAGTTCTCAGTTTCCCAGATGCTGCTGGATCCTACACATTATCTGCCAAAGAATCTCACTTCTGTGTGTTTCTGTCTGGCATGCTCTACCCCTCTCTCCTCACACACTTTCCATCTTCCTCACCAAAATGAGCGTGTTCACTGGAGAGTGTGGCATACTGCCAGTTAAATGAACTTTCACTGTGCCTTTATTATTTTGTTTACAAACTTTGTTTTTAAAAAAATCAATGTAAGCTACACAGTCACAACAATGATCTATAATCAAATTGGTATATCCCCCTTTTCTTGGGAAATTCTGTTTTATTTCAGTCCTTGCATTTCTTCCCTTTTATACACATAAACTTGTGAAAGCCGCATAGGTTAGTTGTGTGTTTCCTCTTGTCCGCACTTATTGCTTATCAGCGCCAAATGGAGCACTGAAACATCACACTTAAACCCGACTCTTCAGGGAAACCAAATCGCAACATTACCTCTGCAACTCCACCGAGAACAGGTTAAATCAAATCAATCCAAAATCACTTCTAAAGAGCCAATAACACCCCCACCCTCACCGACCCCTAGAAGAAAAAAAAAGGGAAAGAAAAAGAATGAAAAAAGTCATTTAAAAAGGTCATGAGTCACCACTCTGTGTAATGACTCTGATGCAGTCACACAGAGCACCAATACAAATAGATATTGCCAGGGCGTGCTGGTGCTCATGTGGAGAGGAGAGGAGAGGAGAGGTGAGGGGACGGAGGTGGTGGTGGTGGTGATGGTGGTGGTGGTGGTGGAGGAGGCAGAATGAGAGCAGGCACAAAGCAGGCAGCTTGGATAAGTGATTAATGGTCAACAGGGTTTTCTATTCTTGGGGTTATGGATTTCTTGTCTTTCACCTCATTAAACAGTTTGATCAAAGCTCTCCTGCTGAGAAGGGTTTGGGGAGTTGGGCGGAATGGAGAGGCATGTCCATGTGTGTGTGTGTGTGTGTACTGTGTGTGTGTGTGTGTGTGTGTGTGTGTGTGTGTGTGTGTGTGTGTGTGTGTGTGTGTGTGTGTGTGTGTGTGTGTGTTTTGCATGTTCTGGGAGAGAAGGGTATCAGGCATGTAGGGATCTGAGTAGACCCAAAAGCAAACTGAAAGATGTGGGAAATGAAAGGTGATTGGTGGTGGGAGAGAGCGGAGAGGCACAGGATGAAAGACTATGCAAATCAAACACTCATGCACAGCAGTAAACCATCATAGATGGATAGATAGATAGACTGTACAAGGTGTTTTACCCTTTTTGTCATCTTGCTATGTACTCTTGAGTAAAACGGGAACTATGCAACTATCTTAAACTTAATTTGCCTTTAATCTAAAAGGTTACGAGTCAGAGCAGAGCTGGTGTGCTCTTCATTGTAGGACTGGCAATGTTGTGATCACTAGCTGTTTTCAGACCGGCAAGCCCAGTGCCGGAGACGGTTCCTGCACCAGTTACAACGGGAACCAAAGTGCTAGCCCGAGAACGGCCCGTGTTCACACCAATTTATGCGAGCCCATGACGCATTATCCACAAAGGGCGCTGCTTCGCCACAAGAGCAGACAGTTTAGCATATTACTTTTACTAATGCTACCATCTAACTTCTGCTGAAAATGTATCGACCTCCAAATATTAAGCAAATATTTCTTTTGTTCGCCAATCACTGCACAAACTCATTTTTATTTTCCGCTTTGACCCCAACTTAACCCGTTCACTCATGTCGTCACGGTTCGCTTTGAAAAACCAAGTTTTACTTGGTGCCCGAGGGGAACCAAGTTTGCGGTTCCGGAACGCTCAGATTTGTAGTGTGAACACGACGGCCGGTTCAAGATGAGGTGCGAGAACCAGCACCGGCACAGTTCTCTGTCGGTGTGAAAGCGCTTACTGTGGATAAGAAACTTCAACAAGGTATGTGCTGAAAGCCATGTTGACAGTGTTGCAACATAGCCCGCCATGAATTGGAGGGCTGTGGCATCACTCCGAAGGTTGTTCATGTGGTGGTCAATGTCAAGGAAACAATACTTTCACCTTTCCCATTGCCACACAAAGTCATTAAGTGTTTATGATACCTTTGTGCCAGCTGAACTTGGTTAAAAGCATCTCACCTACCCATCAACCACCATAGAACTGCTATAGCTAATCTCTTAGTGAACATAAGTGCCCAATTCCAGCCCGGGCAACTACCACAACACCAACATCCCTTTCCACCAGACAGTGATGGCTATGCAACAATGACACTGTTGTTACAGAGTCAGTCAATACTCTACTATTGTGAGACTAAAAGCTCCAACTGGTGGGGAGAACCCAGTGCAGTGCTTTTAAAACCGTTAATCGCTGTGCTGGTGATTTACCACATGTGTGCACAAGGCACAGGTGCCTCTACACTCATTCCAAGTCAAATGCTGCATGTGACTGGACCTCTTTGACAACGCTCTTTGGGATGACTTGCTTTGGAGTACCTTTGTTATTTGCCAAGAATAAATGATTTAAGATATTTGTTATTTTTTTTGGTGGTGTGTGTGCATGACTTCCGCACCAAAGACAATCAGCAACATCTACCTCCACTGTAAGCTGTTAGTCAAAGGTTTTAAAAAAGCACATTTGCTCACTTCAAAGACAACTTTTTTATCATGGTAACAAATTGAAATGGAATGACATGGCACAGCTAAAAAAGAGGATGTGGGATGACAGATCTAGCTCATTCCATGCGGGTGTTTATGAATCATTTGGTTGAGGGCTGGTGTTGCCATAACAATTGCAATTATCACATTTTTTACCACCCTCCAACTGCATGCAAATATGTAAAATTCCAAACAGACCCCTTGTAAGTGTTGCAGAGAATGTTACAGTGTTGATTACAAGAAGCATACATGTCAACATTTTTTCAGCTTTTCTCAGATCATTTGAACCTGAGAAAACATTTGCCAGCTCTAAATAACACTCTTTGTTATTTACCTGGATTGCAGCGATAGGGGTAATTGCTGATGTTGTGAAGACTGTGAGGACTATTCCCCCCACACAATTCCTTTAAGGCCTTTACAATCCACAACCTGAGAAGGAAATTACTTTCTCAATTTTTTTGAAACCTGACAAAAGAGGGATTTTGAGTGTTCTAGTCACCTCACATGTCACAGGCATTTAATGGTTCATTCTGGGTCATGGCAGATGTGAATAAGTCAGCCAGAGGTAATCGGCTCCAGGGATTGGGTGTTATAATGTCAAAGTGCCTCCATTTAACTCAAAATCAAATTGGGAAAAAAAGTTTGGATTGGAACACAATTTGAAACCTGTGTTCAAGTCTATGTTAAAGCCCAATGAAGTGATCCAAAACAAAGTGCATTTCTGATGAATTGCCTTGGCATGTACACAGGATGAGTGTATAGGCCTATTCAAGCTTAGCTTTGTCAGTTAACACAAACGGCTAAATTAGAATTTTTTCTTTTGCCAGACAGAGATGAGGGAAAAAAAACAAAAGACAAAAGATGCAGGCTTATCCGTTGCCTTATCCAGATAGCATCATGAATTTTTCAGGATTCAGCATTTGTCCAAAAGGCAAAGAGGAATGAGGTGTGTGAGATGGAGGTCAGCCAAGCACTGACTGACTCACCCACTAGCCTATTCTATATTCCTCCAGTGGGGCAGAAAATAACATGTAACTCTTCTTCTTCCCTGCTTTTCACAACAAATAATTACATGCTGATTATTTTGGGATGCAAACTGCAGGATGCATTTGTCTTCTGCATGATTCATGGCAGAGACAAAATTAGAGCTACTGTAAATGTTGGCATGTTGTTTATGCCACTACACACAGAGGATGTTTTTGAAGCCTTTATGTCATGCTGACAGCTACAATGGAAACAACATGGCAAATATATTTTCATGTGCTGAAGGTGAATAAAAATCATTTGAAGTGATGTGAAGTCATATAAATACTGGGCACACTATCATAATTGCCACTAATTGAGGTTGCATGTGAAATCACCGCCAAAAATGAGCTTCTACAACATTAACCATCTGACAATGTTTGCAAAGTCCTGGTGGAGCAGTATAAGGTTATGATTTTGCTCACCAAATATCTCCAGCAAATGGGCATGAATTTCCCCTGTAGGACATATCATATCCCTCACCATGTTGTTGGTTATCAAACATGTTACAATGATGGATGCAGCGGCTTCCATTTTATTTATTCCCCAGATCCTAGCTTTTGCATTTATGGAGCAGGCATGTTATTCTATGGTGTGTGTGTGTGTGTGTGTGTGTGTGTGTGTGTGTGTGTGTGTGTGTGTGTGTGTGTGTGTGTTTTCCTCTGCCTCATCTTCCTCATGGGCATCCAGCTAGCGATGAAGTACAGCTAGAAATAACCCTATCTGAAGAAGCTTCGGGTTTAGAAGCAGAAGCAGGCCGTGGGCCATATTTTTCTCATTAGATCGCTCGGTCCCTGGAGGTGTTTCCCAGGGTAAGGCTCTCCCTCACTCTTTTATATGCTTCCAGTAAAGCAAAGGAAGAGGATGTTCATTTGCCGAAATTCCAAAAATCCCTTTCCCTATCCCCCCCAAAACACACACACACACACACACACACACACACACACACACACACACACACACACACACAGTACACATAGCAGCCACACACAACACATCTTCAACGCCCATATACACCCCCACATTGATTTAACTTCCTTGCTTTTCATTGAAGCCAGTCTGTAACTTGGAGACGAATCCCTGGATGTGTTAAATACACAGTGATTGCTTTTAAATGGCATGGCTAGAATACTAGATGTTGTGTGAGCCTCAGTAGGGGGGTGTTGGTGGCTGCAGTAGTGGCCATCTGTGGGAAATGCCCCACAGGTTCCTCCTGCGGCACCATCTGCCTCTGCACCAGCAGCAGCACTGAGGCGAGGCTGACACTGCCACTGCCACCACCTCCACTGGGACCAGACAGCACCATCCAGCCCCACTCCCAGGCTTCCAGTGTCCGCAATGTCCAGCAGGAGGGGACTGAAACATGGCCATTTGAGATAACAAATAAAGACACGACAATAGGACCAGCGGACGGACGCTCATTGTTCTTTCTTTTCGACTTTGTGAAAATACAGTACGGGTTTTTAAATATATTGGGATTCATGACAGAATAGAACAGCACTCGAGTCAAGTATGAATGAATACATTTTGCTCAGATCACTATTATAGGGCACTCAATTCTGCATGTTCCCAAATGGCATCGCTCCATTTTATCATGTGTCAGAGTGTATTATTAAGTCTAATGAGCAATGTGGATTAACACAAAGTGAAATGTTGGTGAATAAATGACCCTAAATGGAGCCTTAGCAGAGGCAAATTGAGCAGATGGGAGTATGTAGCAGACATGAAAGGGCACACAATAGCCTCCACGTCCACCTCCTCTCACCCTCTTATTTTGCATGTTTTTTTTATTTATTTAATTTTTTTTTTTTCATTACAAGCCTGAATTGCGCCTGAATGTGGATGGGAGCAGGGGTGGGCGAGAGAGATCCTGGTAACATTGATTTAATCCAGACGGGAGATGTGAATCACTCACATGAGTGGGGTTAGATGCTATCGACTGGTAATGGTGAGCTGTTTTATGATGCCATCTCCATGTGAGTGCCAGTGAGTGGTCTCTGATTATGACAATGGATCAGTGCATTGATGCCAGAAGGAAGCTGATTGGAGCCAGCAGCTCGGAGTTGGGCTTGTATTTAATTTCCCTATGTCCTTAAATGGAACTCTAAAGGGTTACTGAATAGGCTAGGGGAACAGCTAGCAGAAACATCACTGTTGTAGAAGGCACAGATCACTCTCTGTGATGTACTCAAATAAGAGCTGTATTAGTTCCTGAAATAAAGATTTGTCTCTGAGAACCTACACATTCCTGCACACATACATACCGGTATATATATACATGGACATACAAATTCTTTCAGAAAACTTGCAATACAAAAAATTATTGTCTCAACGTAAATATTCAACAGAGCAAGTTTCGAAAGGATATCTGTTTGTTAAATTTTTTACCCTATGGAGGGGCTTATAATGGGCATAAGTGGGTGATAACACAAACAAAGCTGTAATGCTATCAGTTATTTTCTATTTTTATATTACTATTTCTGTCGTTAGAGAGTAGAATCCACCATTCACACTAGTTTTGTATAGTTTTTGGAAGGTTTTCTCAGACGTCACGTCTGTATAAATCTATAGTGTGACAACCGTTTTTGGTCCTTATCCCATTAGCACTGCTAATAGGTACAGTATATAATGAAAGAAGTCCTGAACCAGCAGACTGAGCCAGTCTACCCTCCAACCACACACTCCACTAGAAGATGTGAGTACTGTAGGCATTCAGTGGCAGAGAGGCACATTACTCAGTCCATTTCCACCTCCTACAGTATGCATTCACTGGCCACTATCACTTTCTCACAAGGGCCAAATGTATAGTGACAGGCTCATGATGCTCCCATTTGATTTTCAAGCCCAGCATTGTCTTGCACCATATGAGAGGGCATGCAGAGGCATCACAGACGTATGCACACATTTCTCTTGCTTGGTTTGCGGGGAAAATGAATGCCATGCCACGCAAAAGTCTTTCACATGAATGGGTTTGGATGTGGTGTATTAAGGCTTGCATTACCTTGTCACTACAAAGCAAGGCACACAGCCTTAATATACATTCCATGTCACACTGACAACAGCTTATTTGCTCCAAACGCTCCATGAAGTTTTCAGAGAACATGGGCTGCATGGCAAGCATGAAGCTGCTCAGGCTTGTTTGGTTCAATGGCAGGGATGCATACTGTGGAGATTGTGTAAACATCAAGGGGGAGACATTTGTATTAAAGATATTTAAATGGCAAACCTAGGCAAGTTAACCCAGTGGTGGTGGTTTAAAAGTAGAGGTTAATAAGAACAGAAGGTATTGAAGGAATAGAAGATTTACTTCCTCTAGTTTAAAGGCATACCAGGTAATATTTTACACTAATTTAACAGCTTCGTAGTCCCTTTGATGATTAAAAGGCCATTAACAGGGGAGAATGCAGGCTCTCTCCGTCACCTCCCGTAGATTTTGCCGTTACTTCACTTCACAGTTAGGCTACTACACTACACTTCAGAATCTGAAACCCAGATGGGGGAAATGAGACTGAAATTGAATATAATCAGTGCATATGAAAACCTAACACGTACTGTAATAGGTTAAGAGGAAATGAACAAAAGAAAATTAAATGAAACCAAAAATGCAAAGCCATTTCCAAAAATACTACAAAGCTGAATCAGTATACTGCTGTGCATTTGTTAGAATGGGTGCATTGACAGGTATACTACAGCGGGGGCTAAAATTGCTGCCCGGGGCCAACAGTTTACTCCCCATCAGTTCTCAGCACAATGGCAGCACATTTATAAAGCAAAGTCCAGCTCCCTCTCCTCAAGACACACACACACACACACACACACACACACACACACACACACACACACACACACACACACACACACACACACACACACACACACACACACACACACACACAGGCTTTTAGTTGATGTGAGGGTATGGCTGAGACCAGTGTTTTAATGACAGGGAAAAAAGTAAATAATAATCGCTGTCTTAAATGTCTCTCACTGAAGTGTTCTTATGGAGACATTATTTTTGCCTTAATTCTTGATATGCTCAAGACATCTGAAGACATAGATGGATGTAAAAAGGCCAAACACACACCTCTTTTGACAAGCATGTTTGAAAATTCATCAAATGCTGATGTGATGAAAGGAGACAACTAGGATCGTTACACCTCTCCCCTTCAGACACACATATACACACACATACAACCAGAGAGAGAGAGAGAGAGAGAGAGAGAGAGAAATCTCAAAAAAGGAACCGCATGCTTCTGTGTATTATGTAAATGGCTTATAGAGAGTATGTTTTTTCCAACATATGGACAATATACTGTAGATTTAGCCTTATTTACATTGCATTATGCATTTTTGACCCAATTGTGAACTGAATTCATTTGGGTTCTCCCAGCATGGTTTTTAGCTTGGAAGATGATGTTGACTCAACGTACATCAAATGAACATCAACATGCAGGAACACATCTAGGCCATATGCTTTAACCAACCAAGCCATAGGCTTACTGAGAGATTTGAACATCCAATGCCATGATGGTCTTTGTGCTGCTTAAATATTCCAGCTTCTTAATTCTTATCTCTGCTATATTCAAATTACTCTCTTACTTAAAATACATTTTGCAAAGATTCGTGCAGTGATGTTGCTAAGCACTGCAGTTCCTAAGTGCATGAGCCTCTCATGTGAATGGAGTATGCAGTGGTTATCAAAACACACAGACACACACATGCACACAGAATGATATCCAGCACAGTACCGCTGATTGAAATCCTTGGAGTAGTAGGTATACCTTGTTCACTTAAACTAGATTTCTGAATGAGAGACTATTGAAACCAATATTTAGAGAGCTCAAAGCAGCACTGTCAGGATATCACACAATCCCACTAATGGCCTTGAAATAGAATGTCACGTGTTTGTTTTCAGCGGCTTTCCATTTGAAAATAAATAAATAAATAAATAAAGCAACATGCTCTCATTTCTCAAATGAGCAAACAGGTTGAAAAGACACTGACTGGGAAAAGATCTGTGCACATCTGTGCACAACAGTTCCGGTACAGTAACGTTAATGGTGAGTTAGAAATATCTTCTCATGCGGGCAGTTAAGAGTTCCTTTAGCTGAATGCCTGTTACGCCCACAATTAGCTACATCTGTTCATGATGCCCTATTTAAAGCTGCATCACCATTTATGCTTTCTTTCACAGACACTTTGCAGTCCACCTCCACATTCCCAACTTCTTTCAGGCTGAATTTGACTAATAATATCAATCTCATCACATTGTCAGTGGGTGATGGCTACCCTGCTTGCTATGGTGGGATCTTTTGACTGAGGTTGTCTTGAAGGCATATGTTACATATAACACACTTTATTGTTTAGCTTCTATGCAATTGCTGTCTGCAATTCTGTCAATTGCTTAAACTCTATTAGAAGAGGCAATATTCAAAACCACTTAGGCATTTACCAAAAAAAAAAAACATATTTATAATCCCTACACTCTATTTTTTACACATGATCTAATTTAGAAAACATTCAATATCATTAGAGTAACTTAAGGGATATATTATGCAAAAATCATATGTCATTGATGCTTCTACAACCACTACAAATACAAAAAAAAAAAAAAACATTCATTGAGTTTGTGTAAATTGACTAGAAAGAGCGATTTGGTCTGGGCTAGTCTAATGTCAAAACCACCCCCATCTGAAAAGTCACCCCACCCCATCCACCAGATACTAAATTCTCTGATCTTTGGCAGTAACAGATAGGCCTAGTTGACATTCAGATGCTGCATAACACCTGCAAAACACTCCCCAACAGGCTCAAATAAGACATACGCCATTAAGTAAGTAACAACTGCAAAGTGTGATGTTTGGCACAAGATTAGCCTGGTCATAACCAGCCCTTCAGCGTACGCGTCTCTTCGTACGAAGGTCTGGGATTTCGGCTACTGAGAAACAATTGCTTGCTGGAGATGTTGATATCCAAATAAATTGGATCAATCTTTGACCGAGCCTATGTATTGTTGCGCTGCGTTCTCAGTTCACTGACTGGATAGGACAGGATGCATTTGATGCAAACGAGGCCGGAGTTCCAGATTTCCAGAATTACATAAGGCAACGGTCAGGCTAGCATGACGTAGACAAAGGTTAATGATCTAAAATCAAACAAGGCCATTCACACATGGAATGATAACTACAGTAAATATAACTGTAACTACAGTGATAATGTAAGTCTGTCCTCGTGTGAATGAACTAATGCCAAATTCTCATGTAGGAGATGAGACTGATCTTTGTATACCGTGGCAACCTGCTGCTATGTTCTCATTGGCAAGCTGAAATGAGAATGCTAGCCATAGACCAAGGGGATGGCTAAAGCCAGGCTACCTTTTCTGCAAAGTCTGACCACATTCTCAATCAATCACTCTCTATACACCCACCCACACAAACACAATTTGCATGGTAATACACAAAGTCTTAGTCACTCCTATCAATTGATTCGAAGGTCCATTGAAAACCAGCATGCCCTAAGTGTCATATTGAGACTTGGAGAAACACTTGGAATCCCACCAACAATGACCACCTTACCTTTACTGCACTTCAGAGTTGGATTGTTGAATGTGACATAAAGCATCTCCTTCTTCAGTATGAGACTAGATTCAACATTTAGAGAAACATGGTCAACAAGAGAAGACCAGAGCATGACAACTTCCCACAGACAAAGAAGGAGACAGGCAGGGACTTAGAGACCAGTTCTTATCGCTGCTGCCCCCTTTCTGCCAGGGATTAATGTGGAAATGACTTTTGCATGCCTCACTAAGCCACTGTATTAGCAGCCGAGGACTGCACAATTAAAAAAATGCCTTTTTCCCTTCCTTTGTCATTGTGCTACATGAAGCAAGGCGTTGACTAATGATGGAGACTTTAGGGGTTTGCAGGAGCTGTAAATATTTAGCAATAACAGCATAGCTCAGGAGTGGGAGCACACAGAGGGCGTTGGGTGGAAGAAATAGGCTAGACGGTATATTCTGAACCAATGGGACTGTCTAGATGAGGAACGGGGAAAAAAGAACCACCGTAATGTATTCCTAAAATGAATTTTCTCTGAACTCCTGCTCCCCAAAAATAGATTGAGCGTGAGGCGCAGCTTGCAAATTAAAGTCATAAAATTAAAATAGGATAACAATTTTCAAGAGAAACCCCAGAATAATATTCTAATGTGCCCGGGCGTTAACTGGCGTTCTCCGAGGAAGAGGGGGGATGAGACTACAATTAACAGCAACAGGAACAGCTGTGGGTTTCAGGCTGGCTGGCTCCAAGCGGCCGTGCCTGACAGGGAGAGAGATCTCCGGAATCAGAATTATTCCACCTCTTCATGCTTTCATGGGTTAGGAGGAGGGAGGGGAAACGCGCCGCCGCCACTCGCCGCTCGTTGGCTTCGTCAGAGTGCCAGCCGCAGCCAAGGAACACAGTTCATTAACCACTCCAGTGGCAGAGGATGCTGGTTTTCCAGGCCACGAGCAAAAGCCAGGGGGCCTTGGGAGTCATAGCTAACTCTCTTGCTCTCTCTCCGGCTTCTCTCTTTCTCCCCATCTCTCTGTCTTTCTCTCCAAGTCTTTCTCCACCTCTCTCTTTTCCGCTATTCTAAAAGCTCACATTAAATTATAAGGAACACGCTTGTCATTCCTATTCTGGTTCATTTCCCTCTGACTGTGTGGTTGAGTCAATCAAAGCTAATGGGCTGAGAAACTTGGCTGGTTATTTATCAGCTCTGACTCCCAGGCCGTTCCATCTCCTGCCTCCTGCAGCACACCTCCACACCACAGCCCTAGCATTGAGCCATTCCTCCATATTGGCTCCAAGACTTCCTAAAGAAACATAGTCCTATCAGTTGTTGCTCGATTTTGGCTCCAACTACCGAAGAGAATAGCTGCTCCATCATTTTGGCTCCAAGACCCTTGATAGAAGCACGAAAGTGGTTGTCCATTTTGGCTCCATAGCCTTATACAACGACAGAGGCTTCTCCATTTTGGCCCAGCTCCTCTCCACTGCTAGTACGGTATCTGAGGGCATACGGTGTATATGAAGGATCTGCCATAGTGCAGCAGATGACAACTCTATTAGTGTTCCCTGGGCTAGAAGTGTGAGGACCCAGGGGATTTCCCTTCATAACAGCGCTCAATGCAAATAGAACAAAGAGCACAGGGCAAGCACTGCTATTTGAGCTTCTATGACTGTCCACACATTAAGTACAGTTAAGGGCAGCTACAGTACACACAAATCAGCGTGTGTGAGCACGGACACACACACACACACACACACACACACACACACACACAGAGAGAGAGAGAGAGAGAGAGAGAGAGAAAGATCATTAAGGTATCACACCTCATTGTGTGAGGAACAGAAAACACTCACACACACACACACGCACATGTAGCCGGTGGCGGTCCGCACCGCACACGGGTCTCGAACCCGCCACCCCGCAAGCTACAAACTCCCGGCGTGGGAGTGGAACGCTCTAACCAACTGAGCTAAAAGCCCGAGCTTCTAACTCAGCGTGTTAGAAGCGCCCATGGAATTGGGTGATGAGGATTTACACACTACCACCGAGCTAGCCGCGCTAGCTGGCCTCCGTTACACTCACCCTCCAAATCCTCACTCCCATCCGGGTCACGGCACCAATGTAACAGATGTCATGCGTTGTGTTGAAAGTAGACCACAGACACGGAGATTCAGTCGTGATGTTTACTGGTAAAGAAGATAGACTAACGTTACATCACTCGCAGTCCAACCTGGCAATGCTGCCACACTTGCGCGGGCAAGATAAACTGGGCGTAAACAGAAAGCATCTTTACAATAATGTACAGTATATAAAAGAAAACAGACATGTACCTGGTAAAGAAGATAGACTAACGTTACATCACTCGCAGTCCAACCTGGCAATGCTGGCACTATAAATATAGAGACACATAGCAACAACAGAAAATAGACATACTGTAATAAGCTAATGGTCTATATGTACTGGAGCGATGCAATAAACATTCAAGTGTGTTGTCTATCAACTGTCTATCAAAGTCTTGGTACATGTACACTGAAATATGTGACAAATATGCAAATAAAATAATAAAAATCTTAAGAATTATTAAGAGTATCAAACTCGTGACCTACCACTTGCGCGGGCAAGATAAACTGGGAAGAGCCGAACGCATCATTCCCCTAGTGGCTACTGGTTTCTTAAAGAAACAGAACACTATTTACATTTAACTGGCAAGTGGAAATATCAATCCTGTTACACACACACACAGCTTACTTAAGGGTTGTGGCACTGATCAAGGTTGGTTAATTGATTAAGTATTGCATGGGATTGTCTGGTGCTATCTGAGAATTTCTCCACAAGACTTACTATGGCATATCTTTAGTTTTCTGTAACCTCACTTATGTCAGATGCTGCGTCCTCTTAGGTCATCTGATATCGCGTGATAAGACAACTGTTTCAGAAGACCGGGCATCATCAAAAATCCTTACATACAGTATACTTGGATAAACCACTTGTCTGTCATCCTACTTCAACCACTTAAATCGAAACCTACCAGTTGCATACCATGAGCCCATGCGATTTCTAGTTTTTCACATGTTCCAAACAAACATAAACGCTAGAATCTGTTGCATAATTGCTACAATACTCGATTCAACTCGCATAACACAGATGTCTCTTTCAAGTGTAACTGTTAGATGTGTTTTGTAAGTTTGCTAGAGGTAAGTTATGTCAGAAATCCCACCCTGTGCTTTGTATGCGTCTCCTGGTTGGTCCAGTTGGTTAATATCGGACCTGAAATATCTTTTAATGGACTCGACATTAGATGGATGCGCCTGAGGGGGCGCTGCATCTGACGTGAGTGAGGTTAAGTTTTCTGACCATCTCCTTTTAATTCTCACGGCTTACTTTTCGTGGAGAAAATGACCATTTCCACAGCTTGACACGATCTGTATAGATATAATACAGGGAAAAACAATTCTTCACCGTGACATGTAGGTTATTTTTTTCTTTTTTTTTCTTTTCTTCTTTATTTTTTTTAAATAAAGGCAGAATTGAGTATTTCTGATTTCTTCTTAAGTGGATCTAAAGTTGATGTATTCTTCAAGTCCAAGTAAACCCAAACCGCTTTAGTTGATCCAGTAACAGTCCTTGCTCCCCTTTCAGTAATACCTTAGGGCAATTGTATAATTACATCAGGCACAAGCGCGTCATTTTAGCCGGGGACGCCGGGGATATGTCCCAGGGACTTTTTGTTATGACAGATTTTGTCCCCATCACTATTGACAATTTAAAATAACATGTCATTAACAGAAAATCTCTAACCATGGTACGTAAATGCCAGGGCTACGATATCCACGCGAATAGCCTAGGCTAAGAGAAAGTTGTCTGCTTGTGCAATTAACGTTGGATCAGCAGCGCTCACATAGAATTCCTCCACTGCCAGAGAATTTTCAAAAATAAAGCCAATCTCACTTAAGGCAAAAAAAAAAAAGATCAGGCAAGGTCTAAACAACAGCTGTGCTCATCTAGACTTGGTGTAAAGGCAGATTTTCCCTAGGCCTTATGCGCAAATTCTAACATTTACTTTGTGGTAGCCTGTCTCAGTGAGTGTAGGTCATGTTACATACTGTACAAGATCAGACATAGACTACTTCTGCGTGTTCATGTAGGCTAAAGTCTGAATCGAAGACTTGTGACTTTGGTGAAGTTATAGGAACTTACCGCAAGCTTTTGTTTGAAGACGCATCAGCTGGGGAAGTAGCGTCTTTTAACCGTTCAGCCCGACGTTTGATGACCAAGAGATTAACGTTTTGTTTGGGACTTAAATTGCTATCAAACTGTGTGGTTACAATAATTTACATTGGGACTAATAGAGCAGTTAGTTCATATGAACCATTGAGTTTGTTTTCGAGACGTTTAATGACTTTTAAAAGCATAACTTTCGCAGCGTCATTCTGCATCACTGGCCGGGGCAGCTATTTTTCTTTTGAATTAGTCCCGTACATTTTCTGCCTATTATTATTCTTTGGAAAGGTTTGGCAGGTGATGGGAACAAGAGTGAGAGACTTGCAGCACGATCAGTTTTCAGTAAGCCTATGAATAACTTTCAGTGCATTAACGATAAACATTTTAGCGATCTCCTTGCACATTAGACAATGCAATGTATACCAACACTTTTGAAACAACGCAAAACGTCCCAAGAATTATTTCACAGCAAGTAAAGTCGCCGTCAACCGTTAAGTCTAGCCTGTTCTAGTTCAAGTGATATGCTTGGTTCAATCGTGAACAAAGATGACATCACCTCAAAGGAAGGAAATCTGCGAAGGGAATTTAATGCAGACGCAAAGCCTAGAGCATAGCCTCTTGTTCCCTTCACCTTCCATTGCGCTCACGTGTGCGCAAGATATGGACAAGTTATGGACTGGATGGTTCAATTGTAGGCCTAAGGGAGAATGTGGTGGTTTCAGATCAGTCACCCTTTCGATGACAATGCGATGCTTATTTTATAAATGTATTTTAATTCTCACAAACCGCGCGAATCTAACGCAATGCGGATGATTATTTCCACAATTTTATGAATTTATAAATCACCATTTATTAAATAAAAAAAACGTTTCCACACTTAAGTTGGTTATTAAATAATTTACCATCGATTTGTAGGCTACTCAGACAGACCAGTAGAGCTGATTTATGTCTTATAATAACGAATGTACAATAATTGGCTAATAAAAAGTGGAGATGCAAAGATTTCAGCTGCTGTAGCCTGGCCTAAACGACTGCTCCCTGTGGCTAAACTACTGCTCCCTGTTGGCCTAAACGATGGCAGGGGGGCCTAAACGCAAAAGGCCTAATCGCCCTTCTCCCATACACCGTATTTATCCAAATGTATCCACTTTCACTTTCGGTTCCCAGACCAACGAAGCAACATGTTTTTACTGTCAACAAACAAACATTCTGTTTCTATATGCTTTCCACTGGACTGGGATCATGTTAATTATTTTTCCGTCACATTACAAGCTTTATTTTACGTTATAGCCTAGGTCTGAGATCTGCCGAGAGAGCGCAGCAGATTGCAACGCTACTCGCGTGCGCAAAGCTGTCCAAACATAAATTCCTCACGTATCACCTAGATAGGCCTAATAGTTTTTTTTTTTTTTTTTTTGCGAGAAGATAGGCTTACATGTTGCAATTTTGTATAGACAGAAGCATAAAAGAAACATTAAGAAATTTCTATCCCCAGCACTTTGGAACCAAGCTGTATATCAGTGTTTTTGTCCCCAGCACTTCAGAAACCAAACTGACGCCCTTGATCAGGCAACATGCATATATGGCTGTTTTCATTACATTCTGTGCAAAGGGCAAATTGGGGTTGATATTGTTAGCTCCTCGTGTATTGACATTAAAGGCAGGTGATTGTATCAAACACATGTAGCTTGTTTTTGTCTAAAACCTTGTGGACATGATTAGGTTTTGTGAAGTAGCAAAGCAAAAGACTGTAATTGGCGGGGAAAAAATGGGAAAATGAAAGAGTGACTTAAAAGGCCTTAGGCTAAAATTTTGGCGTGATCTAGAGTGAACTAGAATGACACAGTAGACACAGCTGAAAATGAGGTGATGCAGTGCATAGAGAGGATCATTGGCTCTTCTGAAAAAAAAATAAGCACTATTACTATTGAAACCACACAAATGGGTGCACAAAGCCTATTCATAGTGCAATTTTTAGACTGAGGTCAGCAATCAATATTTGACCTTTATGCATCAACCACTTTGACCAATTACATTCACTTTAAGCACACCGCAGCAACAACAAAATCAATAGCAACATGTTTTTCGTCATACTGTTTGCCCCTAATGAAATTGCTATGCTCCTCGATGTTTTATAGCTCTAACAGTTCAGTCAAGGTTTCTTTCTTTCTTTTTTTTTTTAAATGCGAAATTCTAAGGCTGTTGCTCAGGAGCGTCTTACATTAACATTCTCATGCCTGGCCTCCCTCTTCTCTCCTCTGACAAGAGCCAGTAATTAGATTTTGCTGCAGGACAGAGGAGGGACACTGGGGAGAAGAAGCGCACAAATAAGGTGAGACGACGGAGAAGCACATTTTTGTACATTTTTTGGTGTTGTTTTTCCCTTGCAGTTCTTCATAACACTGATTAGTTCTCCAAAGACCTGTTTCACTCTTTGTCTTACATTATTTAAAGGGGAAATCCTGTCAAATTTCAACAAGAGCTCTATTGCTCAAGCTACTAGAGATTAGCAAATACTGAAGACGCAAGACATTTTAGTCCAACCATATAGGTTTCCTTGAACAGAGTAAGCCCTGACAGTTCACCCAATGGGGCAAGTTTTCAAAACAGTTTTCAGCATCAAATCATGCACCAAATGTCACCCCAAAAGCTATGTAACATCATCAGACACATTACAACACACCTCTGTAGTGTTTATGACTACAAATGTCTAACAAAGTGCTTAAAATTGTGTTTTTATGCAGTGTTTACAAAACCGTTTTGTAAACAAACAATATTGGGCTGCTTGCATAAGCTCACAGTTTTAACCACTTTCCCAGCCATTTGTTGCCATACACAATACAGTTCTGTGTTGTAATGTGTCTGATGATGTTGCATAACTTTTGGGGTGATATTTGGAGCATGCTTAAATGCTGTAAACACAGTTTTGAAAACTTGCCCCATTGGGTTAACGGTCAGGGCTTATTCTCTGTTCAAGGAAACCTATATGGTTAGTCCAAAATGTCTTGCGTCTTCAGTATTGGCTAATCTCAAGTAGCTTGAGCAATAGAGCTCTTGTTGAAAATTGACAGGATTTCCCCTTTAAGGTCTCCTTATTTGAATCAGGACTAACAGTGGCATGGCAATGGGAGGGCTGTCAGGAGGAAAAGAGGAGGATGGATCACTCACTGGATGGACAGCTAAGTTAGAGGAGGAAATACAGATTAGCCTGTCCTGCCCAGAGTGGGGAGGAAGACAAACAGTAGATGGATGGAGGAGCTAGTGCCGACAGACAGATGAAACACTGCGGACTGATAGTGAATCACGGGGCTGATAAATCCCACTGGGAGCGCTAAGAAGCAGAGATGAAAATAGCGAGACAGAACACAACATGTACCGATAGGACGATGGGAAGATGAGAGAGAGAGAGAGAGAGAGAGAGAGAGAGAGAGAGAGAGGAGGAGAAACGCATGCAAACAAAACAACGCCCGCACCATAAACATGTTGACACATCAAAGGCGTCTCAAATGATTGAAACGTGGACGCATGCGGATGGCTGGGTCCTGTCTGTCTTGTAGCATCAAATAGCTTCTCCAGGCAGGTGCGGTGATTCACAGTGTCAGAGAAAAAGGCTCATGGCAATGGGTCGATACAGCAATGAGCTGAAGGGAGCGACCCGGCATTACCACTGCAAAGTCCCGCTGTTTGCTTCAGCTAAACACACAGCAGCCGTAAATCTCCGAGCCGCTGGACCTGCGAGGATGCTGCAGATTTGCATGGGAGCACAGAGCCTTCCTGGGAACCTGCGTTCTCTTTTCATCTGTTTGGCATGGGGAGACACCCGCAATTAGCAGAATTAGCCCAGCATCGCTTCGCCTTTTATGTGCCGACATAATGACGCTCCAAGGTTAAAGTGTGAAGTCAAGCATCGATTTAAGCAACCTGTCTTTAATGTCGGTAATGAAAATGAGATCATGAGCCACCATTCCAAGGCCAAACCAGGGGAAATCTATTCCGGCTCAAACAAGCACTGCAGCCAAAGCCTAAATCAGTGTTCTTTCAAGCTGCCAAATGAAACAAATAACACTGGTCAAGTCTATATCAAACAGGGTACTTCATGCATAGGCTTCTTCATTTATCTTAATTCATGTCATGGTGACCAGACTACAAGCTGAGACCCGGCTCAGCTCTAGAGACTTATCCGGCCATGCCAGTGTTACTGTACACAGAGTGAAAGTGGATGGGAGACCATGGAAGTGGAGTGTTGAAAATAGACACAGAGGCTGCCCGGCGTGAACTGATTACCAGGGTCACAATGGGAATGTGCAAGTCAACCAAATGAGGACATCATGTCAGGGCATATTCACCCTATCTCACCCGGTAACCTTGTCACTCCGATTTAGCACAATAGTACAACGTGACAGGAAGCTCGCTGCCCTCTGTTCCATAGCTGCTGCCATCACTGCATTCTGGAGAGGATCTTATAAAGATACAGCTATTCTGCTTAGCCAGAGAGGAATGGACACATAGTGGAAGTCCTAATAGCACATAATGCTTGTATAACATATCTTACTGTCAGGCACGTGTGTGTGTGTGTGTGTGTGTGTGTGTGTGTGTGTGTGTGTCTTCATAAATATTTGGGAAGAAATAGCTTTACAACACCAGTGATTTCTTACAACATGAGTGGCTGTTGTTTTCATATCAGCACATTATAATTCATCCCACTATATGCGATGAACAATGAATATGCCATGTTAATATTGATATTTGTACACTCGATGAACTTCTTTTAGTTAAGCATCACAGAGTTGATACAATCCCCAAGCAAGTACCCTTCAAATGAACTGTGAGTATAGAACAACTGCTTAGTTTGACTGCATACAGAGTGCATCAGAATATGATTTGCATTACACTAACTCCCACTTAGATGAATCTCAACATAGAAGAAAATAATATCTTTATGAAGCCAGTAATATATTTATATATTTTCATATACCTTTGTGGATGTATTCTGGACTGTACTGATCCAATTTAATCTCTTTTCACCATGACAGCATCTTAAAAAAAAGACTTTCTTCAAAGTTAACTTTTGTCTGTTGCAATCAAACACACAGTGGTGTCTGCAGTTGCAATCTCATTTGTCATCTCAGCAGACTGTCAGAGAGGTCAAAAGTTTGTCTGAGCTGTTACACATACAGGGATCGACATTTAAATTTGATAATTAGATAGCCTAACAGCAAAACCAATCTGTGCCCACTTTTTCTGGAATAATCATGGTCATTGTGCTCTTTGCAAAAAATAAATAATTAATCATATGAAGATATTCATAGATCTGCTGAGACAACATAAGTAAATGTGACAATGTCTAGCATTGGGTCATTCCGTGTGAAATCAACCAGTGATGGACCGGTCACCCTCTCTGAAAAATCTGAAAAAAATTACAGTTGTTTGTATACTCAACCTATGCTTGAATCTGAAATAGTAAGTCTGTATCACTAATGGTTGCAAAAGTACAGCCATTTGAAAGTTCAAGTAATTTTAAGCATTTTGGTGAACAAGCCTTTTGTCCAACTTCCAACATAACTGGCTCTTTTAGTATTTCACACACAATGATGAAACCATGTGCATAGAAACACATTTTCCTGTAGAGTTCAAAAATCTACTCAGATCAGATGTATCTTGTGTAGTTTCCTCTCCAGAGCTCTGAAGATGGCTGTAAATTCTATGTGTGATTTCACACCACCACCTTTCAGGGCTTCTTGTTCAAAAAGGAAGTGAGACAAATTTATCCAAGTTTTTTTCCCACTCAAATATGGATTTTGCGGTCCTGTTTATGCATTAACTTTTGTTGACAATGTTATCTTACTGTCAGAGCATTTCTTCAAAGATGGTTCCAATTTTGGAAAATGCTGTTTTCATCCTCTTATTTTACCATGTGGACAGTTTGCAAGATTTTTTTTTAATTTTACCATGACTCATTCAGTATCTGAGGAACATCTGTCCAAAATTTTGTGTTGTTGCTGAGTCTCGTTATTGTGATATGATTTTTTGAAAATATTGTCAGTAACTCCACTGATTTACATTGACTTCCATTGTATTGAAAGTGCACCACATATGGCGCAATGTGGTACTGCAGATAAGCAAGGAGAAATCCAGCATAAAGCCAATAGGCCCATTGTTCCAGTTACCTGAATGCTGTCTTTCAGAAAAAGAACATAAAAATTGATTATAGACCAAATAACAAACAAACTAATGCTGAGTGAATGGGGCAGAACTAAATAGAAATGAAAGTAAGTTGTTGGGTAGGATTTCTCCTTTGATTCAGTGGATTTACTGACAATATTTTCAAAAAATCATATCTAAATAACGAGACTCAGCAACAACACCAAATTTTGGATAGGTGTTCCTCAGATACTGAATGACTCATAGTAAAATTTTAAAAAATCTTGCTAACTGTCCACGTGGTGAAATGAGAGGATGAATATGGCCTTTGTAAAAATTATACCTGTTTTTAAAAAAATGCTCTGACAGTATGATAACAATATCAACAAAAGTTAATGCACAAACAGGACTGCAAAATCCATATGTGAACAGGAAAAATACTCCGATAAATTTGTCTCACTTAGTTTTTGCACAAGAAGCCCTGAAAGGTGGAGGTGTCAAAACAAGTATAGAATTTATTGCCATTTTCAAAGCTTTGGAGGGGGAAAATAAAACCAGATACATCTGATCTGAGCTGATTTTTGAATTCTACAGGAAAATGTGTTTCTATTCACATGGTTTCACAATTGTGTGTGAAATACTGAAAGAGCCAGCAATGTTGGAAGTTGAACAAAAGGCTTGTTCACCAAAATGCTTAAAAATACTTGAAATTTCAAATGGCTGTACTTTTGCAACCATTAGTGATACAGACTTACTATTTCAGATTCAAGCATAGGTTGAGCATACAAACAACTGTAATTTTTTTCAGATTTTTCAGAGAGGGTGACCGGTCCGTCACTGGTTGATTTCACACGGAATGACCCCATTGCTAACTGCGCCTTCAGATAGTCTTGAACGTTAAAACCTTAATATTGTAGCCTACTTGATCGGGTAATCATTATTCTTAGACTATTACAAAATTAGAGAGAGGGAGAACAGATAACTTGTTGTGTCAATGTTAACTGAGTGAAAGAGACACCAGGCAGGACTGTTGCCAAGTTAAAGTTGCCATTTTAAATAACAACTACTGTATATGTACATTGTACATTCTCACCAAATAATAAGTTTGACCAAAGATTATTTTCATGCGCTATGTTGTCTGATAAGCCACTAATAAATGTGATTATTGTTATATCCACTTTCAGTTTCAATTTCACCCACCCAAAACCAAGATCCTGCAAGTGTAGTAACCGTGACACCTGCAGTAGAGGCAGTCGAGGGGGCTATTATTCACCCCGTAATGCGCCATTTATTCATCAAAGTAACTATACGAGACTGGTAAATCAACAGTAAAAACATGGTGTCCCTGTTAAAGGAGAAAGCCGGTGTGACTCTGTCTTAAAATGAGAATGGATAATTGCAAAAAAGGGCAATGAGAATGGATAATTGCAAAAAGAAAAAGAGAAAGAGAAGTTGGCAGGCACTTTGCAGGTGAGAACAATGAAAATGATCAATTGACTAATTAGGGGTGGTCTGTCATAGGCTACAGGGGAAATCATGTGTTGGCTGCAGGTCAAGTTACCTGGTGCACCCCCCATGAGAAACAACCTGTTCTGAACATTAGAGCTAAAAAAGTTAGCTTGGAAAATGCGTAATATGGGACCTTTAAATAATGATCAGAGCACGGACTTGTCACACATAGTTCACTTGCACCTGACCCCTCCTTTCAGGAATATGGCTAGTTTACCGATTGGCTACAAACAGGCTTAACGTTGGAGTCAACCGGGCATTTCATAGTTTGAGTTGAAAACTTTAGCTTACCTCCATAATTTCCACCATTGACAAAGCCCAAAGTTACTTCAAACTTCATTCCGTAGATTCCCAAGGGTGTTTACATTTCAACCGAGAAAACTTTGAAAGTGCACATTTAGGTTAGATATAAGGTTATATGTACAACTTGTCTCTATCTAGCTTGTAAGCTTCCGTCGCCATGTTTCACCTGAACTAACGCAAGATCGACATTACTGAGTAGTGAACTACTCTACATATCGCGTTAGCTCAGATGAAACACACTTACAAGCTAGATAGAGTGCTTTTAATGTAAAATGTTCTCTTAACTGTAAGATTTTGTTTCCTGCTATTGCGTTATATGTTTTCATGTCTGTGTTTAGGAATAGCCTACATTTTATGAGCATTACAAATGTAATTTACAAAATAATAGGTTGTGTTTTTCAACTACACAGTGTTTAAGTGTGTGTAAGTGTGACTTTGCATGTGTTTGTGTCTCTTTGTGTGGTGGTGGTGGGGGATGTAGGAATTCATGAAGCATAAACTATGGAAGACAGTTTGACATGTTGATGTTTAAATGTCTGACAAGCTCTCTGACTGCCATGCTGAACAGCTATAACATTACAGTGACAGCCTTTGACATGGTCCAGTTCAATATGCGACCTTCTAACAAAACACTGCATCAAGTTTTATGTCTCTAAAGCCATAAACATGTCCTTTGCCAGTGCTGTGGCTATGTGTTTTTAGATGCCATTAATATATAGGTTATGTCACATTAGCCCTGCAAAAGAGAGGGAGAAGCTAATGTTGTGTCACCCTGGTGTCATTTCATATTCACCTGTCATTAAGTACTCAACCACTGGCTGTTGTCCTCCATGGACTGACAGGGTGAGATGATGTTGAACTAGACTATATGAGAGAATACATTCATCAGCGCTACCGTCAGCCCCAATGCTCCAACTTGAACAAGCAAACCTCTCTGGACATGAATCCGTGTACCTTCCGTTCATTCGTTTTTCGTTTTGAAACCAAAATGAAAAAAACGAAAAAAACATTCGATTTTCCGTTTTCCGTTTTAAAAACAAAAATGAAAAATCGGATAACGAGTGGTTTTTTCGTTTTTCGATTTCTGCAACTGAATGAAAAATAGAATATTCGGATAACGGGACTGGTTGTTTGTTTGTGTAGGAAATGGAATGAAACTCCGAAGCAAGATTCTAGAGCGGTCTTTGCTCTGTGCCAAAGTTCTAAACCACACGGCAAAAAGGTATCCCGTCACCACCATTCCACAGGCTACCAAATGATGAAACCACAAATAAACAAAATAATCTGAGTTGTTACAGTATTACGAACCAATAACCTTAGACAACATATGGCTGATAGTGTCATTACTGAAGCCTATGTGATAGGGGTGCGCATTCATCAATTTATGAGCTACTTTTGAGATGACATGGTCATGCACTCGCCGGTTGCACAAGCTGTAGGCCTACACTCTTGCTAGCCTACGAATATCTTCAAAATGCTGTAAGCCGACAAAGACTACGCGAACATGTCAAAGACACAATGCTTTCATACTCAAACAGACTATTTTTCATCTCAACCAAGAGCAGCTGTCATTGAACCAGCTGCACATAAACTTTTGGATAAGGCATTATGCTATTTCAAAACTTTTTTGCTGCGGCTGTGGCGTTTTTTGCATGTCAAAGCCAAAACGAGGAAAAATTACACATTGTTATAAGTTTTGTGACCTGCCAGCATTGCACTTGCGATCGACTACCACTGGTACACAACCTCCCCCTTTTTAGGTTGTGCATGCTTGCAGAACAGCAGTGCGTGAAACTGTTAAAACAGACGTCACCTAATAACATTGTGGATTACTGAGACTAATTTTTCCATTGGGATTTACGCGGTTCTGCTTTGGCTACAGTGCATGTAAGTTATGATTTTGTGTTAATTTTGCTTGCTGTGGTTATTAGTGTAGGCTACTATGCTAGCTTTTCATAACAGTAGCTAGCCATTAAGTGGATGCTTAGCATGTCTTAGCTGCCTAAGTTTTGGAATTAGTCTATTCAACCAGGTGCTTGTAACTTTTGCCATGCAAGAGACGCTGTCAGCTCCAGTTGTATTCTTGCCCTCTGTCCCATAGGCCATGGCCGTATTTATTAATTAGTTAACATAGCAGCCACCCAGGTAACGTTGAGCTGGCTGAGTTGACAGTATGCTGAAGTGTTGCTAGTGCATACGTAGCCTATATTCATGTCTGGAGCTGTTGACAGTGTATTCATAATCATTAGGATAGACACATTCTGCATGGATAAACGTTAATCCTAGCTAGTGTTTTTGCATCTAATGTAGGACCAGGATCAGTAGTGGTGTATTGCACCGTTGTTATTTTCCCCACTGAACAATGTATGAGCAAAGTATTGCTAGCTACAATGATAGCTGCTTCATTTAGTAAGAAGACATCATTGGCAGCCAGTTAGCATCTAGTATCAGACAAAGTAGCCTAAGATTGTTCATTGCAATAGGCTGACACGTTTCATGATCTGTTTGTGGGCTAGAACTAGGATTGATGTTTCCTAACGAGCTACCAATCGGAAGCAATGTGTAATTTTTCCTCGTTTTGGCTTTGACATGCAAAAAAATCGGCACAGCCGCAGCAAACTAGCTGTCAACTGCACGGATGCGTCATGCCTTATCCAAAAGTTTATGAGCACTGGTTCAAAGACAGCTGCTCTTGGTTGAGATGAAAAATAGTCTGTTTGAGTATGAAAACATTGCGTCTTTGACATGTTCGCGTAGTCCTTGTCGGCTTACAGCAGTGTTATTTCAGCATTTTTGGGTTTGAGGGGCCAGCTTCACACAGGTCATTTAGCTGATATTCGTAGCAAGAGTGTACAGCTTGTGCAACCGGCGAGTGCAGTGCATGATCTCAAAAGTAGCTCGTAAGTTGATGAATGCGCACCCCTATCACATAGGCTTCAGTAATGACACTATCAGCCATATGTTGTCTAAGGTTATTGGTTCGTAATACTGTAACAACTCAGATTATTTTGTTTATTTGTGGTTTCATCATTAGGTAGCCTGTGGAATGGTGGTGACGGGATACCTTTTTGCCGTGTGGTTTAGAACTTTGGCACAGAGCAAAGACCGCTCTAGAATCTTGCTTCGGAGTTTCATTCCATTTCCTACACAAACAAACAGCCAGTCCCGTTATCCGAATGTTCTATTTTTCATTCGGTAGCAGAAATCGAAAAACGAAAAAACCACTCGTTATCCGATTTTTCATTTTTGTTTTTAAAACGGAAAATGGAAAATCAAATGGTTTTTTCGTTTTTTTCATTTTGGTTTCAAAACGAAAAACGAATGAACGGAAGGTACACGGATTGACATGGCCTGACATTCAGTCCTAATGAAATTCAGGGAATGCAGCCTATGTTAAAGTGAGAGACTCCGACAATAAAGCTGTTAACGCTCTTTCATGTGTACGAGTCAAACTTTCGTTAAAAAATGAAAACTATGACAGTAGCAGGGTTTTTATTACCTCACTCACGTCAGATGATGCGCTACGTAGCTTTAAGCCACTTCCGCGCAACGATCTGATGATGAAGCCATAAGCCAATTTCAAGCCCAATATTCTCTAACCAGACCAATCAGGACCGCTGGCTGTGTAGCGGCTGCTGTATGGGATGTGACGTAGCGGAGTGTCTCTGTTTGAATCCAACAAACATAACCAGCATCATCGGTTGGTTTCGATGTGATTGGCTGAAGTGTACGTCAATTAAATTGATGGGCAAGCCGTTTGTCCAGTTAGATTCGAGGATTTCTGGCTCCTGAAATAAATCGGCTATCGTTCATCAGATGCTTGTGCCTTGGCGCTGCATCTGACGTGAGTGAGGTAAGGGTTTTTAAGATCTCCCATGATTACCGCTAAGAGCCATACAGTGGGTTTCAATGAGCATACCAATGCAACGTTGCCTGTCAAAACCAAATTTATTCACTATTTTTAAAATACTAAAAAGGCTTGACATAGCATGACACTACGGCCAAAGTCCCTACACTTAGGATTGAGCATGAAGTAGTGATTTGGACGCGGGGGACATTGTTGCATTGGCACGCTTGTTGAGGGGGATTTATAGACTCATGCAACTGGAAGTGAAAATGTAATGTAATGATTGTAATGGACTATCTGCAGTTGTATATACTGTCATGTATGACAGAGGCTCCAAAGGGAACTTTGAATATGAATCAATACTGCAACCTATAAAGGCTGAATCAAATTCGTCATTTTATTATAGTAGAGGTTTTTACTGTATCGTAAAATGTTTAAAGAATGTTCATTCGCATAGCCTCTCACAATATACTATACAGGTACGTGAATCAAGAGGTGACTACGACACATTATAGGATCTGATCCGATCTGATTTCATGTTTATCTCCCACTGCTCATGTGAGAGCTGTATAGTGCGCTGTGCACTCAGCCAAGTGAGTGGCTGTGGGCAATTGTCTAATAAAAGTTGAAACGAAACTTGCTCTCCAGTTGCCAGCTCATCCTAGTCTTCACAACTGCCCACTAGTGCCTGGGAAGGAGCTAGGCTGTGTGTATCCAGATGAAGCTATTTTCAGCACTGAACTTTACATCATTATGCAAAAAGAAAAAAACAGAACACAGTCCCAGCACAAGTGAAAGGGAGAGGAAGAGGGAGAGAGAGCAAGACAGGAAGAGAGAGAGAGAGAGAGAACCTTATTGATCCACACTTTCATTGATTTCTCCTCCTTTCGTCGAGGGAGAATGAGGAAGGAAAGGAGGTGGAGGGAGGGGGCCTGGGCTGATTGGTACTCAGACCTCTGTCTGAATGTGAATTGCCATGCGACTGTTAGGCCTGGGGTGAGGTGCTGCATGGACAACGACTGTGGCGGCCCATTCTACTGTTTGATTGGGTTGTGTTGTGTGTGCTGTGGGCTTCTCGCTGGCGGATGGCTCTGCCATGTTGGAGCTGGGAGCGGAGCGGAGCGGGGGTCTGGGGATTGGGGTATATCGTAAGTGTTTGATGAGTCTCCACAATTATTGAGTTCCTGTCAGCTTGCCATGTAGACAGGCTGGCTCTGTCGAAAAGCTCACTTAAAAGCTTTTTTCCTGTATTTGTGTGTGTGTGTGTGTGTGTGTGTGTGTATATCTGACTGTTTAACATGCACATCAAATGGGGGCATAGGCCTACAGTCAAATAGGATTTCCACTCATTCGCAATACTTGTTCTTTGCCTTCATGTTATCATATAGAGCAATGTGGGAGATGCCTAATTTGATCTTTTGGGCAAAACACTGATGGAATGTAGTGTCTGCCACTGCCAACTTTTTTTGTTGTTGTTGCCCATTTTCTATGGGAACTCATAGCATTACATATTCTGTGTAGTCACCACGTTCAATATTCTTTTTCTGCCCTTGCGGAAGGAAAGGGAAAGATCTTAACCGCATGCAAAATGGCAGATCTTTGTTATGATCTAAACCACTGTAAGCCCACTGAGGAAGCCATGCCAGCTCACAGTTGGTGAATAGAGCATGGAGAAGGATGACACGTTCGGCTGACGTCAAACAAGGCCACGTCTGAATCCCACAGAATTAGAACTAAAATTGGACCATGAAATAAGGCCAGAGACATCAGAAACTGATATTTGTGAATGGCACTCAGTGAGTGTGTGTGTGTGTGTGTGTGTGTGTGAGGAAGAAAGAGAGAAAGATCCTGTGTGTGAGTGTGTGTAAGAGAAAGAGAGTGTTAGGGTGTGTGTGAATCTGTGTGTCTGTAGAAGGAGAGAGAAAGACCCTGTGTGTGTGTGTGTGTGTGTGTGTGTGTGTGTGTGTGTGTGTGTGTGTGTGTGTGTGTGTGTGTATCCTAGGGTTCAGAGGTGTTATGAGCTCAGCGAATGTTATCTGGTGCTAAACTAATTGGGTCTTTCAAGCCGTACCATATCATAAGGCACCTGACGACAGCCGACTTTCGCTGAAGGACTATCAACTGAGACATTCCACTGCACCACAATTTGTGCAGATTAACTGCCTCAGTAAAACTACTAATGGCCACAGCCCACAGTTTCAATATACATTGGACCCCAGCATAATCATTCATCTTTTATCTTTGCCAAGGTTGAGCTATCCCAGCCCAAATGAGAGTGAAATTCTTGCAGGTGCTGATGTACGGTCTGTGTGCTAACAATATTGATTTTTATGACCCTCGGAGTGAAAGCAACTGGGAGAAAGCGATAGCAGTCTCATAAATCTATGCTCACTCCATGCATTCAGATACTGATATTCATGATGTCCATTTAAGCCCTGCAAAACGGGAGTTTTATCAATAAAGGCAGAAGTCAACAATTAAGGTTTATTATGTCAAGAAGGTGGTGGATCCCCTGCAAGAGCTTATTGCTGTTTGAAGTGCAAAACCTCATCTCTCACACGTATCGATTCCAAGGGTTTCGTTCCTCATGAGTCAATGGTATGACATTTCCTTTATGCATGTGTGAAGTGTTTAGGTTGAACCGCTGGACCACTGAAAATTGAAATTAGATCCCACACCACAGAATCAAAATTCCAATATCCAAAATCCAAATATCTTTGAAGATAACTGCCAATGTCTTTTTTAGTTTAGTCCATGCATGCAGAATACCAGGAGGTTACAGCCAAAAGGCTGCAGTGAATCTTTGGGGAAGCCCATCGATATCAAAATATCTACGTCGAGTACATTTTGAAAAGAATGATTTGGCAACTTTGTCTGGTCTGGAGTCTGGTCATATTAAGTATGACATCTTACACATTACCATTGTGAACTTTCTGTTTACAATCTCAGAGTAATTTCTAGATAAAATCATCAGTCAAATGCGCTTTACACTGCTGACTTGCAATAGCAGCAAATCAGAGCAAAGCTCATTAGCATAGCCTGAAAAAAAAAAGCGTTTGCAACATTGCAAATGACCACATTAAGGTGTCCTTGGACTGGCTTCACCCCAAGTGAAGTCGCATACCATATTTGTAGATATCAGAGAACAATTTGAATTTACCTTATAGCTGTATAGCAGGCCACCTTTAACACTCTCTAAACCTCTTCAAATTCACTGCATTCAACGAATCACAGAATCTACCATACAACAAAACAAATGCATTGTTTACCATGTCATTATTTTAAGCATATTAAAACGCTGGAGTAAAGGTCAAGGAACATATACGCTACAGTACATGTAAATGACCAGACACTATTAGGTCCAAGTATGTTATGTGATACCAGTTGGCACATCAGGTTCTTCAAGTCTTATTAACAAGGTCTCTGTTGTTTAGACATTCCATATGACTGATGTGATACGTAGCAGAAGTAGTCTGGAAGTGAAATGTACTGTTGAAACGGTCTATACAAATGAGAAAGTGATGGAATGAGGAAATTGTCAGGTCTTTTGTGTAACCACTGAGAAGTTTCATACCCACTTTCCTTTTTCCCCCCGCAGAAAAAAGTGGAAGCATGTAATGTGCCTGTGCTCCATTTCTGAAGTATGTACGGACGGGGGGGGGGGAGCTAAAGCTAAGCCCCCCCAGGCTGGCAGACGCAGCATCCTATTTCAAGTGGGCACGGAGAAGCCTGTAATATTCTGTCAGAGGGAGGATGGAAGTTCGCAACATGCGGGGAGCGGCACAGTAGCGCCACAATAGTCGTCGGGGTGGAAGACTTCCAACCATGGCCTGGAAATGGATCAATGATGCTCACTGGGAGATTACAGTCATCCTGCCGATAGGTTACTGCAACATGCTTTAGGATTTGGGAAGTGGGCTGAAGACCAGATAAAGCACATAATCGCCAGCGCTTTTTAAGGCTGTTTTGATGGCCGCTTTACTCTTACGCTGCGTGCAGTCGAAGCAGAAAGGTTAGGTAAGAAATTTCAGCAGTGGAGGACCATATTGATTCTTGACTCGTGACAATCAAACCATAAAGAAGCCTGTCCCTGAAGACTCCACTTAGCTCTACAAAACATTTCTCTATACTTAAGTCGTTCATGCTTCTCAATGCCAGTGCAGGGAAATATGAATCACTTATGTATACAGGCCCTTACACACACACACACACACAGACACAGACACACACACACACACACACACACAAGAACAAAATGCATGCACACACATGCATACCCACACAAGATGAGATGAGAGATGAGACAAGTTCAGAAGTATGATTAGTTGTTTTTTTCAGATGTATGCAAGAATTGTACAGCAGTCATGTAATGTATTACTACACAAGACTTGTAGTTTTCCCACACTATACTCCTGTCATCCAGGCATGCTACTGGCTGTGATTTTACCGCACCATACTTGTGATTTAGAGGCATGCAATAGTCGCTAATTAACGGTTTATTCAATTTTAGCTGGTGAGGAACACATTGATACAAGTGTTTATATCAGAATATGCTTCACTGAAATGCAATAGGGAGCACTGCACATTCAGACACAAAGGAGGTGCTTGAGGCCATTATTTTTAAGCTTCACTGGTTCTTTTTGCAGATGTGAACTGCCCAACTACACAGAATTAAGCAACTCTGCCAGCAGTCTTCTTTCAGAAAGTTGTGCAAATTGATATCAAGGGTTTTGTGTGTGTGTGTGTGTGTGTGTGTGTGTGTGTGTGTATGATGTGTCCGTTCACTATGAGAGGATTACCAGGAAATAGCGGACCTTCATTGATAAGATCACTTCTCTTTCATAATTGCTCCTCTGTGCACCACACATCTTGATTCTGTATTAATTAATAGTGTTGTGATTTAGTAATATATAAGTCATTAATGTCATAGATTGCCATGGTAATTAAACATAGATCTTGTAGTTCATTAGAGTGTGGCATCCTCCTGAGAAGCAACATTGATTCATCATTTTCATAATGCATTTTATAACTTCCAACACATTTCATGCTTTGGCGTATATAAATGTTTTTCCTGCATGCACTTAGGGATTCATTTTCTATCTACGACCAATTAATGGGACAAATCCATAGAAGGTCTTTGTTTAATTTCCATAATCCTGTGTGATGATGAGTCAAACCATAGATTGGTTTCCTGCTTTAATGTGTATTCATAAGACTGTCATGTCTGTGACTATTTGCTTTACCTCAGTAGCATTTGTCAGAATGCAGCTAGTTACATGTACATGTGACAGAGGTAAAGTGGTGCTGTTAGGTCCTGGCTAAGAAATACTGTATTGTGTTTCTCTGGTTCAGTGCACACATGTGAATGTGAAAAGGTCCCTGTTAATACATGTGCATGCTACAAACAAACAAGTGTGCTCTCTCTCTCTCTCTCTCTCTCTCTCTCACACACACACACACACACACACACACACACACACACACACACACACACACACACACACAAGGTTCAAATTTAGTAGCAGGCTTGTAACAAACAGTTTGCTAAATGCATAAGTAAAGTGAGATTAAGACATTATTAGTCATGCTAAAACAACAGGGCACTATTGCAGACAATAAACTAAAAAAAAACCACTCAGAGAGCACAGACCTCTGCCAAGGCAATGTGGTCACAGTCACAATATAAATTCCAGATGGTGTTCTGGATCACCGATCATCACCTAATTGAATCAGTTGTTACTTGTCCCAATACACACGCTGTCCGAAAATTTCATCCAAACCCGTGCAGTAATTTTTGAGTTATGTTGTTTACAGACAGACAGATGCACACAGAGACAGATGCAGGCACAGGAACTAGTACATTAAGAAATAGTAAGAACCACTACACAAGCATGTAAGCAGCATAGATAAAGACATGCATTTGATTGTCACAAAAAAAAATACTTTTTCCATTATTGTCGAGTGCACATAGTATTTTCCACCTTTTTTATAATTATTATCATTGTTAGGAAATAGAGATGTGAAGTAGGCTTAGAAGTAGAGATGTGAGTTCAAACAAAAGAGAGACCATTACATGTTTTGGATGGTCAGACAGTAACAGTAACATATTCATAGCAGCAACATATCCATTACACATTCATACCTAACCTTGCATAAATCATTAAGACAGAATGATATCACTTCATCGAAATATCCCAGAAAATATCCCCAAAAAGTTCTGATGTCCCAAAGTGATTATGAATGTCTAAAACTTATATAGGCTACTGTAAAGTGACATTTAAAATAGATTTCAGAGGACGTTCATGAAGAGGAGGTTGGAGAGGATCATATGGTTAATTTCAAATAAAGTGTTACCCCTGTTTGTCTTTGAGGACATTTCTCATTTTCCTTGCATGTCTGAAGATTTCAAGTTTTGCTGAATTATTAGCATTGGTGATAAAAAATTAATCAGACAAGTATCAGACACTATTTGTCCATGTAATGTTATCTGCATCACATAAAACAGTCCGAAATGAAGTGTAAAGACAGTTACACTATTCTTCTTCTAATCTTTTTCTCAGCATATGCTCAATACATCACCCAAACTAAATTCTGATCTTTAGAATTAATTTCACACTCTTTATATTTTGTATTCATGATGTGTTCTCTTGTATGTGTTTTATGTATAGTACATTGTCTGAAATATAACTTTAATCAATTACCTGTTTTGTTTAATCCCTCTGAGGTCTAAATTTATTAACCTCAGTAAATCAAGCAGGTCTTTCTGACTCGACACACCACAACCTCCCTGGAAAAAAGAAACTGTTTATGACTTAAATTACCCATGGGATCCCAGACCATGCCATCATTTGCCTAATCCCTGTTAACATTTATCAGGAAGCAATGCCATGGCAAGAACTTTATTAATTTCTGCCGGCGCACCTACAGTAAATTCCAGACTATAGTCAGAGGAATAAGCAGCTAATTCCACTCATCCATAGGATGGTCATATGTGACAGCTGACTGGGCGTGATGATGCCAGTCTTGCCTTCAGCACACTCCCACACAAGCAGCAGACACTAGAGCGCTTTGAAGAATGGGAACATGTGTGTTATAGACAACATGCCTTCCAACAGCTTTCTTTGGGGATCTGACCTTTTAAAATCTGTTGGCCTAACATTTCAATATTTAACTTAGGGTGATGTGTTTATTAACACACACACACACACACACACACACACACACACACACACACATGCACGCACACACACACACACATGCACGCACGCACACACACACATGATTTACATTCCTTTGTGAGAGTTGCTATTCTAGGGCATAGGATTTACTTCTGTCTATTGTTTGATATTGTACATGGTTTAGCAACAGTTAGAAGAGTTAGGATACCAGCATATCATCTTGATTTAGACTTGAGTCATATAAGTGATTGAGAGGTAGACCGACAGTGGCAAATACGTTTAAAACTAAAGCAAGCAGAATAATCACCTTTTAATAAATAAAATTATCTAGAGAGCTCAATGAAGGTTCATTTGGGGGGGGGGGGGGGTATTGCTGTAGGCACGATTCCTCATTGTATTTTAATAGTCCTTTACATTTGGGTTATTTAATAATTTGAGTGTGTCGCCTACCCAAGGAAACAGTAATTCTTCTTCAAATAAGCTCCTCCAACACTCACAGATGAAATTTCTCAGCATGAAATATTTATCATACATTCCCGTCTGGAAGCAGGTTGTTCATCAAGATAGCGTGGCTTTGGCGGCAGTGGCGCTGGTGCTATGGACAAGCCTTGGGGAGCAGGCCTGAGAGCTCTGGCTTTGTTGGCCAGCAGCCCGGCGGGGCCTTGATCCAATGGCAGACTTCCTCTGACCTACGTGACAGATGACATTTCCATCCGTCAAGCGATCTGCCACGGCGTCCGGTCAAACTCTGAAGGTCAGAGTTTTCACTGAGGCCTGGCCAATAGATGGTGTGTGAGTGTGTGTGTGTGTGTGTGTTTGGGGGTGTGTTTGGGGGTGTATCCTCCCATGGCCACATAGGACCGGTATCAAACAATCAGGGGTTAGAGGACACCCAGAGGCATCAGTCTCCACAGAGATTGGAGCAGAGATGGCATGCATGCTGCATATGCATGAAGATAGGCCTATGCTACATTTCAACTTAACAGCCTAAATTGGCATCAAATTAATAAAATCTGCAGCAAGTTGTAAACGTTGTCAGAACACAGTGTTTGATTCAAAGACCACTCTAGGAAGAAGAGTAGGCTATTTTCACAGGAAAGTGAAGGAAACAGTCTCAGTCAATGCCTTCATATTAACTAGTAATGCATTATTTGTCCATGTTTAAATTAGTTTGCAAAGGAAATTGGTAACACATTAAATACACGGATACACAGTATACACGTAACTGTCACATAATTGTGTGTTTGTCTGTGTGTCTGTTTGTGTGTGTGTCAATACATACACACACACACACACACTCCATTCTCTTATCTACATCCCTCTCAGGTGCCCTTGCTGTTGTTTATTAACAGCAGATTACCATGGCAATAGGGCAGTCTCCTGTGCACCCTAATAAGTGGTGTCTGTGTCTGTGTGTGTGTGTGTGTGTGTGTGTGTGTGTGTGTGTGAGAGAGAGAGAGAGAGAGAGAGAGCATTGTATTTATGGTCGCTTGGCCAAGACAAGTGCGTAAGAGATCTGCCAGCGCTTGCCTGACATGAATGCCAGTGCCACTGATAAAGGTCAACGAGAATGAGATGAGCCTGTTGATGTTTGCCCGGCCTAATTAACTCCCAGCTCGCGTCTACCCGTCTCACCCCCGCCCGTTGTGCCAGGGCTTTCAATGCCCAGACTCCCAGATATGACTATGACCAGCAGTCAGACCATCTCTGACTGCACTACACTACACTACACTACACTACACTACACTACCACCAGCAGGGAGAACATCCACAAAGATTTATGAAGAGCATGCTGCGAAAAATGAAGAGTCTTACACTAAGACGCTGTTACTCAGTGATAGAGGACGATTAGAAATGACCGACAGCTGTCTGGGGGATAACCAACTTGAGGTAGAAGAGTCCGCACACAAGAAATCTCAGTGTGCAATGTGAATAAAAAATGGGCTAATCAAGTCATGCGTTCTGACCAGCTGTGGAATCAAATGGCAATGTCACCTGGACAACATCTTTGGACAGAAACACTGTAGATGCGAACCATAGGAAAGGACCTAAATGCATGTTAACAAATTAAATGGAAACTCAGCTACTGATGGCTGATTACCAATATATCTCCCATATAGTTCAAAACCATCACAGCAAACACTATTAAGCAGTCCTAAAAGCTGTGTAGCTTCATATATAAAATACTACTGTAAGAGTAGCAAATGAAAATCATCAGCTTTCGATACTAACTGTACTGTATGTCCTGAGGATGCTGTATATTATTTTATGCCAGGAAGCATTACCAAACATACAACTGTCTGTGGCATTACTGTAACATGTCAGAAATGAACTGCCTAGCATGCTGGAGGAATCACGCTAAAAATAGAACGTGAAACGTTATTAACGCAAAAAGATTTCGTTAATACACTAATAAATAAAATATGCATGCGTAATGCATCAGTATGGGGATTAAGATTTTGCAAACCAAAAATTCTCGGAATAGAAGCATTTGTTAAAATGTCAATCTTAAAGGAATGCACCGGAGTGAATTCAAGCATAGTCCTGCTGCATGAGGCTTCAAACAGCAATATATTTCGCATGAAATTAAAGAATTTAGAACAGCATAGACCTAACGCGAATGCAAAACACTTTACATTGAGTCAATGTAACCTCAGATCTTAGTTTCGGTTTCCAATAGTCAGGTCCCATTGGTTCAGTGTAAAGTGCCTGTTCGCTTCTGCGTTCACGTTCGGTCTATGCTGTAACAAATTATTTTGTTCCAATCGCTAACTAGCGTATTTAGCAAGCTCTTTCAACAGGGCTATGTTTGAATTCACTCCGGTACATTCCTTTAACCATCGTATTTCATCATAAGCGATCCAAAAACAAGGTTTAACGTCATATACACCCAACCTGTGCTTTAAAGGACAGATATAACTGTTAAAATTGTTGTTCCTTTATAATATTGCAATGTACTACTATCACTGTGATTTACAGTACTTAGTATACTTTCTGCTGTGTACTTGACTATTATGCTGCTACTACAACACTAAGTGTTGTAGCAATATTAATAACACTATTTACAGCAGTAGTTAAATAAGAATAACAAACGAATACAAATCAATTCACTGCAAACTCATGTAGACCTAACATATTTAAAAAACAACAGATAAAAGATTTCTGTGTGGCACGGCATCATTTTGCCAGTATCTCTCATAATATCTGCAATGAAGCTATTCCCTAGAGGTCACTGTCTGCTTGCTGTTAATGTATCGCCAATAAGTGGCTTATGAGTGTTTGAGTAATTTATCCGGAGGGTGCAAAAGGCGCATGTGCTTGAGCTAAACCCCATTGTGTGCGTCATCTCTGAGCTGCCCTTGTTAGATAAACACCACAGCAAGGGTCGACCTTCAACCAGTGTTGACGTAAAGAAGTCCTTTTAGGCAGTCTGCTCAGTCTTAACAGATCCTCAGTGTCCAGAGACTTGGGAAAGATGCCTCTCACTCAAGGTGAAGGTGTCAGCTCTGTATCAGGAGGTAACAGGTTGGCGCTGGCTGCTGAGTAATGTTGTGACAGCCATGTGCATGGTTGCAGAGGGGGTTTGGGTTTGATGTTGGGGTGTGTGGTGGGAGATAACAGTTTTGTTGGTCGGGGAATTGCGACCCTTACAAACAACAGAACACTTAGTAGCACTCTTAGCAACACCCCCTCTTCCCCGGCGCTCCCTTCCCTTCCCTTCCCCTCCCCTCCCACCCCAGTCGGACATGGCCCACTTTGGCTTCACTCTGTCCGCCCGACGGGAGTCGTCTGGGGGTTTGCACACTCTCTCTTTCAGGCCCCATTTAGAGTGGTGGACACGGAGGGTCAGCCACGCCGGCGGTCCCTGGAGCGTGCCGTAATGTACTTCTGCTGTTTGTGTGCCTTCCAGAAGACTGCTGGGGAGAAGCTGATGGGGGGAGAGGGTGGGTGGGGAACGGCTGAAGGATGGGTGGGGGTCCTAATGTGTGCTGCCTGATAGCTTCCTGGGTGGAGAGGGAAGTGCAAGTGCTGCTGAGCTGGGGGAAGGGTGATGAGGAGTGGGCTCAGGGGGTTCACTCACAACCAGCTGTGGAACTTCACTCTCTCTCTCTCTCTCCCTTTCTCTCTCTCTCTGTCTTACTCTCACTCTCTTTCTCTCTCTCTGTCTCACTCTCACTCTCTCTCTCTATATTGATTGCCTTGTCCGGGGCGTAATTAGGCCTAACCACAGGAAAGAGGGAACATTCTATAGAAAGAAGGACACAGAAAGCTGGTGGAATGCTGCCAGTTCTACCCAGGCTGGCACCCATAAAGATAGAAAGGAAAACAAGAAGGAATGGAACAAGGGGGACTATTTTGGGGTCTGTCTACAAAAGCCTTTTTATCCATGGGTTTAGCAACATTGGGTAAGTGGTGACAGAAGGAATCTAACAACATAGTTAAGCATAGACAGGAAAACAGCAGACAAACAGGCAGACAGAGAGAGAGAGAGAGAGAGAGAGAGAGAGAGAGAGAGAGAGAGAGAGAGAGAGAGAGAGAGAGAGAGGTCTAGCTGAGGAATTTGTGTCGCAATAGTCACTTTACCTTTCCTCTGTGTTGTTCTAATTTGTCTTGTCAAACAAAGCACACATCTCACAATGAAACTGGGGGTAGAACAGTAATTACTTTTAAATTACCAAAGGACAAAGCGATAACGCATTGCAATTAGAGTTCATTCAACAGAAATTGCACTCATACTAGGCTATTTTATTGGATGTGAATACTTGTAACACTACTCAGAATCCTTCATGATCATGTATGATTTCTATACATTTACAAGTTGATTGATACGTTGTGCAGTAGTTGATATGTTGTGTTAAAGATTGTTACACAAAAATGTTTTATGGCCTTGACAATAATGACTAATATTATTGTTATAAAGGTATAATAACATAATAATATATTCCAAATTTGAGCACGGAAACAGGAGTTTCGTCATTTAGCCTACTTAGAGGGTGACAGGCTTGTGAAAGACATATGTTACATAACTCAGTTTAGATTGCACAGTGAATTGGGGTATTGCTTGTGTTATGTCTAATATGTGTACATGGGCACCCACAGCTTCTATTATATCCAACCCCTGGAAGCACAGGCAATCAACCCACTGCAGCAAAAACAAGAAATAACATCTTCTGGACACAGCGCTAATACAGCATAAGATGGTGATACATTTTCTTCAATCAACAGGAGGGCTTTACATAAAATGAGGGAGGAAAAGGATTGATCGGTACCAGCATCACATTTTAACTTGTGAGGTACCTCTTTTCCGACTTGCAATTCCATCAACATTTAGATCACAGAAAAAGCAATATAGTATACAAGAGCCTGGCTTATTGCAGACAACAGAGAATTCAGACAGATGGCTGCATATCCCCTGCAAATAGCAACCAATATGGAGAGTCTTATGACTCAGGTTATTAATCATTTGCGAGCCCTGGTGCCTCCAAATATCCTCAAAGCATCCAGAGGCCTCCAACCGAGCTGGCAAGATGTATCGATGGATTTCACTCTCATTAACCTTTAGCTAAACAACGCGCTGGAGATGCTGGGAGTGCATGCAGAGTGATATGAACATATAAGAACATATTAGAATGCTGCGGGCGAGGAACTTTCAAGCTGCAGTGTTGGGAGGCCCAAATCGAAATCAACTTGTCTTGTTGCATTACACCCTTTTGAACTTCTGTGATATAGCATATAGGCAACCCATATAGGTTATAGTACATCAAACTTTCACATGTACGTGCTTAAAGATTCTGAAAGATACATACAGATTCATGAGCAGGTGCTTCTGTAAATTTATGTCAGTTCTCAATCATGTCTTCCAACGGTCCAGCCAAACAATAAGCAGAAAAGCAATCACTGTCTGGCTTATACACTTTTATATACACCATAAAGAAATTGGATATAATCCCAAACTCACATGCTCACATGGACAAATCTGTGTTTGTTATCATGAAGTAAGCAGATGATGTGCCACTTTGTTTACAGAAATATGGTTCTCTCATATGGCTGTTTGGTGAGATCAAACAGGCATATTCAGCCAAATAACAGGCAGATGAGGTTGTTGAAATAGACAGTTCTTTTTGCCCAGGTATTTTTCAGGTTTACATTGATTTATATTTATTTATTAAATGAATGGGCACTACAAGCCTGACCATTTTGTGCAAAAAGCATAACTGTGTCATTTCATCCCCTGAGAGCGACTTCAGGACAGAGAAGTTCCATCGGAATTCAAAAAAAAAAAAGAAAAAAAAAAAATTGAAGGAAACCTTAAAAAAAAATAGTTGAAAATGAGTAGTCCACAAAAAACAAATGTCACATTCTTAATATACCACTGAATTTAAACCACGGTTTTCTATGCTATAATTAATAACAATAATAAGGTTGGTTGGTAATAACAGTGAGTGAAAAACTTGATCTTGCCAGTCCTGTCATTAGCCCTTCAAAGATGGACCTGTGCATATATCACAAGATTTTAAAATAGCAGCCAGGACATTTTGAATGTCATTTACACCGTCATGAAACAGACAGCATTTCAAGGCAAACCTGTGTGGTGCCTCTTGTAATTGTCACAGGTACACCACTGACTAATCTGTCCTGACGCACAACGCTCTAATTATTTTCTCAGCCCTGCATGGATGAAGGGAGGGAAAGCTCCATGCTCCTGTCACTGTCTCATTAATGGACTATGCGGTCTGGCCCTGACAAAAAGAGAAGCACGGCCCTGGTGTAGTAGCAGGGAACCACGGCTGGATTTTGCCTTGACAGAACAGCTTCTTTTTCATTCCTGACAACCTCAGACAGGTACTTATGGTGAGAAACATTGTGATTTGATCATTTAGAAATAAGAAAAATAACATGAAACGTTATCAAGTATATACCAAGTCAATAATACTGAGCCTTATTGAAACCCACATGTACTCTCCAAAACAAAGAGAAGACTTGTAAGAAATCTTAACACAGTGAAAACTAGATAAGCTTGAGGGAGTGGGAATATACTCGCACTGCAGTCCTCAGAGCTAGTTCTCTGTTGGTACTTTTAAAGGCAGAAAAAAGCCATGTTTTCCATAAGAACACTTTGATACAATTTGAAAATATTAAGTCTTTTTTGTTATACTATTAATTATTAGCTCAGATAATGTTCATTTAATCCACAAATAAAATGGAGCCTAGTGGTTTGTGCTTCATAACTCAAACCAAACTCTTTCCCCCTATCATTACAGAGTTAATTAATTTCAATTCCAGAATTGTTTCCTTAATTAGGAACACATCTGATGTCTGAATGTTCTGATGTTTTTCTATTAATAAGTGATGTGATTCATATTAACTGTAATTGATTCAGTAAACACTTTTCTCACTGCACACCACAGTCACCTGAACTGATTATACAACTAGCTTATTTATGCAATCTCCAGAAAAAGTGTCATTTTGATGTGTTTTTTATTTATTTATTAGGCTTCATTTTAACTGAAAGGTACAACTTTGTTGCAGCGAATGAAAACAGTATGAAGTAGCATTCAAAACACCTGAGTTCTTTTGTATTGGAGACCATGCCTAGAAAAGCCCAATTTTAATTGAATTATTCACACTCAGTTATGCTCTCATCACAGACACAGAGTGTTTTCTCTGGCATCCCACATAAGCCAACCCTAGCCAGTAACACACAAGTGAAACAAGTGGGAGGGCCTGCCTCTGCCTCTCATCACATGACAGTTCCAGCAGTGGATCTGCCAATGCTGGCAGCAAATCACTAGCCTACTCTCTGCAGATGGGAAAGGATTGGGTATCAATTGTTTCCTGTGAGACGGAACTGAAGTGGACTGAAAAAGGGTGGGTTTTTTGTTGTTTTGTTTTTCATTCGATGAATTACACACGTTGCCCTTATGGACCCCAACTGATAAACAAACTGATTTTGTATTTGCATATTTGTGATTGGATTGTTGTTTCTGGCTGTAATGGTCTTATCATGGCTACACTCTTCCTGAGAGCAAGTTACAGCATTGGACAACAGAATAAAGGTATCTGAGAACGCTTTGTCTTGGTTTTGATATCATCAGACAAGTAGTATTACGAGCATCATGACATATGGTTTCTGATACATGTATGTCTTTGTCTCCTTTAGTGTATGTCACGATTTCATAATCCTGAACACAAAAATGAATGGAGTGATTTATTCGTCATCATCTCAATAGTGCTGCTCTGAGTCAAGTGTGAACCTCTCACCTTACTTTCCAGTTTGTTACTCTTAATTGTCTTTTTGAACAGTGTGATAAGTGCTAGTTGACAGACAGGGATGATTTGTGAGGTAAGAGTGTGAAAACACTTCTGTGGCTGCATTGATTCATTGACAAGGGCATGTGCTGATTGCAGAGGGGAATTTTTTTGAATGATACTTGAAGCTAGCCTGGCTTTGCCTTCCTACGTAGCTCCGCTCAATAATCATTTCCCTCCACGACTCTGTCTGGCATTCTGGCCATTGGCATCATTTGCAGAAATCAATTCCATACCTCACTAAAAAGCAAGCAGGATCAGGAGTTGTGAGAGATAACGTCAGGTTTCTGTTGTTGTCGTGTAGCTTACTTCACGACCAAGCTGGTGCACAATGTTAGCGATTGTGTGAAATCAGATTAAATCATTTCAAACTTCTACAGTTCACACCTCCAGCTTGCAATTGTTTGTTGAAATGCCAGACCCTTGTACGAAGCTAAAGCGTAGACCAAGGGGATGGCCAAAGCCAGGCTAACTTGAAGCTGTTCTACTGCCTCAGTATCCAATTTCAATCACTTTGTAATTCAGCACAAGTCTTTACAGTTAAATTTGAAGCTCGAATTGTGAAAGGATACATCGTATGACTTCCCATAAACAACTGAAATATATTTGAAAAGTACACATTTTCTTACAAGTGAACTGTGTTGTATCTGTCCATCTGCTTGACTGCCCACAGCCAATTATTGGGTTGGCTGGTGAATTTGCTTTTGAACAGTGACAGTAATGACCCTTGGGGTCAGCTGAAATGGGCCCAAAATGGAGACAGTGCAACATCCATGAAATCAGCTGTGGAGACGTTAGTGGGCTGCGGCTTGATGAAACAGTACGCCGAGAGCAGATATATGGGGCATTAAAGTGTGAAATGCCATTTTTCTTTGGACAAATTGAATTCCTTAATCGATGAGAAGTGAAGATGAGAGGAGTCTCTCCAATCAATTGTTTACACGTAAATGCTCTTTCAGCCTCCACAATGGCGTCACGGGCCACTCTTTATCAGGGCTGTCAGATGATACCACTACATCCACGGTAGAGAAGGAGGGGGAAAAGGCAATACACATAAGCATAGGGACAGCCAGTCATGTGTTTGTTAGTGGTGTACGATGTATGCTAGATTAGATGATTGCGGAGATTGGCAGAATATAGCCTATGTATATTCTTGGAGGAGTGACATTAGAAGTGCAAAATACACTAAAGCACTTAATGAGAATGCAATGAGAATCAATAGTAATTGATAAGATTATTGCTGGAACCTGGCAGCACTTCTGTAGTTTTTTTGGATGCCAGATTCTTTATTTATTTATTTATTATTTTGTTCTCAAAATAACACAGTCCCACACATTTTACTGTAGTCTTACATCAACCTTTATCTGGATCTGGAATCAAACTATAGCCTAAGGACTAAATGAGGTGATAATACTTTTGATTTACAAAGGTACATCAGGGTAAAGGTGCTGGTAGTGCTCTAAGATATATTCTATTCCATGAACACCTGAAGATTCCATAGTAACTGCGCATCCTTTTCACACCTGCAGATATACACCAATCTGCTCTCTGAGGAGGCTCCAAGTAACGGCACTCATCTTTTAGCGCATACATTCTCAAAACATCCTCACACCTACACAGCTCCCTGTAGCTTAGTTTCCCCAGTCAGATACACTGCTGAAGGGCTTCAGTTGACATGAGCCTGTTCTCAGGAAATACGGAGATAGTCACAGTAGTAACAGTATGTCTTGTATCTTAGAGAGGAGGTTTTGGTTACATCGTTGAGATGCGGAAAGCGTAGTGTGAATGTTGACACAAGAGGAAATGTTCTGTCTCCAGACGCAGTGTCCAAAAGGGTCGCCGTCAGTCGGATAATGAAATTCGCTCTCACATTGCTTTTGGCGAAATGCAAAGAGAGCTTAAGAGAGTGGAGATGAAATAGGGCAAAAGAAGCGTATGCAGCAATATGTGTCAACTGCAAAGGTTAGTTTGGGTACACAGTCAAATCCATTCTGTGGGTGACTTCAAATTCACACTTCAGCCCTGTGAGCTCATTCAGTATTTACTCACAGAAATGAGTAGATCATCAATGCCAATAGCACATGATTCCTACTGAAAGGAGAGCAAAGACAGAGAAAGAAGCCACCGTGGAGGGGAAGGCCCTTGAATGGAAAAACCTGGCCAATGAATTCACGAGATTCCTGCTACCTCCAGAGCTCCCCCTACAGTCACTGATTTAAAATAAATATAAACAAATATTAACAATATTGTTGTAAATAAACTCACCAACCTGTGTGGTATGTTTTGCAAACTAAAGCATATGAATTGCCAATGATAATTTGCGTAGTGTTACGTTGACAGACAAGGAAATAAACACAATTTCCGTTTCATTTACTTTCAGTTTTGTTAAACTCCGCCTAAGATCCTGCAAGTGTCTGAGGCAGCCAGGAAAGCCTACATTTACCCCAAGTCATTTATTCATTGAAGTGACTTCAAAAAATATTGCCGGGTGTGCAGCCTTAAACATCAGTTGCATGATTCCAGTTTCGAACGAACTTTTAGCCTTCAAATGAAATTATTTTTGAGAAGCTCTGAATGGTTAAGGATCTGGAACATGAACCAGAACAGAGCATGTTTTCTATTGGTGGCAGTCAGAGGTCTGTGACAGGACACAGTAAAGAAAGGAACCATTTACACTCACAGCAGTCAGACCAGCTTGTGCCAAGTAATGAACAAACACGTTCAGAGAACAAATTGATCAAGGCAAATCAGCCGAGCACAAGGAGAGTTCGAGGCGGACTGGGATTTGTGGGTATTTGGGGGCCAGTGGTGCAGCGGTGGGGGTCGGGGGGCGGGGTGGGGGAGAGCTGAAATCAAATGGTGGAATGAAAGGGGAAGAGTGGTTGCTACGGTGGCAGTGTAATCCCCCTGGATAGTGGATGGGGAGATGGGAGGCCAGCGCCCAGACTTTGCTGCCTGACATCAATGGTGATGGAAGATGTAATTAGGCTGGGGGAGGGGGGGAGCTAAGATCCCATCTCTCACTCACTCATTCTCACACACACACACACACACACACACACACACACACACACACACACACACACACACTCACTATCTCTCTTTCTCTCTCGGTCTCTCTTTCTCTCTGACATGCGCACGCACGCGCACACACACACACACACACACACACACACACACACACACATCCATCTATCTTTCACACACACACACACACACACACACACACACACACACACACACACACACACACACAATCTGTTTGTTTTTTTCTAATGACACACATACATACGCACATGGGGGTGCAGCTAAACACTTTACACACTAACAAACTGCCACTGAAAAATATATTTGTACTATATCTGTATTCCCATTTTCTGACCTCACATGTTGTACACTGTATGTTATATTCAATTCAATTACTACAGTATCATGGTAATGCTTTAGTTTAAGGTACACATATTAATTCACCATGACTGCAACTAACCACCTTATTAAGCTCATTAACCTGCTAATTAGTAACATGCCAGCCATTTGTTAGTCATTAGAGCAGTAGTGTAGTGGTTAGGGAGACTGACTAGTGGGCTAGGAGTTATTAATATCTTATTCTGCATGAGCTTATTTGACCCAGACCATGAACTACAACTTCTCCATAAGCTCCTAATGACTGCTTATTTTATACATTTTTTGGTTAATACGGGGCTTATAAGGCAGAGCTAGGAGTTATTCTCCCTCAATAATTTAGTAAAGAAGTCATAGTGCATCATAGTGTCTAATTACATTTTTAGTATAGTGCATCATAGCGTCTAATTACATTTTTATTGAGAATTACTGTTCTTGAGAATAACTGTTGCTAAACCTTTAGAAGTCCCTTTCTTATAACATCATACATGACGCATGACATCATAATTCATAAAACAATTACTTACTATTAAGGAGTAGGAGTTTGTATATGAGAATTTCTAGTTAATAGTCCACTATGGGTAGACTTGTAAGGAATTTGTTGTGACTAACAAATGGCTAGTATATAATTAATTTGCATAGCAATAGGCCTGTAGTTAATGGTGAATGTGTACCCCTCTAATGTTTCTGATGCTGTTCATCTTATTAATCTACTCTCTCTCTCTCTCTCTCTCTCTCTCTCTCTCTCTCTCTCTCTCTCTCTCTCTCTCTCTCTCTCTCTCTCTCTCTCATCCATCTCTCTTCTTCTCAAAGTGTCTTTAAGCAGAATAACATGTGAGGAATCTCAGTGGTTAATGATTACACAGGAGGATGACAGGAATAAGCCTAAAGCCATGTCAGAACACAAACAAATGTGTGAAGTCAGAGCGCAACATAAACCAAAACATAGTAACACATCAATATGTTTTCTGTTCCACACAGTTCATAGAAAGTCATACAAGCTTGCATTCCCCCTTAGGAATTTAGTCTGTGTATTTAGTCTGTGTGTGTGTGTGTGTGTGTGTGTGTGTGTGTGTGTGTGTGTGTGTGTGTGTGTGTGTGTGTGTGTGTGTGTGTGTGTGTGTTATAGGGCTTCAATTGTTTGCTGTTGAGGAATGTGTGTTTTTTATTCCGTCCACTTTAACCACGCTGTTACAATGTTAATTTTTGTCCTAGGAGGCTTGTCACACCAAACCCAAACCATGGGTCAAGTTAAGACATTGATTTCACTGGGATTCCCTTTTCCACGGACAGTAATGAAAGGTGTCAAGCACAATATACTCATAAAGGTGTCTGTGTTCTAAATCTCTCTGCCAAGAGGCTCGTCTCCATATTGCTTTCTGTCTCTGATCCATACATATCCAATTAGGTCGGAGAGAAAAGTAGATTCTGTGTTAGTTGCATATTGATTAGGGGTGGCAAAACAAAACGTAAACAGATCAATTTCAGGATGGCAGGGCATCAATTAGATCCATACCTCTCTGCAGGTATCTGCAGAGCCTTAGGCCCTCCTGCCTGGCCGCCCATGATTACCATAATAACCACATTACGGGACTTCATCGTCTCGGCAGAGACACAAACAGAGAGCCACTCAGCAAAGCGACACCGGCACTCGTGTCGAAAATCAAGCCTCCTCACTTTCTAATGAACTCTCTTCTTCTGGGATGGGAAAATTAATTGGCAGTGCCCCCCGGGAGACGTTTTTTTTTTTTTTTGCTCTTTTTCTTATTCATCTGTTTCTTCCCTATTATTTTAAAGGTTGTGTTTATCAGTACTTGAGGCTCACAAATACACAAATGAGGACTTGATTGAAGTAAAGGCGGGGTTATGGGGATGTTGTTTGCTTTGCACGTGTCCCAAGGCATTTGCACATATTATAAGCGTTGAACAATTATGAATCGGTCGGTGGCTCCAGTGTGTGCTTGAGTAGACGACCAACAACAACACGACACCCCTTTTAATGACGCTGCCGCCTCACGACGCCTAGCCTCAGTGAGGTACCATCAACCTCTAGCCCAAGAGGTGCTAGTCTTAATTACACCTCACAAAAAGCAACAAACACATTCAAGGTTTCTCCCCGAAGACAGACAAGAAATATGGATGATAATGAAAGTGAATATAGCTGGGTTGAAGCACAGGCATGGGAACACGGGTCTCCCAGTTTGCATAGAGAGAGAGAGAGAGAGAGAGAGAGAGAGAGAGAGAGAGAGAGAGAGAGAGAGAGAGAGAGAGGGAGAGGGAGAGGGAGAGAGAGAGACTCTCTCCAAAAGGGTGTCTATCAGATGCACTCTGGCTTGCTTGTGTTGACTGTAAATATGGTCTGAGAGTGACTGGAGTGCTCCAGCCAGATAATAGCATTTGGCTCTCACTTGGGACTACATATGGATTCTCTCTCCAATGAAACCGGATTAGCAGCTTTTGTGGCTCTTAGGCGTCATGCTCCAATGGCATTAATGGTCATAAAAACAGCCATTAGGATTGACTTAACCTGCCATGAATGGGTCCCAGTGACACAGAGATGATTGACACAAATGGCTGAACTCATCTGGTCACATTTACATGGCAGCTTCGCTCAGAAATGACTTTTCTTACCTCCTCTTACCATAACGTAGAGTGACTATAAAGTCCTTATAACAAAAATACTAGATAACATTTTTTTAAAACAAATTCATTATCAGAGCCGTGGATAATTCTTTATGTATAATATGTATATAAAAATTATGTATTGATCTAGAAGGGAATGTCTAATTATAATGGACTACACAGGGAAATGTTTTAGGTGCAGGTACCTGTACATTACTTACTTACTCCTCTTTGTCCAGTGTGGGACATAAGGCTTCAATGTGCTCTCTCCATCGCATGTGGATGCGGATGCGGATGTTGTGCTCCTCTCTGTGTCAGATTCATCTTATGAAGCTCATGTGCCACAGTTCTACGCTCTACGCCATGTGTAGTTAGGTCTTTTTACACCTGGCACCTGTGCATGCTGCCCCTCTCCCATAACATCATTGGATACCTCCTGAACAACACAAAAGCATTTTCATTATGTACAATATAAACAAACTAAAGGTGCAGTCAGTGACCTCAGTAAGAGCTTGTTTATATTTGATACACAATCAAGTGACACTGGAGATTTTTGCTCTTGTTGTTGTTCTTTTTTCAGTGCAAACAATAACGCATAGAGTACTTGAGCACTTTGCCAAAATGAATTGAAAAAGAGATCAGGATTAGACGCCCTGTCATCCGTCTTCAATGGCCTACAGTAAAAAACTTGACTAAAGCACATCAGAGGCAGACCCTCATCCACCAAGGCCCCAGAGTGTTAGTGTGCAGTTTTTTGCACCTGTTGGCAAAGCCCATCTGTTTGCCGCATGTTCGGGGACAGTCATCAAGATAGTCATCTATAACCGCCCACCAACGCACCCCTGCCTCATCCCCCTGCCAACCACAGACACTGGCATGGGGCCCCACACGGAGCTCCTCCTCCACACTGCCATATAAGGCAATGCCCTCTCCCCCCAAAAGAGACTGAGAAGATCATGTGAAAAAGACAGAAAAAAAACATCTTTGACCACTGCCAGCTTTTCAAGATGTATAATCTTGGCTACATCTGTCCACTTGGCAGGCGTTTTTGCAGCTAAAAAGATACAAGCACCATACGGCGGGCCCTTTGAAAATCCCACACCTTGAAATGCCGTCTCTGATCCAGTAAATGCCCTCTTCCGTGCCCCAAAGTGACAGGAGCACCAATTAGCGGTGCCCTGGGCTTTCGCAAAGAGGAAAGAGTTTTCCAGCATTTTACCTTTCAGTGAGCATTCCCTCCACTCCCTCTCTTCACTCATCTCTCATTCCCTCTCTTCTTTTCCCCAAGCATTGCATTAGTCTTTCAAATTACCTCCTTCAGCTGCTCTGATACATTTATTCCTCATTGATTAACTGTTCTTATCAAACAGACATCTGAGCTGCAGACATACCCCCTGACTTTTAGTGACTTTTCAAAAGCATCATCTTTTTCCCATGGGTGGACTCACAAGTTAGACAGTCAACCAAATATTTCAACCATATCGTACAGTATCCTACACGATGCCAATTTCAGAATATGAGCTTCTCCTGATCATTAAGGAGTGTGCTGTCTCCTTAATGATCAGGAGAAGCTCATATTCTGAAATTGGCATCGTGTAGGATATATGTACGATATAGTAGCTACTTTTGTTCAGTTAACGACTGTAATAAACGCACAAACAAACCACACACTCTTGGGACACATCAAGGTTTACTCCACAAAAGAATATTAGTGAACAGTTTTAACTGTGTGCGTGGGTGAGTGCAAAAATGATGATGCAGTTCCTGTCATGAGCTCATTGAGCAATGTGCGCAGAAGTTTTTACCACAGGTCTTAGTCATAACGTAGTTGTTATTATTCCAAAAAGTGTTCCAAGAAGTGTTTATTCAAACCTATTGCCACAGCTGTATAAAAGCAAGGACCATGCAACCCATCCTTGTGGAAGAATGGAACCATCTGTCCAGTGAATTCAAACATGTCACTGATATTGGATGCTATCTTTGCAATCCAATCCAAGTCCTTCCACAAAATTTCTTCCCTATTCAATTATTCAGCAACTGTGTACCGGTATGTACTGTTTGCGCAACTATAAAGTAAATACCAGGCAAATGCTTTGTTTGTGTTTATACTTATTTTAAAACTCAGGGAATGCTCCCAATGAGCCAGCCTAAGGACGACCCAAAGCAGCTGTTGTGAGGGTGAAGCAAGAGTGAGAACGCTACTCAGTCTGGTCTATAGCTGATGATTTTTGGTGCATCTAAAATTTGAGAATATCACCTTAAAAAGTATTAAAAGCGTCCCCTATTTATTATACACAATAGAAATACAAAATATTGTTGCTGTTGTTTTCAAGGTGACTTGGCTGGTACTTTGTACTATGCGTTTTACATAAAAAGGTCATCCTTGTCTCAATACTTTTTGTGTTACTCTGTACCCAGCACGTTGTAGGTCATCATCGTGAATGTCTTATTAAATAAATAATAATGAATGAACTTGAGCTTTGATGCAGATAGTATGTTAGCATGGTTAACCCTGTTTGATTGACATGTTAAATTTGGTACAGGAATGAAGGACAGCACATGTCAGAGTGAGAGAGAGAGAGGCTCCTCTGATCTGCACAGAGCCCTGCCTGACCAGGCTTTCATCAAGAACGCCCTTCTCAATTTGCTCTTTCCCTTCATCTCATTAATACCAAATTAGATCATGTCCAAGACTGGCTTACGCACACGTGTGGACACACAAAACCACCCACTTTCACCTACACACACACACACACACACACACACACACACACACACACACACACACACACACACACACACACACACACACACACAGAGAAAACCATCTTTCTCTGTCTCTTTCTGTCTCTCTGACACATACAGATGTACACTCATATATGTTATGACACGGATTGTACCAAAATTGTAATCCAGACAGGAAAATAAAACAAACTGAATTATGGGTGATTAATCTGCAAATATTATGAGTTGAGAAGAATGACCCAAGGCTTATGGTATAGAAAAAAAGAGAAATGATGGGGGAGTGAGAGATAGAGAGAGAGAGAAAGGGAGAAGAGAGAGGACAGAGAGAAAATAGAAGAGCAGATTATATCTTACCAATGTCTGAAAGCCCATGGACAAATATGCACTGACTTCACTGAGTGTGCACTGAACAAAGCATGTCAAAATATTTGCTCACTGGCTTTTCGAGCGGGTCGTTAAAACGTGTGATTAAGCCAGTGAGTGAGAGCAAGGGAGAGGGCGAGAGAGAGAGAGAGAGAGAGAGAGAGAGAGAGAGAGAGAGAGAGAGAGAGAAGGAGAAGAGAGAGAGAGAGAGAGAGAGAGAGAGAGAGAGAGAGAGAGAGAGAGAGATATGTGGGTCTCCTTCATGCAAGAAAGGAAGAAAACAGAATTTTCTCCAAGGGGCTTAGAGAAGAGGAGGAAGAGAGTAGGGAAATGTGTGTAAATGGCTCCAATTTAAATGATAACACCTGTCGCGGAACAGAGCACTATCAGCTAAATCTCCAGCGAAAGCCTAATATGCCCTCCACCCATCCACCCCCTTTTAATAAGGGTGTTCTTTGAAGGCACTGCAACTCCAGTTAGAAGACAAGTAGGAAAGGAAGAGGGAAAATGGGAAAAAAGAGAGTGAGCTAGTGTGCATGCGTGCCGAGCTTGCGAGGCTCGCGGCTCCTCTGGTACATCTAAGCTGTAATTTACTTGCGAGCCGATGGCAACAGCAGGGCAGCCGCCGGAGTCCCAGACTGATAGTTTCTGGTTATGAGGGGGATGGTACATCAGTTATCAGGTGGCTAAGTGACAAGGCATGGTGATGGTACAGAACGCCGCCGACGCCGACGCGGCTCTTTAGGGGGAAGGCACAAGGCTTGTAAATCAAAAGAAAAATCCTTTCTGCTTTTCTGTCCATCTCTGGTGCTCCATTTCATTTCAATGCCTTTTTTTTCCTGGGTTCACTCTCTCAAACATGCACACACACACACACACACACACACACACACACACACACACACACACACACACACACACACACACACACACACACACACACACACACACTCACACACACACTCCTCTACTTTAATAGGTTGCAGCACTTCTCTCCCCTATTCTAAAACCAACACTATTAACATTGGCGAGACATGGCTGGGTAATTTGTTTCTTACTCAAGCTGCAGATAGGTATGGGGAGTCTAAAAGCACTCTTTGATGGCCTTTCCTCTTGTAACCCATTCATTCCTTGCAGTGCAAAGTAGGTTAGGCATGAAACATGGGACTTGGAGGCAGGAGATTTTATGTGTTGATGTGTAAGGAGGACAATGGAGCGCCATCTGTCTCTAGCATCCCATATTAACCTGTGACCTCTAAATGCTCCCTCCTGTGATAAACACGCCTCTGTGTTTCCTTGCACCGTGTAAATGTTAAGGAGATTCATGTCTTGGAGCTTTTGCTGGTTGCCAGGTGAAAGGGAGCCAGAGGAGAAGTGTGGAGAATTACAGCGGCTTGTGTATTTCTTGTCTCGTGTCTTTAACAAGAAGCATTTAAAAGCACATTTTCCCCCTAATATTATATGGCAATATCTGAATGTCACTATGCATCAGTCCTCTATATGATTGTAAATAGTCGCACCTGTGCATGACTTTACCGACCGTTACCATTCCTCTGTTTGATTGTGTTGCACCTGTGCATGTTATGACCACTCTGCTAGGACTGGAGGCAGCCGTGCTGGGAAGAAGGTGCTAACACTTTACTTGACGGGTGAGTATATTACACATCCATAGCAGCAGTCATAAATTGGTCAGGCATGACTGTTTCATAAGACATACCCAACCTTTCAAAAATGTGGAAGACAGAATGGCTATAACCTCCAGTCCAACATTCCCAAAGCGCCATTGCCTTATTGCGTTTTAAACCTGTTCCTTGATCATGCCACATCTAAATATTTCTTGAACATCGAAGTCTACGTATATCAAATATCACTTCACTATAGGTTGATAAGTTACTCAGTACGATAAGTTAAATTCATCATTATTCAAATTATTCCAACCTCCTGTCCTAAAATAGTCAAAAAGACAAAAAATTTGACTCTAGTGTAAAATAGTCAAAGCCCTAAAAAGTGTGTCCAAGACCATAAAAAGGAAAACCAGGGCCTATGTACAAAACAAGGTATAGGATAGGCCTACTGTTTCCTTGTTTCTTTTTCTGAACATTTGGAGCTCATGAGTTAGGCTATTAGCTGAAACAGACTAGAAACTACAAACTTGCTGAAAAGGTTTTCCAATGTTATAGATGTAGATTTAAGAAGTAGTGTGCCAATGCAAATAGCCTATATTGGTAGATTATTTGCATTATTGACAAACTTTCAGGTGACATTCCTCTAAGGTGATCTAATGAAAGGATGACCCCTTTAGAGCCATCTTTAAAGCTGTATTCGGCAAGTCTACGCAAGTCTGAGACTTTGGGGAAAAGAATTCAAAACGATACACCCTTCTGTTCCTTCCCCCAGTCTCTACTACGCTTCTAAACGGCCTCTCAAACTCCTCCCTCTCTGTAGCTAGATAGTGCACATTGTCAGAAGCTTGTTCTCGTGGTTTATTGCTTACAGTAATAACCTGATTTCTCTGCATTCATGTAAACACTATACTGAGGTGTATGTAAACATAGTTACGGCATGGCATCCACATACGAAGGTAAACTATCTTGGGGACTAGTCAACGACTGGTTGTGTTAAAATTTGATAGAAAAGCAGGGTTAGGCAGAAAGGTCATGACAGTGTGTTGCTCAATCGCCCGTATGAACCACTAAAATCATTGATCTCCATAACTGTGCTGAAAGGTAACTACTGTTACACATGCATATAACCTTATGTTGTCTGGTAATAACTGTGTAATTACATAGTAAACACTCAGTTGTTCTTTCAGTTTTTGAATGACACTATTTGAGACCTTGAACTGCAGAATACAACTGCAAAATACATTTAGCCTTTTCCTGCAGATCTGCGATTAGTGTGGTTTGCATTTTCCTTGCTTCTCCTTGCCAAAAATTTAATATTGATGTTATTAAATGATCAATGACATATCAAAATGATAAACTGAATTAGGCCGAGAAGTATATTATGCTAATTTCCATCAAAAAGACACTTCTGATTACATTGCAAGTATGCTCCTGGCTCCCCGGTCAGCGCAAAGGGATGGAATATCATTAGAGAACACAATGTGCTGCCCCAAAGTGACAAAGAAATTTCAACAGTGTGATTAAGGGGAAAAAAAACCTATCAGTGACATTTAAAAGTCAGAAAAAGAATGTGATTGGTACAGGAAATTAAAGTCCACCTCAGCCTCCATTAGTGTAAAGACGATCTAAACGAAAAGACGAAAAAGCTTTTTTTTTTTTTTTTTTTTTTTTTAAACTATACCCGTTTGGCCCTGGTCAGCTGACTACTACTACTACCTAGTCCACTGACTACTATAGGAGATAATAGGAGAAATAACTTCAATAGGAATAGCAACTGAACCTGTCGTCCTATTCAAATGAATGGCCAAATGAATGTCTACATTACCTGCTGGGCGGTCTTGATTGGCTTTTAAATTTTATCTTGGTCCTGAAATAGTGATCTCCAATGGATGTGTGGAGATAGGCGGAGCTAGCAAAACATTCATCGGGCATGAGTCAGGTTAAAAGGCATCAGCAACATTATTAATCAAATTGATTATTTTGTAAGTCAAAAATCCCTAAATTAATGTATAATTATACAGAACACAAAGTGAAGAGCCATAGCTTCGTCTGGGTTTTGGCAGCAAGGTTACAGTAGTGGCAAAAGTGTGTGAGCATGTGCATGATGCCAATGGAGATTGATAAAACCATTCGGGTTGAACGTGTGTGACAGACATTCTGTGACAAAAAGAACATCCATAATGTAACACTGTCACACAAACCTTAGGAACACAAACAAATTAAAATTCCAACCTGCACAGTTTCCATAATTTACATAAACATCTTTTATCCAGCTGGGAACACTTATTAATGTATATATACAGTATCTAATTCCACACTTTATTTGTTCGATGAATGGGTGTGACACAACTCTGATCTGTGCCATCTGTCTGAGAAAAGAAATGCTACAATGTTAATGAATCAGTTGAGTCTCCAAAAAGTGTGCATTAAGTAAATTAGATATGCTTGCTCACCTTTTACCATTAGCAGATTTGTGTGTACTATAAAGAAATTTCCCACCTTTTCCCAGCAAATCTCATTGAATAAAAGACTGCCAATATGGATTAGTGGTTGGATTATGCTGCAAAAGTGTATTAGCTAAAATATGGTAGGAAACTCATTTAGATTCTAAAGCATGCTGTCAGTGAAATGACTAAAGACACTGAAATAATTTGCCCTTGAATGGTGATGGAAAGCCGGATATGTCTTGTTCCATGACAGTGTAAGGCATAAGACCAAGCCATTAATAAAGAAAAACATACTGGAGTGTTGGAGTGTCCAGGCCATTGTCACCTACGGTAAATGGTGCATCTTGACAACAATTTGCTGGTGGTAATTACATTTCAGCGCTGCACAGTACCACTTGGCTGATGTGACAGACTCTTAACAGAGCCTCTCTCAAAAATAATAAGGAAGAGAGCAAGACTGTCTGAGCATAGCTAAGGACATCAAAGAAGTCTGTTTGGAGTTTCATATATGATCTGAATCGAACACGTCTAAAATTTCAGTGTGACATCATATTTGTTGATATTTTAACCCAAAGACTGAAAAGACTGCAGCAACTCCCTTTCCCTTCGTTCAGTGATGATTTCGTAGACAGATTTGCTGTACTGTACTGTTTTGCGTGTGCGTCTTTGTGTGTGTGTGTGTGTGTGTGTGTGTGTGTGTGTGTGTGTGTGTGTGTGTGTGTGTGTGTGTGTGTGTGTTGGGGGTGGGTTCATGGAATCCGGGCTGTTTACAGATGCAAGGAACATGCTTTTGGTACCTATAAAGAAATATGCCACCGTTACGGGTCAATTCCTTTTGTCTGGGAAAAAGTTTTATATCCTTGATGCCGCCTATGTAAACTAATTTGAATGAAATTAATCAGCTGGACCTGCAAGTCAATATGGGTATCACAAGTCTGAATTTGGACATATTAAACACGTTCATGTCAGAAATTCTAGGGGTGAGACCTCTAAACTGACAATATATTTGGGCATGATATTGGGTGAGATACCAGACTTGACCATCCTATCTTGAACTCTTTAGATTATGCCAAGGATTGGATACATTTAATTCAAATTCTTTTCATTTCTTTATTGTAGAGGTGGAAGAAGGTCTAAGATGAAAAAATGAATACATTTGGAAGTTGACAGCATTTTATGTTGAATTAAATATTAGTACTTCTCTGCATGGCATAATAATCATCATTCTGCCCAATTATTCCAATATGTTGTGTTTAAAGCTCTGATCAAGATGAATTGAGACAGACTACTTTACCTTTGTTTCTCTTTAGTACTCATGTCTCTACTCTCTCTGATATTATGACTGGGCAATAACCTAAATTCCAAGCTCCAATCCCAACCAGCTTATCCTCCAATACAATTTACTATCTGGGCTGTAGGATTAACCTGTAAAGCTCAAACGAAAACATTTCAAACATTTAACGTAAAACAGTCTGAGGAGCTTACAAAGGCTCAAGAGGGTCTCTGACAACCATATTAAGTGTTTGGCAAATAAGGAGAAATTGTGATTGTGCTTCTGTTTTATTTTGGCTTATTTTGTTTAAGAATACCTCTCCTTCTTGCTACTGTACTTTGTCTCCTGTGCCAGTGCTCCTCATTTTGTTTCTCATGGGTGTGACAGACTAGCCTGATTTGACCATCGTTTCACTTTGTGGAAAGTAACATCTCCATTGGCAATCAATGTCTCTCTAGAAGGCGCTATGTGGTCGCAATGTTTTGTTAACTTGAATTTGAAGTTGGTGAAGTCTGGGTGCAATATTGTGGCTTCCTTTTCTCACTCTGTTGCCCCACACAACTTATGCTGTTCCTTACTAGTTGGTGGAACAAAATGAGAATTGAGCAGAGCCACTAGGCTAGGCGATTTGCCTGACTAGCGTCAGACAGACCCAGACTCAAAAGAAGCCAATAGGAGTACTGCATGTGGCATAAGAGAGAAAGAGCAGGATACTGTAAAGGTTATAGGCTACTTGTATTGTTGGCTAAGCTTTAACATAATCACAAGGTCAAATAGTGGCAGCCAGAAAAGACTACACCTTCACAATAAGATACAAACTCATAAATCTTGACACTACGCATTAATTTGCACCTTCATCTTAATTTTCTAATCCATTCATCCAATTTCTCACTCAATAACTGTCAAATGACAGTATGAAATCACAGGTCTCTCACTTTGGATGAACAGGTTTGTCACACAATTTAATGAAAAATGCACAGCAATTATTGTAAAATACGGAGTGTAAAATACACAGTGATGCCATATTATTGTTTTATTGATTGACAGGAAGGAACAGTATTAATTTATTCATGCAGAGCATTGAAGAACATGAAGTCTATTGTGTATGTCTTTCCTCGAGCGAATCCGGGAACATTAGAGGATTCGCTGAGTAGCTGAAAGGATATCATTTGGTGGTCATTACTGTGCACAGAATGTACCTGTAATCTCTCTCTTTTTTTGTAGCGGTATCTTTAAACCCCAGAGTCAGTGCTCATTTTAAAATGCTGATGTCCTCAGCCCTCACTAGGAGTTCACTTAAGTCCCCAAACTGACATATAGAAAGAATTGCTGGCAAAGCATAGTGAATTAACATAAATGTTATCATAAGCATAATATCTCAAATTTTATGAAAATTCCAATATGAAACACAGACACACACACACACACACACACACACACACACACACACACACACACTCTAAGACTTACCCACATACACACACATAAACTTAAGAGACAGAGGAAGAAAGAGAGACTTTTTCACACCTTTCTAACCTAGCCTGACAAGCTATCCCATAACATTAAAATATAGTCTGGCATTGATAGATAGACCAAACTCAATCGTGGGCTGAAGAAAAACCAGTGATATTCATCTAACATGGGAGGAGTTGTTAGTTACACACAAGCGAAAGTCCGAAATTGGACGAGAGTGGGCGGATTCAGGTTAGAGAGAGGAGACTCTGGCCCTACTTATTACCGTGGGTCGCAATCGCGCGGGATTAGTATTATCTATGGTAGATTCTCCGGACCGTTTCACAGGAGGTCAAATTTTTACCAACATACTCCGCTATTTTTACTGACATGGCGCGTTCAGACGGGTAAAAATTTCCCGGTTATCATTACTTTACCCCAGGTCCCCCATTAAACTAGTCCTGTGCGAATAGGGCTTAATACAATAAGGAAACGGTGAAGGAAGTGTTCTTTATTTTTAGAGAAAGGGGTTGACCTAGCGTGCCATTTAGCCTCACTCCAGTTGCACTCCATCTTCTCCTTTACACCTAGTGGTGGAGGAGGGAAATTAAACATTCTGCTATCCACCCTTCATTAAACTCACACTGGCTGTCCGGCCAGGAATAGAAAGCTAAACTAGAATTAATTACACCAAATGTCACACGTCTGAAGATTAGGCAGGAGACTTCTCATCTCGTAGGGATAACGAGGAAATCTTAATAATTAGTCCCAGGGGGAGAGATCTATCAAAAAAAAAAACTGGAGACAGAAAAAGGGGTGGGGTGGTGGGGGCTGCTGCCGCTGCTCAGAACGCAAACTTCCCAACATGCACAGGAATTACGTGTGCGCTATTAGTGACTAACTAATTGTCACAGTCACTCCAAATAAATGAGGTGTCTTGAACAATTTAAAGGGGCACACCTACAGTATGTATAGTCCCTGTAGACTTAATGAGGGAGATATCATTCTGGAGTAGTTGAAGGTTGCCACACATCCCACTGGACCATATTCCCGATGTGCTGCTGTTGTCAGGCAATTTAACATTCCCACTGGTGAGCTCTTTGTATATATGGTGAAATTCAGACTAAATGGGGAGGAAAGTCACCTCGGTAACAAGAACTTGTGAATAATAAGAGTCTTATTTGATGATTAATTACAGAAATACTGTGCAGAGGGGCATATGTGCCTTTGAGATACTGGATCTGGATTTACGATCATATCCATTTCAGACCAGCAATGTGTGAAGAAAAATGGCAAAACATTCAATTATGGTCATTCATTTATTTTCTAACTGAGGTAAATTATGTGATTTTTTTTTTTTTTCAACCTACAATTTTTTTTTATGTCATTGCAACAACAATAATGTTGCAGTGATATTTGTCCTTTAGTGCTGCAACTGAACAAATTTGCTTGCCGCCTACGTTCAGCTGATAACTCTGAAAACCATCTCAGAATTGAATTACTGCCATGTGTCCTACTGTATGAGATATGTCTGTAGTGGGCACTGATACACACACACACACACACACACACACACACACACACACACACACACACACACACACACACACACACACACACACACACACACACACACACTTTCATTGATCAGGTGACAACACTATGACTAAACAACCTCTAGCCCAGGGAGCAATGGTTGTCACACCCAACAGGTCAGGCAGGACAAGTGAAGGAGTCATGGTTGAATTCCTTAATGCTTTAACACCTGTTGTGTTTCCTTAGCCTACTTTTAAAGTAAGGCAAGGTAAGGTATTTATTCTTATTACCTCCGCCAAGGAGGTTATAATTTGCTCTGTGTGTGTGTGTCTGTGTGTGTGCGCTTCTTGGTAATATAAAACAAGTAAAATCTTTCTGCCTTGTGGGAGAATGTTTTAGGATATGGGATGTCTGAAATGCTTGTTATGTGTGGCTATGGTGAAACTAAGATCATGAGGGAATGGGGAGCTCTAGTTATAATGTGATATTGGCATAGTTATGCAGTAGTATGTCTATGTTTATCATATTTCTTTAACAAATTAATTCCATTGCCTTCATGCTTTAACACCTGTCTTGTGCTCAAGTAAAGTCACCGGTACGTGCTAGGCCACGCCCCTCTATAGGCTTGAGGCTGGTAACATCCTCGTAGGTGCACCGACCTCTCTCTCTCTCTCACTCTCACACACACACACACACACACACACTTATTCTCACTTGTTCTGTGTTCACATCACACCGACACAAGGCTCTAATTTAGTCAGGCATCAAAGCTAGTGCCCAGCTCTCTCCCACAAGGCTTTTATCCCGCGGGGAGAGGCGGGGAGAACTGGCTTCTGTCTTTGCTTTGAGTCCCAGAGAGAGCTCTACTTGGAGAGACCTATTTTTCTGACGCAAAGGCTTACAAAAGCACAATCTGTGCCAACCCCTTTCTGTTAAACATTTCAGAAACTCTTTGTTTTAAGGGGCAGGGGGGGTCCATTTTTTTCACGCAGGAGTTTGTAGGAATAGTCACTCTGTAGTATTGCTCATGTTTCACAAAATGTGGAACACTTTCTATGAACCCAGCTTTCATACAGCATTACATGTATTCTTAAAGGGGTTAGGCTATATTGCATTCATAAAGCCTAACTAATAACCAATGATATGGCTATTCACATTTCCTGTTATGATGCGCTTGTGACGTGCATTATTTTCAGATAACCACACACACTAATGAAGTAGTTCCACTTCTCGGTCCATATTAATATCAATTTGCCCAAGTAGTTTAAATTAACTGTCACATTAACACAGGATTACAATTTTGTTGCTTGATCGACGTTCCTGGCACAGCAACATTGTAACTCATGACGAGATGGTTTTTTAACTCTGTTACACTGCTGAGATGGCAACAGTGGTTTTACAAATTCCAAGACTGGCAAACTGAATAACTGCATAATGTCAGTTAACCAGACATATAAATCAAAAGAAACGACCAAATTCAGCGGAGTGTCTATGTCATGAGTAACAATGAACGCTACCACCAGTTTCTTCCTGCCTTGGTTGCTATGTGACTTGCCATTTTACAGTTTAGCTCTTGTTATCCCATTCATTAGTGAGTCTATTTTAATGACCCTAATATTACATACACATTTGGACTTGTTTTTCATTCTAATTCTAATCATTACACCATTTCTGTCTCTCAACCGGTAAAACAAGCAGCTCATTATTACAATCTATCTAGACCATTCTAGGGTGATGAAAATAATGCAACCTTTAACTGGCATTTTTATTCATCAGTGTGGATGAAAATGAACAGTAAAATATAGCAGTCACCAACTGTAACCAGGTGCCTAATCTCATTTGTCTAGGTGCAACATCTCGGCCTAATGTCACTGTATAGTACTCCTCGATAGGTCAATGCAGGGGCCAATGCATTACTCGGTTATGTGCTGGACAGATATTAAACTCATTAATACTCTACTCATTCAATATTTTGCACTCTACAACACCATAAAGGTTATTTCAAACACCTCAATGCATTGCAATATGCTAAAGAATTAAACTGTTTGTTCAACCTGTGTAAGAGACCACAGGTCATTATGAAAATGTGACAAGAATGTTGTAATCATTTTACTTAATGTCTTTAGTATGCTACTAATCACTGAAATACAGTATACACAATGATACTAATCAAACACACTCAGGGGTCCATATTAGGCATTCATTTACATTAATGTACCACATTGTGTCATGCAGAAGAAAATGATTCAGACCCTTTAATCTGAAGTGACTGCAGATCAGTAAATGAGGTTTCACATGAACACCACTCAGTGTTTTAGTCCCCCTACCCTTCAACCTAGCAGTCGGTTAGGTTTACGCAATTAAATCAAGGAGGCCACATCAACAGTCTGTGGTCCTTCCTCTGTGGTCTCTGTGTACCAGTCATCGAGTCCTAAGAGGTGCTGATGATCACTCTCTCCTTCATGTGGCATGATACGGACAGCCATCTTCTATCTCTAGCACTTGTGAGGAGAGCCCACTTCTTCTGAAGTAGTGCTTGGACATTTGCTGATGGCAGGAGAGGACAAGGTCAGAGACAGCACATTTACCTTGTCCCATCTGCTGGTCTGCACCGCTTCACTAATCCCCAAGGTGCGCTACCACTTCAGCATTATCCGCTGGAAGATTTGCACCAACGCGTTCTGCAAGGCTTCTTCAATATTAGGATAACAGGTTCATAGAGCTGGCTGCTAAGTTTGCGATTGGGAATAAGCTTATGTGTCTATATCCTTTCACACTTGATTTCCTAGAGATGATGTGGATGGTGCCGGGCTGATGGACATTGTTCAGATGACACTTCATTTGAAACCGATCGCCCCTTCTTGTGTTTTGATAGCAAATCTTTGAGGTGGGGGGGCTTATCTAAACCTGATGACCACGGCAGATTTAGGGTTTGTTTCGAGAGCTGTTCGGCCGCTCCGTTAATACCCCTCCCTGGTGGGCGCGGAGCACTTCCCAATAACAAAGATCTCCACAAAGCCCTGTGTGGTACAAAAAGGAGATTATCTGCAACAAGATTTACCTCGCAGCTCATCCAATGCACCAGCTTTGTTCTGCACAGAGTCTCCAGTCCATCTCCTCATTCTGCTGTGTCACCTGAGACAAAGTCTGGAATTTTAGAACTGGGTGAGTTGTAAGTCATATGGGGTGGTAGGAACAGTGTTATGTTCATGTCGAATCTCTCCAGAGTTACGGATGAGTCAGGATGTTTTCCTACTTTGTAATCACACAGAAGAGTCAAAAAAAGTGTGAGTTTAAAGATACTTTTAACCCAATTTTCCGCATTTGACTCGTTTGACTCTGACGTCTGGAACAGGACTGGATTATTTGTTTTGGTATATATTGCCTCAGGCCAATGCAAATGGCCCCTCCATTTACTCTTTTATCTAAAAATGACTTAATAACCCTATCCACCCAAGCATATAGAGAAGTGAAAATTGAGGAGTGTTGCAGAAGCTGGGAGTGGAGGATGGGAAAGTGAGGGGGCAGTATTTATATTAGTTTGTAATGAACACAAGCTTCTTGTGAGTCACAGAGCACCTACAACCCACAACACTTCAAGTTTGAAAGGTCTGCTGGGACTGTGAGAAACAGCTACGCCGGTGTCTATTTTAATCAGAAAGTTGCACATTTTGACAAGTCAATTCACAGTCATAACAGTAGCCTATATAAAATGCAAAGGTATTGTGTGAGTGTTGATACAGTTTTACATATCTCAAAATGGGAACACTGGATGGTGGAATATAGAGGGAAGGGAAAATAACATCTGGTCTCCAGGAATATCATTTTCACCAGAATTCTTTAAAAAGCCCCATGGCTGTTATTTATTTTTAACTACTTAAAGACCTGAGATGCATTAGGCTGACAAGTGAAGTTGCCAGACTGATTTAAAGGAAAATGCAGGTGCTACAAGCTTCCTAGGTCTATTTTGGCATCATAGGGAGAGTGCATACAGTACGTTGAGTTGGAATGACAATCACGTCAACCGGATGTGTTTTGAGAAAGTTTGTGTTTTGCTTTCGAATGAAAATTCCGAAATATCTATCAGGAGATAATCAGCTTCATTAGTGTCTTGTGCAGCCTGTAGACATCAATTTAATATTACCAGAGCCATTACAGCTGACTACTACACCCGATTCAATATTTTAATTTCCTTAAATGCTCAAGGAGGAGATCCTCTGGTGTTATAGCAATTCACCAGGCGCTTTCCGCTCTGCGTCCTTAAAGGAAATGAGAGATTGGCCCATCATTGGTTATGTCTGCGTTACACCCATAACACACCCATGATTAATTAGGCATCGTAAGTCCAACCTTTTTTAACTTTGCGCCGGCGCGAAGTTCATTTTCTGCGTTGTGAAAATAGCAAAATGCCACCAGCACGCCCCCAAAACTATATGCGCCATGCGTCGAACATCATTTGACATTGCGTCGTCAAAATAGGGCCCTTAGTATCATAACTGCTCTAGGGGCTACAGGGTTAACATTTTCATTCCATATAGCTGCTGTAGTTTGATCTGATATAGGCCTACAGTACAGTAAACAAGAGGTAGCGCTTTAGCCACCGTATGTTTGATGGGATGCAGTAGGCTACAGTAACAGAGGAAGTACTTTGGGAACAAAATAGTGCTTGCAAAGTGGTTGGGTCATCATCCATATGATTGGACACCATCTTACATTCTGGCCATTGAGAATGCATAAAAAATTATGGTTTGTTATTAGCCTAATTTTCTTAATACAGAAGAAATAGTCAAAAAATAGTCAATAAAGCTGACAGACAAGTTGTTTATCTGACTAAATCATATGATGTGAGTGTGGTCACCCACCTCCCAAGCTTTACAGAACAATCATAAACAGTCCATCTGTACAATCTCTGTTATCTCTTCTCCTTTCACAATATTCATTCTCTGAAAAACACCTTGTTCTTGCAATTAGACACTGGAAATATCCTTACATCTATACATGTAAATCATCGATTCCTACACACACACACACACACACACCCTCACCCATATTCTCACCTCACCTTTTCCTCTTGTCTAACAGGCCTCTCCCATCTTCTTGCACAAGACTATAGGTCAGTTGTGTCAGTAAAGGCCATGTTGGACGTACAGACGTACTCAGGCTCCAAAGCTTGAGGTCCTGTAGCAGGGCTGAGAAGTCTGCCTGCCTCGACCTTTACGGAGATGACCAGTGGGGAAAGATGATTTCACAGGAACTGATTTATAGATTCCCCGCACCTAGCGTGGTACGTGCAATATTATGTTTTTTTGTTGTTGTTGTTTTTTTTTTTTTTTTAAATCACTTGAAATCACTCTGGGGCAACACTTTAAAGGTGTTAACACGATCTTACTTTAGAGTCAATAAGTATAGTAGCAGTGGAAACACGTAAGGGATAACGGCCGACGAGGTGTCCAGTTATTCATTTATAATTGTCGAGGCGGAATCTAGAACTCCGGCGACGCGCGCAGCGCGAAGACGGAGTTATTCCGCCAAGACAATTATAAATGAATAACTGGACACCTCGGAGGTCGTTATCCCGCTTATCTCCCGTATCTATCTATCTCTCGTATATTTGAAGAAGCGTATAAAACGTAAAACAAATATGCAACTCAAATTTAAAAGAAGCTAACCTGTTCGGTTTGGGTACTACTTTTAGTTGAAAGTAGATCTACAAGGTTGCTTATTGTTGTTATAGTTACCATTCTGAAAGGCATTCATATGGAACGGTAATCAGTTATTAGATGAGTTATTTTTTGGAACTACTTCCAAAGTAGCCGGTTATCTGGAATTAATGGCCACCTAACAGCCAATCAGAGAAGAGAATGGCGTTCTGAAGGGAGATAATAGAGTAACAACACAAGCAAAATATCATAGCATGCTAAGTTGAACAACTTTTTATTACAACCAGTGTAGTCTTGGAGTTTGTAAAGATTGGTTGTTTTAACTAGCCTGGGAGTACCCATGCCCTTTTGCGCGCTCCATTTCATTTCACTCTGCGAAGCAGCATGGTGACCATGGCCGATTTTCTTTAGGTATCCAATCACAGAACAAAAAGGGACTAACACGGCGCTCCATTGCATTTTAAGTCACGTGGTGGCTCTGGTATTGGCTCTGACCTAGTACAGATGCTATGCTAGACATTCGTATTGGCCAATAAACGGTTCTGGACAATCGTAAACGAAGCTTCCGCTGCGAGAAAAGCAAAAGGTTGGTCTCCAGACTAAATATCACTTGTGATTATTTAGTTTGCACAATAGCCAGGCTAGGTTTTAACAGCAAACAACATTAAATTACTGATTGATTAAATAGGCTGAAACAATTAGTGAATGCAAACTCTATTCCAATAAGGATGGTATAATTGTAGATATTTCCCAATGAATCAACCCCAGATCCGCTTGAAGAGAAGCCTGAAGTAAATTATCCATAAGAATTTGACATAATAAAATGGAATTTAACAACTACCAAAACAAGAAGTAAAGTGCCAAAATGTGCAAGCTACAATTAACCAAAGCTAAGGGCGTTTTCAGACCAACCCTGTGCCCCTGTTTACTTGGCTTTAATCAAACTCAAGTTCATTTCCTCCCTTTCTGGCAGGTGTGAATACAAGCATTTGAACTCTGGTGCAGACCAAACAAGCTAACCGAGACCCACCTGAAGAGGTGGTCTCGTAGTGGTTCTAAACGAACTCTGGTGGTTTCAGGTTAAAATTCTGGTGCTCTTAAAACGGAGGTGTTTTAAACAAAATGCAAAAAAGATTTCATTAACATGACTGTTTATGTCTACTTTTACTTTGACCTTTATGCTTCTAAATATTTCTGAAAACCAACCGCACCAAATGAAAAAAGAAACATTTCATTTCGGTCCAGACCAAATCAAGTGAACTAACTGACTTTTCGGGTGTGAATACCCCCAAACTTTTTTAGTCATTATTAAGCTGTATAAAGATTTCACAATGTCAAACTAACAACAATATGTACATGACTAACATCTCACAAACCATCCACTCTTGTTTGACAGAATTTTCGATATATGCCATGCTTCTCCTCCCCTGCAGTCAGAGGCTATGCTTATATTATGGCCGCCTCTCCAGTCAGGCAAGAGGTCTCATTTAGCTCACAGAGGGAGGGATGACCTGGCCCATGGGTTATGCATGCACCTTTGGTTACTGTATTGTTAAGACTTCATTTCTTTTCATGCTGAGTCGCTCTCTTTATCAGAATTCAAGTCAGGTGGTTCTCAGGGAGACTTGAAGGATGGGTATCATCCAGGGATAGAGTCCTTCACTTTCTGTCTCCTTCAGCACTTCACTCTCTCTCTCTTTTTCTCTCTCCCTTCCTCCCTCATCTTGTTTTATCTCTCTGTTCCCCATCAACTTAACCAACATTTTTTTTCCAAAGTATGTGGTTCAGTGCATGTCTGTTTTTTGAGTCCATGTCAATGTGTATTTGTTTGCAGTCCCACGTGTGTGTGTGTGTGTGTGTGTGTGTGTGTGTGTGTGTGTGTGTGTGTGTGTGTGTGTGTGTGTGTGTGTGTGCGCATGCTCATATGCATCAAATGTGTTTTTGTGTGTAGTCCTATCTGTATGTGTGTGTGTACAGTGTGTTTATTTTTTTGTTTGTAGTCTTTCACACAAACACACACAGAGAAAGAGAGCTTGACACCTGCCAGGCTGACACCAGTATTATCCCAGCCCAAAGTCACGCTGCTGCCTAGTAGAGCACTACACTGAATGGAGTGACATGGCACCTTGGCTCAATGTCAGGACACACGGGTGGCTGAGGGCACCAATGTGCCCCCCAAATATTTGTTTTCCATCCCATTTAGGGTAGGATTGGGTAGTCAGGGTGACCTCTGTGAAAGACTAATTAAAAGACATATCTGTGACAAAGACTCCAGACAGCCAGACAGCTCTGAAACCACTTGGGATAACTTTAAAACTGGTTGAGACATCTGAGGAATGTTTTGTTTCATATGTGACACATTATTGCATCATGAATTTGATAATTTGATGATAAAGCGTTAAGCTTGGCGTTCTATAAGCTTTATTTTATGACATACATGGCTTGGTGAAATGAGATTGAATTGAACAGGGTTTTATATATTGAAACTTCCTGTCATTATTACCATCTTCATATTTTTCTTGGTGTGTTCACCAGGTCAGTTTACAGTCATACTTTTGCCCAACGACAGCCTAAGAACAGTATTCCTATTCATAGCGTTCTATCTTTTAGAAATAAATGAAGAGTATTATGTGCTTTTCTCCTCCAACAAGCATTCAAAGCGCTTTAAAGTATACATGTATGCTTCACATTCAACCATTCACACACCAGTGGCAGAGGCTGCCATGCAGGTGGCAATCTGCTCACCAGGAAAAGGGGTTCAGTATCTTGCTCAAAGACACTTTGATGGGGTCAGGTGCCGCCACTACCACCCCAAAATAGTATTTTATCATTTCAAATGTCATATGTGTCCTTTAATGTATTGTAGATTGTCACGCTAAGAGTAGAGTAAGCTAAAAATGTGCTTGGTGAGAATCAGAATGGTGCCCAAATTGAGGACTAGGAGGCCAATTATCGGGACAACAGGACCTCAGTGAAATCAAAGACCCACTGTGTGTCTGGACAGTACTAACAATAGAAACCATTAATTGTCTTAATGGTGTGTAATGAATGGCTTGAGGATCTCATTCTGGGTGTAAAACTACACCCACAAAACTAACGCCCTCCTCTACAGGGATTGTGTTGAAAACCCATGATACCAGAGTCTCCATTTATCTTCAGGGCCATCACTCCTTTCATCCTGAGCATCATCCCCAATGCACACACCCCTTAGCTCCTGTGTTCAACTCCCATCCAGTCATCTCATTCATGAGGCATGCTACAGTATAGTAAAAATGGCAGGATATGCCCTTTGATGTTGCATGTAGTACAGTAGGTTAAGCTATATATATCGTTATCATTCCAGGTCATTTTACACAGTAGGGATAAACACTCAAAATGGTATGGAACAAGATTAAAGCAATGAGAGAAATACTATAGACACAACTGTACTGTACAATCCCAGCTTTGCCTCTCCAGTTGCACTACAATTCACCTGAGCTACTTCAAAGCTGTAGATTCCTCTGATGTTATTGTTTAACTAGATTTACAAGTCGATGATTATTATCATTGTTGTCATTGCTGTAGCTTGCATTTTAAATCATACTAATCCATTGAAATTACTGTAATGAGTTTCTTTTTCAGTATTCTGGTGCCAGATTCTCCATTTCTAGAAAAGTCTGGGCTGACATGAATAAGACTTCGCTTAAGGACTAATTACAGGGGGGTCAGCTATATTCCCATGTCTCAAATCCCCACTGCTTTTGACAAAGCTCAATCTAGTGTATTGATCAAACCATCTCTATGATGTCCTACATGGCCTGGAGGGAAGTGTTTCTCAGCTTGCTGTCCCTCTTGCAGTCACTAATAGCTGCAGGACCTAACAGGTTCTCCAACCACCTGCCTGGATAAAAATGACTTTTCGCTGCCTCTACTGGCGCTTGTGCAGCCGGCCCTTATTGCCCCTTCAGTCTCTGGAGGAGCTGCTTCCTTCCCAACCTGCTCCCTTACATCTATCAAGAGGAAGTCCTCCATCTCCTGTTACACTCCCAGCACCATCCACCCCCCTCCACCAGCCTCCCACTCCCACTGAAGTCTGAACTGGTGATTACATTAATCCCTGTGGTTGCACCCACAGGCAGTGTGTGGTGTTTAGGATGAGCCTCTCTAGAGTCATGTGTGCTAGTTCTATGTTGGCTTTTCCAAATAGAAGCCGAGCTTTATTTTTGTTTTCTCTTCAAAAAAATAAAAATAAAAAATAAGACTGAAAATGCAAAGCTATGCTCATGACTGAGCTGTGCTGAAAAGCAGCATCGTGAAGAATGTGTCAGGATTACACTAGCTTCCTTCGGTTGCAGCTAATATGAAAAAAGTTTCGATCTCATTGCATCATGTAAGTAAGCTGCCTTCTGTCCTTATACTGACAGTCATTCCTGTACACTGGTTTGGCAAATGACCACCTGGTCCTGAGCACTTTGGTTGCCTGAAACTCATCTATCTCCTGAATTATTTCATTTATACACCGTGCTGTTTTCAATTTCCTTATGTCACGGCCCTAGGGGGGAAAAATATGTAAAGGGCTGAAAACGAGGATCTTCAAATGGGCAAGTTGGGGGGTGGCAGCTGAGAGATCTGTGTGGGAATGGCCTCTGGGTCTCTCTTTGGTACATCACTCTCCTCCCAAACTTAACACAGCTCAGCCCTGGCTATTAAACACCATGTGTTTGTTTTCAGCTCACAGACTGCCACCCAAGACATCTTTGGAATTCACAGGGGAGGGTTAGAAGGACAAAAGTGTGTCTCCACACAGCAAACTTAATCTAAGCCCTGCATATTTGTGAAGAGGGGATGAAGCACAAGTGTGACTCTTACTACACTTTGTAAAATTTGGCTAATTATTTCTCATAGACCTCAAATCATCCATTATTGCAGAAGGTAAAAGTGATCATTTGATTGGTAAAGGCATACCAGTTTCATCTGTGGCATACCAGTTTCATCCGCCGTTTTGTTTTTATAAACAACATTGTTAATTGTCAGCCATAGAAATGAATTTACTTGCAAGCCAAAGAAGAGGAGCTATGATCATTTTAATGCATTGTGTTGACTGACAAGACGGTAATAATTAATTCAATTTCCTTTCCTCTAAATCACTGTTTCAGATCCAGAAGTGTAATAACCATAGAACTTGAGGCAGTCAAGACAGCCTTCATTCACGTTTTGAGAGCCATTTATTTATCAAAGTGAGGCCAAAGACTGTAAATTAGACTAAATGTCCAAGCTTCAAGCTAAAATATGAGCAATTAGCAACAAACTTGCAAGAAAAGAAATCATCAACTTTGAATGACTGATATATCTGGTGTGATTCAATCCATAGCAATAGTTTGGAGATCACTGAGAACTGTCTCTATAGGACACTGACTGAATAGCAAACTAGCAGCTAACTAAGTTTTTCTTTAACTGAATGGGGCAAAGAAAAAAAAATAGTTTGAACTATAACATCTGACAATAGTATTTCATACAAAAGGCTTATATCTCACCATTTCATACAGGCAGTGTTAAAGTCCCCCTGTGCAGGTTTCCGCTAAAATTTTGACATGTTGTAGTCTACCTTTATAAATACATCCTAGCCTTAACTTGCAAAAGCTACTATCTGAACAATTACTAGGTTTTCAATGTTGTTTTAAAGGTTGGAACAGTCATTATATCAAGAAAGTGTGGGGCTACTTTGAGCCTTTCTACGGTTTAAAACAGCGATTTGGCTACTTACCACCTAGCTCAATGCACCCAGAAGCTACAGCAAGCAGTCTTCTCTGGCCTGCACAAACATATCAAAATTCTGCTCCCTGGCAAACGTTCAGACTTTTCATGATGTTGCAATATACTTTAGGTCCTTAAAGTAGATCTCTCCTTTAAAATCCAGCAGCGAGTACTCAGCATCTCAATCTGTTAATTCAGTACTCAACTATTTTCAGAACCTACAAACATTTTCTTCCTCATGGTGGCATTGGCAGCCATCTTGGTTCCCATTAAAAGCATTCCCCCATGATCATAAGGTTTTCACATCCCAGTTCCCTCCCTACTTCCTGTGATAGCTACATTTTAAAGCTTTTGCCTCATTTTGTAATTAAACAAAACCCATCAAAACAAATAATAAAGTTGAACAATAGGGAGCCCATTTCAAATTTATTTTCAAGAGAGCCCACTCTGTACAAGTTGCTTAATAACCCACTTGAATTATGACACAGTTAGTAGGCCTATATTTAATACACTTTTTAAAAAAGTACTTAGTAAACTTTATGATGGGATTTGATGTTATTTTTTATTACACAATTTATAATATATTTTTTTAAGTTGACGGTTCACTCTTCAGTCTGTTGTATCAAATTATCTCATTCTTGTTACTACCTTTAACCTACTTGGTGCCCTCCAACAACAGGGTTATGAATTATTCACACTGGGTTTATCCTTTAAGACTGCCATTTTATTATTTGTTTGTCCTTTAAAAATTGCATGTTTATGCCAGCTTGAGGAAAATACAGATGGCACCTTTTTAGTAGCCTCGTGAGACCAAACTGATCTCGCGAGCTTCAGGTCTTCACTCGCAGCTCTGTCTGGCTACTCTCCATTAACAAACCAATCAGCCTTCACTTTGAGGCGGGTTTACTTGGGTTGAGGTGCAGCGCAACGAGAGGCGGGTCTAAAGAACATGTTAGACAGGTCATCTGGTGGAAAAATTAGGCCTAGTTTCCTGTCAAAGTTTTCTCTGTGGATTCCTGATCAGAAGGCCTATTAAAAGAGATTAAGACTTGGGGCCACCTGAAATTTTGCCCAAAATCCAATATGGCCGACATTTTCCAAAATGGCCTATTTTCATACAGTTTCGGCCATTCTGGAAGGCCATAATCATTAAATATTAGTGCTGTCAAGCGATTAAAATATTTAATCGCGATTAATCGCATTTTTGCCGTAGTTAACTCATAATTAATCGCGATTAATCGCAAATTTCCTTCTATTCTAAATGTCCCTCGATTTCTTTTTGTCCCATTTTTACTTATTTATTTTATCTTATTAATGCTGTTATCAGCTTTCATTGGTGGGGTGAATACCTATTTAAAAAAAAAAAAAAACCCAGTTACAGCATCAGAAATTATTAACATGTTCAAGTACTGCCAGAGAGATGTCTTTTATGTTGCTAGTTCACAAGTTTACAAAAACATACAAAAACCTGGATGGTGGCCCTTTAAATTATAGCCTAACCTATATTTTAAAGAGGCTCAATGAAAATATGGCATTATGGTCTACATGAGTAAACCTACATTGCATGAGCATACCTTGCATGCATTTTGCCATGTTGGCAATTGCCCTGCAAGAAGCTCTCATTTTAGTGACAAGGTATGTTCAGAATCAGGTAGGCTATATGCGTCTGGTTTGCGCAAAGCTATTGCAATAATGACGATCACAAACATTCTCTCTCTCAGTTGCGGTCCAACCTGTTTCACCTCTCTCACTCGCGCTGCAATTTTGGAACTGATATTAGCCTATTTGCGGGGTATTCAGTTCAAGAGAGGGGATTTCTAAGTGACAACATTAATCCTCTAGCTAGTTAACAACCTAAATATGCGAACATGCGAGTGAGCGTCAACAATTGTGTCGGTAAAATATTTGTTTTCACTGACATCGGAGCAGCAGAAACAGCCCAATGACCCTCAGTCACAAACATTCCCTCCCTCAGTTGCGCTCCGACCTGTTTCACCTCTCTCACTCGCGCAGCAATTTTGAAACTGATATTAGCCTATTTGCAGGGTATTCAGTTCAAGAGAAGGGATTTCTAAGTGACAACATTAATCCTCTAGCTAGTTAACAACCTAAATATGCGAACATGCGAATGAACGTCAACGATTGTGTCGGTAAAATATTTGTTTTCACTGACATCGGAGCAGCAGAGACATCTACACTCGTTTGTGGAGTGCGTGTGTAAGCTACTGTAGGCATGAGTAGCCTAGGTCCTCGGCTAAGCAGTAGGCCTACTTCAAGCCTGATACAAACACAGGACATACTGAAACGTCGGGAGGCGTTGGAATGTCGGAGATATTTTTTTTTTCACATTCCATTGATAATGGCGGGTCAAATGCGTTAATCGCGCGTTAAAAAAATTGACGGCGTTAAAATGGGTTTGCGTTAACGCCGTTATTAACGCGTTAAACTGACAGCACTATTAAATATGATCACTTTTCCATAAAATACTGTCATATTCCTTCAAAGACATGTTTTCAAAGGTTGACTAAACAAAAAAATATATAAATAAAAATGACCCCCTTAAAATATATCAAGAAATTTGGTCAAAATTGGTAGAATTTTGCATTTTGGCATAATTCAAAATTATAAGGACTACTTTTTCACAGAACACTTGTTTTATTCCACCAAATATGTATCTGCAAAGGTTAACTGAACCAGGAAAATTGAAAATAAAAAAATTATCACCTTAAACTAATTAGGAATTGGTTGAATTTCACATTTTCACATCACTAGAGGGTATAATGAGCTCTCTTTCACAAACACATGTCCTATTCTACCAAATATGTTTACAAAGGATGAGTAAGCAAGAAAAAAAACATCTTATAGGGCAATGTCTTAAGAAAACAAAAAAGGATGCTACATATTTCCATGGCAATAACAGTTTTCAGCCTACTGCACACTTATTATAGAGACCCCTAAAACCAAAATGAAATAATGATGTGTCAGGCTAGCCCATTTTGCCCAAATTTAATTTCTGCAACTCAAAATGCCTTTCAAAATCTTGTGTGGCTCCTTGAGCCACATCAAATTTTGCCCAAAAGACAAAATTTTCTGAGATGGTGGATTTTCATATAGTTTCTAGTCATACTTATAGCCATTCTGGAAGGTCATAATAATTGAAGATTGAAGACAAAAAATGGTCATATTCCTTCAGACATTGAAGGAAACACATCTTTGACAGTTCATTCAAGTTCCAAGGTTTTATATTTTAGAACACAAGCTGTTGGCTTGAGTTGTTTATCATTTTTGTGGATAAAGGAAACTTTACTTTTGCCTATTATATCTCCCCTTTAGTAATACCAATTAAGTGTTTTATATCATTTTCATTGTTGATTTGTCACAGCAACACAGCCAAACAGCAGTGCCAACCAAAATTGTGTCAAAATGGCCAGTAATAGTTTTCTGCTGTCAATCATTGCGGTTTGAGCTTCAAATGCTGTGAATGCAACTGGGGTGCCTAAATTATTATCTGAGCATGTGTTCTGCAACTTGTTGGGGTTGTGTTTTCTCCAAGCATCAGCATTGGTGGAAGGATGCCAGGTTTGTTCCTTCGGCATAGGGCCCCACACATTAGGGAAACCCAGCATATAGAGTGGCAGCATCATTTGGCGTCAGTCCTGATACCATTTCCAAACTTAGAACCAAGTTCCATGAGACTGCGTAAGTCAGAGACAGACCAAGAAGTGACTGTCTTAGGAAGACAACACCCCAAGAAGACTGATGGTTCCTCACTTTTGTTGCACTAAGGAACTGTAGTTTAACTGCGAGAGACTTACAAGATTTCCTAAACTGTACCAAAACCAGCTCTCACTACAGACTGTGAGGAACATAATGGATCTCCCACACAGTAATGAAGGCTCTGACACTGAGTGTAAAGGGTATGACCAACATGTTTTTTTTGTGTGTGTGTGTGTGTGTGTGTGTGTGTGTGTGTGTGTGTGTGTGTGTGTGTGCAATCTTCAGTGCTCCAAGCAACATAGGCTATACCAACAGAACAGGCCATTTTGTCACATTTTTGGTTGGCACTACTCATACGTTTGGCTGTGTTGCTCATCCCATGATTGCAAGGTATTCCTTATTGTGAAGGTTACAAATCCACAACGTAAATGATTTAACACACTTGATGGATTGGTATTACTAAAGGGGAGTTAAAATGCGCCAAAGTCAAGTTTCCTTACTTTTGTTTTGTTTATAACTCTGTTTATTTAGCAAACAAACGAAATGTCCACAAAAATGATTAACAACTCAAGCCAACAGCTAACTTAAATGAACTGATAATTTTTGTAAAGGTTGAATTTCTGTTGTTTGAATTATATTGTTTTCCCCTTTATGTTAAGGGACAATATAGTCATACTCTGATCCTTTTCTAAAATGTTTGCAGCAAGAAATGATCAATAAATCAGACCTAAAGCTTGATCTCTTCATGGGTACCTCTCTGGGCAATAACTCCAGCCAAATACTTAGACTGCGTTGTGGTTAATATACTTGTCAAATGATGAAAAGGCACATCTAAAAGCCAAATTCTGCTAGTAACATAAATAAATTCTATATTCTACTTATAAGTGCAATTTTATGACCATTTTTGACAGTACAGTCTTAGATGATTCAGCCAGACATAAAAGTCCTGTGTAAACATGTCTTTGGAGGATAATGACCTTTTTTGTCATCAATCTTCAATTATTATGACCTTCCAGAATGGCTGAAACTATATGAAAATCCACCATCTCAGAAAATGGTGGCCATATTGTCTTTTGGCCAAAGTTTTATGAGCCACACAAGATTTTGAAAAGCATTTTGAGTTGCAGAAATTAAATTTGGGCAAAATGGGTTAGCCTGCTAGCCTGGGAGTTCCCATGCTCTTTGCGAGCTTATTTAATTTCACTCTGCAAAGCAGCATGGTGACCATGGCCGATTTTCTCGCCTGCTTTCGGTATCCTATCACAAAACAGAAAGGGATTTGTACGGCCCTCGAATGCATTTTACGTCACACGGTGGCTCTGGTATTGGTTCCGAGGTATGTGACGGTATGATAGAGATTCGTAGCGCCCAATAAACGGCTCTGGACAATCGTAAACTATGCTTCCGCTACGAGAAATGCAATAGGTAAGTCTCCAGACTAAATATCACTTGTGATTTTTAGTTTGGCATTCGCCAGGCTATTAGCCTGCCACATCATCATTTCACTTTGGTTTTAGGGGTCCCATATAATAAGTGCGCTGTAGGCAGAAACATGGAAATATCTTTTTTTTTCTTAAGACAATGCTTTTTTGCTGTTGCTTACTCATCCTTTGTAAACATATATTTGGTAGAATAGGACATGTCTTTGTGAAAAAGAGGTCATTATACCCTCCAATGATGTGAAAATGTGAAATTCAACCAATTTTGGAGCAATTTTCCTAATTAGCTTTAAGTTGATCATTGTTATTTTCAATTTTCCTGGTTTAGTTAACCTTTGCAGATACATATTCGGCGGAATAAAAGAGCGTTCTGTGAAAAAGGAATCACTATAATGTTAAATAATGCCAAAATGCGAAATTCTACCAATTTTGACCAATTAATATATTTTAAGGGGGACATTTTTATTTAGATATTTTTTTGTGTAGTCATAGTCTACCTTTGTAAACATGTCTTTGAAGGGATATTACAGTGTTTTTTGGAAAAGTCATCATAATGATTATGGCCTTCCAGAATGGCTGAAACTATGAAAATACGGCATTTTGGAAAATGTCAGCCATATTGGATTTTGGGCAAAATTTGAGGTGGCCCCAAGTCTTAATCTCTTTTAATAAGCCTTCTGATCAGCAGATTCATAATTGGAGGAATAAAACAGATGTTCTGTGAAAAAGGAGTGATTATAATGTTGAATGATGCCAAAATGTGAAATTCTACCAATTTTGACTAATTTCCTTGATTTATTTTAAGGGGATTATTTTTATTTATACATTTTTTTTGCTTGGTCAACCTTTGTTAACATGTCTTTGAAGGAATATGATGGTATTCTGTGGAAATGAGATAATCTTTAATGATTATAGCCTTCCAAAATGGCTGAAACTGTATGAAAATATGCCATTTTGGAAAATGTCGGCCATATTGGATTTTGGGCAAAATTTGAGGTGGCCCCAAGTCTTAATCTCTTTTAATAGGCCTTCTGATCAGGAATCCACAGAGAAAACTTTGACAGGAAACTAGGCCTAATTTTTCCACCAGATGACCTGTCTATGTACGTATGTTAGTACGTTATATGCTTCTATAGTCTGATTGTTTGATTTGGCCCGTCTATCACCAACATAGGTCGTAATTGACAGATGCCTTATCCAATCAGCCAAAACTAAACTAACAAAAACGAAACTAACGGATCTAACGGATCTTCAACGGATCGTTCCCAGATGGACATGCGGGAGCAAGTCCATCTGGCAGAGTCAGGTTACCTTTTTAGCCCCACAGACGTTTCTCCCCCTCCCACACAGCCCAATGTTACAGCTTGATCACAGATAATCATATTGGTGGGTTCTGGGCAATCCACAGAATTTGTCCACAAACTCAATAAACCTCATTTCATAACCTCATAGGAACCCTGTTGTCCATGATGTCACACTTGTTTGTGCTGAGCGGAGAGAAGGAAGTCATAGGAAATGAAAAATCACTGGCTAGATAGAGGTAGGCTAGTTAAATTAAACACATAAATACATTATGAATAGCACTTTAAAATCTGCTTTCCTTCTAGGCAAACCAATGCATTAATTAGAATAACAATACATATCACACAGCATTTCACTAATTGTTTGATAATCCTCAATATCACTGTGCCGGAGTTTTACTTCAGTAGTATCCCAGTTCCCGGGAGACTTCCAGTGTTGCTATGAATTATAGAGTGGATGCATCCTTAGCACGGTGAGGCGTTTTCCGCTGTGCATGAATATACCATGTGAAGTAATTACCGCTCATTATCCAGCCCTTTCCATTAGCACTGTCCTCAAGCCTCTCGTCTCCTCCTCTTTCCCCACCTCTCCAGGCCTTACAGGAAAAAAGCTTAACCTTTGCTGGGAAGGCAAAGATGGAATAGGCTAGAGAGACATTTTAAAGGACCAGTGTTTCACCACCCTGCCAGCACTAATAGAATATGTATGTGTTGTGTGTGTGTGTGACTGTATGTTTATATATAATATATACATGTATATGTATATAATATATATTTTTTTTCTGAGTGTGTGTGTGTGTGTGTGTGTGTGTGTGTGTGTGTGTGTGTGTGTTTGTGTGTGTGTGTGTGTGTGTGTGTGTGTGTGTGTGTGTGTGTGTGTGTAGTCGTCTGGATGCTCATATGTCCCGTTTGTGCTGCAGGCACTGTTGGTGAGAATGGGTGACTCATTAATCTGCTAGACTGGAGCAGCCGGAGCCTTTGCAGGGGCCTGTCAGCCTGCCTCCTACACACACACTGTAGTTACTTCAATCAACTTTGTTACCTATTGATCTTAGGTTGGGGGGTGGTGAATGGGGGGCTTGTGTGTGCTTCAAGCGCCTTGCTCCCTGTTGCTGGCTAAAATTAATGTGTTATGTATCACAGATGAAAAACCTCTTGATGGAATGCATTTTCACATGAAAGAAGTGACATGCTTTCTCACAAATGCATGGAAATTTCACATAAAATATCCCTGTTTCGTTATTTTTCTCAAAATATGCCAAAAAGCAGTGCATCCACTTATTGATTAGGGTTAAAGAATCTATGAGTAAACATTGACTGGCAAATCAGATTGAAGTCTCCATTCCTCCATGCTTCTGTGACGCAACTTTAAAAGCATCCCTAAGCGTCTCATTTTTTGAGAAATTGGACTGAGCCAATTTTGACCGGGAGATTCTCTCTTTGACCCGAACTGAGGGGATTGGCATCTTTTTCCTCTGAGGGCTGAATCGATGCCGGATGAGGAAAGAACCCCATTGTCTAACGCTGAGCTTTGCCAATCCTTTCCTCTCCATATTTACCATCTATCTTCTGTCCGTCTGCCGCCATCCGACAAGTCCATTAAGCAGGAGACACACTAATGGTGCCCCTCTTGATGATGGAGAATCCCATGTCTGATGGGAAAAGTGAAAGAGCCTAAAAGTGTAATAGCACTCCCTGTGTCCCATGAATCCACGCAGACAGGAAACTCTTCCACCCGAGCCCGATCCCTGAACGGAGCAGACGGATGCGCGTCTGACCTTCACTTGTCAGCCATCCATATCGAGGCGAGGGCGACCACCAGTCCTGTCTGTCTGTGACTGAAGGAGGGGGCTCTCTGTCTGTGACGCACACAGTTCCTGGAGGAAGGCTTCAGCCTCTGGCCCTGTGACTAAGACGGGAAGGCCCACGGATGTCATTACGCTTGATAGATATAATTGTGTTTGTATTCATTTCTCAAGGAGAGAATTAATGTGAGTAAGCCTGTTGTTTTCTGGTGCACAATTACAGAATAGCAAGATGTCAGTCTATCCTAATGAGATGTGTTGACAGAGTGGCCCTGCATGCGTCAACTTGTGCGATTTATTTATTTATTTGTTTATATTATTTATTTATTTGGCTTGCTATCAAATGAACTGCCAGAAGAACAACTAATCCTGTCTGGAATAATTCCCTAGAGAGAGAGAGAGAGAGAGAGAGAGAGAGAGAGAGAGAGAGAGAGAGAGAGAGATGTGATTCAAGTCATGCTTACATATCATAATCCCCAGTACCAAAGCACATGCTTGTCAGGGCATATCAAAGAACTGCAGTGAATAGTGCTTTGAAATCCCTCCATCACATATTGCACAATATTTTCTCAGAGTAGCCTTGGCAAAAAAATTACATTGTTTTTGTCAATATCCACCCAAGTCAAACACAGAAGGAAACAACAAGGAAGCAACCACAAAAGTCAGACTGTTTTTTAACATGGAGTATTATCACTGGTTTACATACAGGGTTGGACTGAGAAAAAAATTCAGCCCTGGCAATTGTTGTCTTGACCAGCTACCTAGCTACATATCAGAAATGGAATTCCGATCAAAAGGTGTAATATGGTTTATTCTGATTTCTGTTTTCTCATTTCTAATCAGATTGAACGTGTCCATGTACATGTAAATGTAGACAGTGTACAATTTTACCACATTGTGGCCAGTACATTGCGGCCAGAACAATGTTCGATTCAATGGTCAACATCTCTATCTGTCACTCACAAGCCATCCTAATTGCTGGTACATGGAGCATCAGGCATAGCCTAACTATTCATCAATAACAGTTACACCCAGTCATTTTTAAATGGACAAAACATAACTAACTCTGTCTAAGTTATAAAATGATCACTGTGAACACAACTTAGACAACATACATAAAAATTGGTTTCCTATACACAATAAAAAGGAATAAAATCATACCATAAAGTATTTTTTATTTATAATCAAAATGTAATTAAATTATAATTAAAATGTACATTCTTCATCTCACTGTGAACTTAAAGGGGAGGTTCGGTTTTTAACACATTTAGCCCCTTTTCTAGAGTGTCTAGGGTGCAATAGAACGATTGACACCAAAATTTGGATGATTGGTCCTGTCTCGAGTATACGGCTATTTCAGAACCCCCTTTCCTGCTTCAGACAGGCTAGCTTTGTGCATGTCTGCCAATGTTCCCTAAAACCACCTAAAACATTGTTATTTTCAAATATGGTACTCACCGAGTCATCAGTGCTGCTATATGAGCATGCAAAACAATTCTCGTCGTGAGAAACCATTCCTGTCTTGTTTTATTGAGCATTTTGAAAATCCTGGAACTATTTTCTCCGATATCTCACAGCCGCCTATAAACTTCCGCTGTACGCTTAGCTGTAGACTTTTCACAAGCTGTGCAACTCTTCACGTTCAAACGTACAGCGGAAGTTTATAGGCGGCTGTGAGATGTCAGAGAAAATAGTTCCAGGATTTTCAAAATGCTCAATAAAACACGACAGGAATGGTTTTTCACGACGAGAATTGTTTTGCATGCTCATATAACAGCACTGATGACTCGGTGAGTAGCATATTTGAAGTAATCTCACCAACTAAGTAAGCACACCAACCTAGATATTCAACATACCAGCTACTTCATCATTCATTGGCTATCAGATGTTTTTTTGTTGTCTTTTTTTTTTAGTTTAAACATACCGACACACGCGTGCAGGCACACAAACATACACACCCACATACACAAAACCAAACCATATCTACACTTGTAAAGTTAGAACTTAGTTTAACAAACCCATTCATATATTCTTAGTATTTACATAATCCTGTTAGCCTGACAAGCCAGGCTATCACATAAATGTATAGTCTGGCCACGAGTGATAGACCCTCGGGTAAAACGGCTAAAACTAATCAGCGCAACTAACAAGCGATTCAAACAACGCTAAGCCTGCCCAATAACTCCCCGTCCAGATACAATATTGTGATTGCTGAGCAAATTCAATTTGCTACCGCTAGTGTGTCTAGAGTTTTAGGCTACAATCCTGTAGAATGTAAAATAGTATTCTGTGGGCAGTGGGCTCTATATGTAAACATGATGTAAATACTGTGCTAATGCAACTGTAATACATAAAGATTATTAGAATGAAAAAAATAGAAATATCACTAAAGACATACAGATGTCCTGAAGAGAAAACACCATAGTTTTGGTGCAGGAGGGCAGCTTAAATAGAAACAAGGGTAAGACTTTGTATAAAGTACTGTAGTCCAAAGAAAAAGCACAAAAATAGTTCAAAATGGTAACTGAGGAAGCGAGCTACAAACCAGCAGGAAGACTTCCACCACCACAGGAGAGAGTCCAGGGCCGTGAGCCCGGCAATGACAACCATGGTTGAGTACACTCACCCCGCAGATAACAAAGCGATCACAGCTAGATTAGAGGGCCCCAGCCGTGCAGGAGAGAGAGAGAGAGAGAGAGAGAGAGAGAGAGAGAGAGAGAGAGAGAGAGAGAGAGAGAGAGAGAGAGAGAGAGCGCTTCTGTGTTTTTTGGCTAAGTCCCACTTTGGCTGTTACAAATACATGCAAAAAGAGCAGGTTGTCTGTTGGGGACAGTGTGTGTGTTTGTGTGTGTGTGTGTGTGTGTGTGTATGAGGGCTGGAGTGGGTGGGGGGGTTGAAGGGATTAGAAAGGCAATGCTGGCACAACTGAGGTGGGACCGTAATCAGGTAATCTGTTTCACTGGGCCACTAAATGGCATTCTGCCTCATCATCATCAGGCGCCTGGTAATGGCTCCAAGCCTCACTGGCTTATCCTTGTTATCGTGTGGCACAGTGGCGTGGATGCAAATCAATACATTGGCTAAGAGTGCTTGTGCACAAAACAGCTCCAATCCAATGTAAAGTAAAGTTGAAAAGAAAAAAAAAACACTTGTGTTAGAAAAATAATTTGAATATATGCTTACATTTACTACATTCTCTTTTTCTCTGTCCATTTCACATAGACAACAAAGTAATTGGTAACACTTTAACTGACGGATAAGTGCATAACACATTCAAAGCAGCAATTGCATTTCATTTTCTCTTGGTTATTGTAAAATCTTATTTTGGTTTGTAAGAACTGTCTGCCTTGCAGTGCAGACACATTAATTTGTTTTCTATTGAAGTATTAGGCATATTCTTTGAACAGAGATACTTTCCTGACATTTCAAACAGGTCCCCTTTGCAAATTATTTTATTGTCCATTCTTTGTTGAATTCAGAGTAATCTTTGGCCACTTGGCATTGGTAAGGAAAAGTATCCAAATGAGCAACATGTTGGATTGAATCTGAATAGCAGGATCGAGTCAGATAAAGAAGGCATTTTTTCCTTACAACTTGTGAGGGAACCAGATTGAAGAACTGCAGGGCCGATTTGTGTGTTAAAACGTTAGTAATTATATCACTGCAGTGCCCTATTGAGTATGAGTGTAACCAGGGTTATCCTGCACACACTGGGGTTCAAACCAGTGACCCAACAGCAACATGGACGTTAGTGTAGCATGCTAGCAAGTGAGCTAAAGCACTACTATCACTCACTAGCACATCTGTCACACTTTTGGCATAGGTTTACCAATGTTCTACATGCACAGTTTAGTTAGCAGGTATCAATTACAGTCACCCCCCTACACCTCACTCCCATCAGGGCCACAGCACCAGTATGACCTGTGTGGTCCTGCCTTGCACACGGCCAGACCATTGGGGCCAGACTCAAACGGGCAACCCAAGAGCACCATGGAATGGTAGTGTAGCCCGCTAGTGAGTCAGCTGAAACCTAAATGGCGCAACAGTCTGTCAGTGTAGTCTGCAAGAAGGTGAATAAGAGAATATTGTATAACATAGACCAAATTGTGAATATGTAGCTTATGCTAAGTGAAAGTCCTCATAAACTCACTTTCCTTTTGTTTACAATTGCAGTGTATTGCTGTTACAAAATTGTGCATAGAGTCTGGTTGTAAAAGTGAACTTTCACTATTTTTAAATCCTGTTCTATTTGTAATGCCCTTACAGCAATTACTTGCGGCCATCTTTCACAGATCTTAGAGACTCTCAGCAGTATGTTTGCAGTGAAGGAAACTGTCACATATCACATACATACCTGCACACGCTCTCTCTTACCCCCACACACACACACTCACACACACACTCACACACACACACACAACACTCACCACACGTCTGTATTCCCATCACAACTGGTAACAGCTTGGGAATCATCTGACAGCCGATGACTGAGGCAGTAGCCCAGCAGAGAGCCATGCATGAGTGTACACGTGCATTATTAGGACAAAATGGATGCCTAGTCGCAGGGGAAGAAGCCAGTGAAGTGTGTCTAAGACAGACCATTCTCTGAGCTGAGAGCCCCCATAAATAACTGTGTGCCACCACCAAGGTTATTCTGTTCAATAACACGCCTACCATTAAACAAGGCTCCCATGAGGGAATGTTTGCATGGGCAAACACTTACATGCAAATTTCTCCCAGAGTGCCACTTGGTGTGTCACAAGATTAATGAGAACATACGTTTCCTCTGGAACATACACACATGGAACACACACACACATGGAAATCACACACAAACACACACACACACACACACACACACACACAAACAAACTGGCAAACAAACCAGGCAAAATGATTGTTTAAACCCTAGCTCTATAGTGGTCTATTACAGTGATTCAGTGTGGGTGGAAAATTGCGGGGTGAGAGGATGAGGGGCTGGCTGGCTCAAGCCCATCTGTGAGAGAGGCCCAGGGCATCTAGGCACCAGTAGAGTTGATTTCTGAACTCAGTCCACTGTGATTGACACTAACACACTGCCTAATGCCACAGCACTCTACCATCTACAGGCCTATGGACTCAAACGTGGAGTGGAAGTTATACTTTGGAGAAAGATGATATCCTTCCTTAATCATGGAATCTAGACAGAATAGCTGTTAATTCTCATCTGCCAAACCAAAACAGTATTTATAGCATTGCACCACTGCAAATATTATGCATGCATCAGAAATAATAATACCTCTTGGCAAAAAAATATAGTATTTATCAAGATGGTCATCACATTCAGTAATATAGACATATGAAAGGTGCGGAAAATCTGACATTTACTGGCAATATTCTACTGTTTGAAGGTAATGCTGAGTTCTTTGCATTTTCTGCTCCCTTGAGGACATCAGTGTCAGTTGTTGTCACCGAGGTCACAATTCCAAACTATGTGACAAAAAAAATGCACATGAACGTTGTTTGAACTCTGTAAACCAGCAGGCCTAGCCAATCACAGAGTTTCACTGTATCACAGCAACCGTTCAGCCTTCAGGGGTTTCCCTGACCATCCGGCACATTTGGACTCACTTTACCCTTCCTCTGGGCTATTTTTTACCCTTCCCAAAGCACACAATTAAACATGCCCAAATGTAGCCCTAAAAGTGTGTGTGGGGGGGTGCGTATATTAAATATGTTGATATACTGATGCACAATATTGGAATATTTACATCTTGCAGTTGCTGAGACCCTAAATTACATAGATAAAAAAGTATTTCCACCAATATGTATGCAATGACAATACAATGAATAATTCTCAGATGCCATGCTTTTGAGGGGAAATGCAACTTCACAAGCTCAATGGTGGGTTTTTTTGCCCCCAACGGCACCTTCCAGGCAGCACAGCCTAAAAGGCATTACCTTAACCCTATTCATAATATCATCTTGCAGAGAACGGCACTATCAATAGAAGGAAAATATTAAAGTGGCAAAATTCAACATTTCTGTGGTTTTACGGGCCAAAAGTTGACCCGAACAGCATGAAAGGTGGCAAAATCTTAACATAACACAAGGTTACGTTTAATTGTACAGCTGGAAGGTCCAATGAGAATAGTTTTGCATTTCACGAAGCTAAAACAGCACCCAAAGCAACTTCTGAAAAAGGTACGCTTTTGTTTGCTCTGTGCAAATTGAACTTTTGACCTTGATGAGGAGCAACAAAAAAAGGAGCCTTAAAAATGGAGAAGCACTCCAACTCTGTGATAACATCTACTTGTACCTGAATTAGAAAAAAAAATAACAGCACAAAATAACACAGTTAATGATTATAGTAGCAATAAACATCCAATTGCAGTGCATGAACGTAACGGGTGTGTTGGGAGCCCAATGCTGTCATGAAAAGTGTCCCCAAGAGAGTGATGATGAGAGGGAGAGCCTTCCTCTTTGAAGCTTGGCCAAGAACAGATGGAGTCCCCAGCCTCAGATCTACTAAGGAGGTTAATTGTTTATTTGCACCAGAGGCAGCAGTCGGTTTGAATTACTCCTATCAGAGAGATTGAATACTCAGTGGTCAGTGAACCCCTGGAGCAAGTCCTCCTTCGGACACTGAGCTGCTGGTCTGCGCTGAGTCTGAATACTTGATGGTTTTGTTTGGAGAGGTTGGGTGACCTCTGGTTGCCACAGTCTCATGGGGGACAGCTGATGACAGTCTCCAAGGCAGAGGAGGGACAGTCACTTTTGTCTGTTTCCTAAAGCTTCCTTCTCCTCTGTGGCTGTCTGAGGACAGTGTTCATAATGTCCAGGTCATGGGTTCACATCCCAGGATGCACCGATCCCTGTGCAGCAGTGCCTCTGATTAGGTGATTGTGCGGGATGAGATCATGCATCTTCCCCGACTCTTCCTGCCTCCAGAGCATGGAGTCTGTAAAAGAAAATGTGTGAGCTCAGTTAATGCTGCCAAACACCATACATTGCAATCCAAGCCTGGGGCTGTATTTCCTCTTGCTTTCAGCAAGTGGCTTAATATCTTTTGGATATCAATTTTCATTTGAGCATCCATCTGGTTCATGAATCTAAGAAATAATTTCCATATTATCAGGATGCAGATAAGAGAAATATGACACACACAAGCAATTAATATTGACAAGTGCTGATGACGGAAAGACAGGAAAAAATTACGAGAAATAAACAGTTTTTTTTTTACTGCAATATTGTTATAACGCTTCAACTAGTGCCTCATATATTTTGCCTAATACAGTTCCATTAGGCTCCAATATGACATCAAAGATATCAAAAGTAAGGACCCTCTCATTTTGAGTCTGTGAACCTTTAGTCCGTGATGCTGTGGAATGGTTGTTAAGTCCATTTGGGTTTAGCCTATAACATGGGTATATAAACGTTTTTTTTCTGAAAATGAGTATGAGAGCATTTGAAAAGGAAAAAAGAACATTCATAATGCTTTGTTAGCAATGACATCTGCCACAAATGTGTTGTGTACACAACCATCATGTAAGAAAGAAATAAGACTTGTATTGAGGACAGAGAGAGTATGACTAAAACAGTGTTGCAGTATGGAACAACTGCCTCTGATAGACTGATATTTGCCAGGGTTTGACATCAAAAACTTTATATCCATGATTAATCTCACCCACGGATGTTCCCTACCAAAGTCTACAAGTCACTCATGAAATAAAGACACAATGCAGACATGCACACTAGAGAGCCTAGCAAAGAAAGCAGCAGAAAAATTCAGACTCTTGGCTAAACTTAGCTCATTCTCTTTGTGAGAGGAAAGGTAACCAATGGTAGCAAGCCACCTAACCCTGCTGGGCCCCCCTCCTGTCTCTCCTTTATTCTGCCTGCCAGGTGAACTTTTACTTTCCCTTTTATAATTTGTGAGTCATTTTCTTATGCCTGTATCAGAAGCTGCCAATAATATACAAAGGTGGAAATTTTCTCATTGTTCTAGGTTACAGGATTTGATCAAATGGGACCACTTTAGGTTGTGATGTGTCCACCTGAACTTCGATAAAAGTCTTCCTTCCCACAGGAAAGAAACCAAATTTGACAAGATAATTCTAAAAATAATAAATCACTACCACACTCACAGATAAACTCATTTTCCCTTATTTTCAGAATGAAAAAGGCCTTGGCTATTTTCCAGTTCTGAGGATATAGCACCAATTAGTTTCTATCTTGACAGTGTCAAGGTCATTTGAAATAGAAATGGTTTCCTCTCTCAAAGATATGAGAGTGCTGCACAATGAGTTATGACTTTGGGCCTCTGTGTTATTGCACCACATGAACATCCAACTAACCCTACAGCTTTTAACAATCACATACCAAAGTGATTGAATTTGAGTGGCCACTTGCTTTGGCTTCTGATACACACTACACAGTGGCAAAGAAATAGCAAAATGAGGATAATATTTTCACTATATAGGGAGGAGTCTCTAATCCTCATCTCAGTATATTCATATGAATCCATCGTAGAAAAATTAGCTGTTTCGGAGAATTCTCTTGATACAATATAACGCGTTGTTGTATTTGTAAATAATCTCCCTGTATATCCTGCTGGTGACCTTTTCTATTGCCAAAGCCAATATTGAACATGTAAACAAATATCATGCATGTGATTTGAATCATTTCAACACATTTCATTATGCCAATGTTTATATGCTAAAGATTTACACGAACCATTTGAATTAGACTTCATGATACTGTCCAAACACTCCTTTTCCATGCCATGTGTTGGTGACCAGTGGTCACAGAATATTGATATTGGTGGTGTACTGTGAGCATAATATGTACTCTCATGCCATCAATATTACATCATATCTTCTACATCCATTATTCCATTTGAAGTGAATAAGGGAATGAAGTTGAATATGGTGGTGATACAGTATATAGTGTATTATTATGTGACTGTCAAAAAACTCAACTCAAAGTTGATGAAAGTTACATTAAAAGAACTTTGAGCTTTAGTGTGTCTCTGACAGCTGGCCTCTTTTGTAGCTTCTAGGTCCAAGACACAGCCTATGCCCTCAGGCTGCCTCTAACCTCTTCTTCAAAACATATACTTGCATAATCACAGTCTTTCATGAAGAAACATGATGTTCTACTGAGACCACATGTATTTTATCTCTGTAATATGCCTCATTATAAGAACTGCACTGATATAAAGCACAGTGTAGTTATTAACACTATAACAAATACTGTACATACTTTCACAGGAATTATGTTAACAAAACTGAACACTGAAATAATTAATAGTTGCAGTACAATCGACAAATAAGGAAAGTGAGATTAAGACATTATTAGTCATGCTAAAACAACAGACAATAAACTAGAGAGCGCAGACCTCCACCAAGGCAATGTGGTCACAGACACAATATAGATTCCAGATGGTGTTCTGGATCACGGATCACCGCCAAAATTGAATCAGTTGTTACTTGTCCCAATACACACTTTGTCCGTAAATGTTATCCAAATCCGTGTCGTATTTTTCAAGCTATTTTGTACGCAGACAGACAGACAAACACGCATGCACACACACACACACACACACACACACACACACACACACACACACACACACACACACACACACACACTGGTGAAAACATAACCAGTAATAAAGTGGTATGTTTTCCTATTATCAAAAGGCCAAAAATGCTTATGAGGCTTTGTGTCAATTCTATTCCAGTTGTATGGGCTTATGATAACATTATAATGCCTTATGAGTACAGTTAGGAGAATGTCTAAACGGTTATGAATACTAATAGTTGGTCGTATGAATGTATAATAACCCTTTAAATGACAGCTTCAATTTTCATTTTCATTTTCATTTTTAATTTTTCATTTTCATATACAGTTGTATTGCTCAAGCTAAATAAAAAAATAAGCTAACAAGCTAAATAAAAAATAAAAAAAAATTATGCATTGAATGCATTTATGCTTTATGAATACTTCATCAAAGGTATTGCCAGAACCCCTTTGTCTAGTTAGCCAGAACTGGAAAACCTAAGAACAAGAAGAAGACCCATTAAAACCCTAAAAGCTGGGGTTGGAATCTGAGTCTGCTACTTTTAAGAGGCAGTTCCATTTAAAATTCTGAAACTCCTAGTTGACAAACTTGATGACAAACTAGTGATAATTTGGCATCACTCTATGTTGTTTCAAATTATTTGGTTCCACTGGCTACCTAGTTTAGTCAACAGGCTTGTGCAACAGGGCTGTGCATGAATGACAACTATCACTTTACTATCACTTTAAAGTCAATCATAGAGCTGTTACTCTAAGTAAAATGTGAAACTAATTTCTGCAGCACTGCATCCACCAAATGTTGACATCACTGCTTCTACTGAAGATTGCATGCTTTTCAGTTAGCCCTGTGCACTGTATGCCATTGGAGATACTTCATTTATATAATTTACTCTAATTCAAAAATAGACCTTGCCTATGCACAATCCTTATGTTGTTTATCATTCAACAAGAATGATGTGATAAAAATTAAACTCTAGCTATTTTACTAGTTTATTTAGAATTCTGAAAATGTTCCTTTGCAGTTTCCCCTTGTGAATACTGTACATCCAGCCAGATGGTGACCAGATAGAATTGCTCTCTTTACCCCATTTTAGTAACGTTATAATATAAAGAAGGAGTATTTTTGGCATTGAAGAATAGCACTTGTTACTCAAAGTCTAATTTTACAGAAATTCTACTTTCTATGTGTGTTAAAGAGAAGCGCTTTGTTCTCCTGGGCAAGCCAATGCAGTGGCCCAGGACGAACATATGGTGGTGGGAAAATAGTGCAAATCCCAGACTCTAAAAAGAGAAAACCTACAATGAGAGGAGCTTAGTGAAGCCAGCTCTATTTTACAGTACATTACACCTTGCGACAGTGACAAAGAGAGGGTTAGTGGTTGGGAGAAGGAGATGCTTGAGAAACACTGTTGTCTGTGAAAGACAATGTTATATTAAATCCCATCTTGTTTTATCATACATTCATCATGAAACATGACAAATGTACTTTTTGTAATACGCTTGTACTTGGTCTGGTTAATTCAAATAATGAAATTCAAAATGGCCTATTTGGTTTTGCATTTCTGTATGCATTTCTTAAAAGCGACTAATAAACTACCTGCAATGATTGCACTGCGGTAAGGGTAAATAAACAGCAGCTGTTGACAGATACTGTATATGGCACAGAGGCTGGGCTTTATGATTGAGAGGAAGGTGCCAAGATACCCAGTGAAGGGCGTGCCGGGTCAGTGGAAGTGGGATAAAAACAAAAAGTGGGCATCAACATGGAGACCTTCTAGGTGACTTGTGCTGGGCTTTCAAGCGGAACTGTCTGGAGGCATGTGTGGAGCTGTGTGTGCTGTGCTGTGCTGTGCTGTGCTGGCTCCCTGGATCTGCTAGTTAACTGAGAGTGAAAGCACAGGAGCAGGGGCGGTCCTACCCTCTTTGGTGCCCTGGGCGAACACCTTATCTGCCCCCCCCCCCCCCGCGCCATAATAATAATAATAATGACGCAGCACACCTCATCGTATTATCATGGCCTAGAACAAGACGATAAAAATAACAAAACAAAATTAAATAGCCATTGCTGCTAATTTCCATTTTTTTCCATTTTTTGCAAAACTCTACTATATGCATGTCTAGCTTCTACAGCAAAGGAGAAGATCTGAGCCCCAAACCCTCCCCTTTCTTGTGTGTGAGCACTGCAAGCAGGCAAACCTTAAGGGATTTGGGGTGTTCATTTTTCTGCAAATGGGTGATAGAAAACTCTTCTGTTCAAATTATAGGTCTATATCATAATGTGTAGTGATTGTTTTGGCTTAGTTTTATTTTTTGAGCTCTTGGTTATTAGATGGAACTCCAGCAGCCAAGTTTATAACACCAGATAGATATTTAAAAATGGGGGGCGATCTTTACACTGAAATTGAACGCCCTTATTCTCAAGCAAGTACATTACAAGTGGCACCATTGCATGCGTCTGGATGTCTACTTTAATTTGATACCAAATACTTCTATTTTAGGCGGAGATATACCAGTACCAAAGCTTCCAAAAGACAATGAAGCAAAACCGGATCACCCGGGTTGTAATTTTCGGCGCTCGCATGCGCAATAATAATAATAAAAAAAAAATTCGGAGTGCCCGTGATGCCGCCCTCCCAACGATGGCGCCCTGGGCGACCGCCCATATTGCCCATGCCAGAAACCGCTCCTGCACAGGAGAGCAAGTGGTGGCCCAGGCGAGACACCTCTGTGCTGACAAACATTCTGGAGAGAGAGAAGGGAAAAGAATGAGGACAGGCTTTATTGAGGGCCACAGGGGTGAGGGCAGGGCCGGACTGGGACCAAAAAATGGCCTGGGCATTTTTGGCTATGACGGCCCACCATGATTTTATCAATCAATAATCAATAATAATTTCATGGCAAACTTAAATAACACTGCAGCACAAGAAAATTATAACTAAATTATGACAGCACCGGCCCAAAATGGCCATCGGCCCACCGGGCATTGCTCTGTGTGCCCTATGGCCAGTCCATGCCTGGGTGAGGGGCCATTGACTAAATACTACTACATAGTTTAAATCCCAAATATAGGGATTCATATAAGGAAATACATAGAAGTATTAATGTTCCACGTAGGTTGAAATACAATGTGGGTCGTGTTACACCATGTATATGTGGTTTGGTCATGTTTGCATTCCTCGAACACGCAACGCCAAAGTGCTTCGACTGAAAGAGAACAATAGACTATGTACTGTACACTGTAACCCCAGTTTCCTGAAAGAGGACAAGGCGTCACCTACTTAGCCTCTAGCACACTCAGGCTATTCTGCTTTAAGTGTGAAAGAGGAAAATGGCGCATATACTTGCCTAATATAACACAGAATGCTCTGCGCTTTTGCATACAGCTTTTATAGTCATGATTGAAGAGGATTTCAGTAAACTGAAGCGCTCTGAGGCGATATCCCACAGCTGACGTCTCACGTTCTCCTTCAGAGAACCGAGGTTATACATAACCTATTGTTTTAATTTGGTGTCCAACAGTATAGGACGCGAGTGAGTGATTGTGTATCCCAGATGTTAATCCTATAGCTACATGCATAAGTGTTTCTTCAGCAGCCATATCCAGCACAGCTCATGTGCGCTAGTGTGGGCTGCTGCTGCTGCTGCCTACCTCAGTGCTAAAGGTGAATGTGTTTGACTAAGGGTGGGATGAGTAATGGGGCTGGAGAGATCTGGCCCTGGGAGGAGATGAAAACACAGATCCATGTCATAAGCTCCCTCTGCATGACCTTGTCCGGAGACGGAAAGGGAAGACCAAGGGCGGCCATTAACGCAGCCCTTCAACCCTTCTGGCAGTGATACTCTAGCGGATGCGCTGGATGGAATATGCATGCCCTGGGCGAGTAGACCATAGCCCGGAGATTTAGCCATACACACAAGGAAGCTGCAACTGAGACGCCACACCGGGAGGGCTCAAGAGAAAGCCGTTTTCTCCCTTTCATTTTCTTTTTGAAAAAGTGCTTGATGTTATATCTGCTCTCTCTCTTCTCTTGCTCTCTCTCTCTCTCTCTCTCTCTCTCTCTCTCTCTCTCTCTCTCTCTCTCTCTCTCTCTCTCTCTCCCTCTCTCTCTCTGTCTTCTAACATAGGTTTCTCTCTGACAGTTTGAGCACAGTATGATTAAATACATATATTTTCACTCCATTTGCCATTTTTGTCCTTTGCTGTTCACGTTTTTTTCATGACTAATTTCCCTGCTTGTATTTCCATAGATAAAGTGCAGCTTTGAAGGCGCTGATAAGGGGCGGTTATAGGGGTTAGTTAATGTAATGCTGTGTGTCTCATCCCCGCATGAGCACATAGGCTAGTTCAGAGTAATATCAGCTGGCTTTGAATTATCAAAAGAGCCGAGTTTCTATCACAGAACCAAGCTGACTGAGGCGGGAAAGACAGACAAGGTCTCAATTGTGACAGTGTTTCACATTGCTGCATAATAACTACACAATGTGAGGCGGATGGTGTTCTTTCTTCCCTTTCCACACGAGGTAGTTTCCCACATGGGAGTGGGTGTGAATGGGTGCTTGGTGCATCCACGCTATGCTAGTAAAGGCGGCGTGACTGAAAGGTCAACCTGTCTGTTTGTTTCACTGTGTGACCACGCAGCGCCATGGCAGCATGACAAGACGGCCAAAGAGCTTGGCTCAGCACAAACACACGCTTGCATACAAAAAAGACAGCGCATTTCCCTCTCAACACACACTCAGCTCCAAAATAAAATGAAATAATACTACAGCATTCATGCATTCACAGTTAATGAAAATGAAAACCTTCAGCCCAGGCCCCTGAACACCCCTACATAGATAAAAACATACATGTATTTGTTATAGAATGACTGTCCATCATTTCTGCTTGTTTATAATAGGCACTCTTTGCTGCCACAGCCTTATGCATGTTTCATACATTATGATGGACAGCAATATGAGTCATTATTTACCCTCATTGTATATAGCACCAGCTGGATTGTTTATTAACTACCCATGAAGCGCTGTTACATGATGTAAATATGTATCCCATGTCATGCTCCCCACTGAGGATCAATGTTAGGATGCCATTATCTCCTCATTTTTTCTGGGCGTGCATTAAGTGCGGATGAAAAAGAGTGAGTGGCGACGCTAAGGCATGGATGTATGATTCCCCTCAGACACAACAGATAGAGTGCAGACAGTATTAAGAAATGACAGTGCCGTGAGACGTGTGATGCGCTATACATTGCCTTTGTCATCTCAAGGCCTCCGAGATTACTGAGTGCTCTGTCTTCCCTCTCCTTGAGCAATTACTATGGTGACCAACTGATGATGGGATATTAAATTTACAGTGAAGTCAAAGGCAATTGGTTGCTACCACGCATACCAAACAGGCTTCCCAGAGGTAGATGCAGGCAAAGAACACAGTGTGGGAGATATATAAGGAATACTGCCTCCCCTTTTTGTAAGGGACTGGCATTTTGGGCCAAGGCTTTTAGGACAGCTGTGGTTTGAAAGTCACTCATTTGTTGGAGCAGGATTTAATTGGCAGCAAACCCATCCTTACCTCCAGATTTTGTAATGTAACAAAATTAAATAGACTTCCTTTACAAAGACCAGTAGTGTAAGGATAACAATATTATATCCACACTGAACCATCATGAAAGTCAATGAATGTCGGAATGTAGCTTTTTATCGTCATGAAAATTAGTCTGAAAGGGATTCCAATGATATCATCGACACATCAGTGTCTTTATTGTTTGCAGTGAGGACGTTATAATTCATAATAGCCAGTTATACTTAACTTTCTTGGTGAGAAAGGGCCTTTAATCTTTCAATCTTTAATTCAGTGTATTAAGCACTACAGTATTGATTGAACATAAGTGTTTATGGGATGATTTTCATGTTTGCTACATGGATGATTTAAAATGAATACCTCTAAATTATTAAACTGTTATTTATAATGAATTGGAACATTATACTGTATACGAGGAACATTATACTGTATTATGTGTATATGACGGATTGCTTGTTTATATAATCAGTATTCATGGCTGCATTTTCTGTGCTCTGATTAAGTTATCTGACAGAACAATCCCTCAAACCCCATGCTGGAATTCAAAGCATCTCCATTGACACTAAGTTGGTGTTTGAGAACTCTAATCAGATCTGAGAATGGATTCATCAATACTTGTGATGGCAGAAAAAGTGAAGGAAATCTGATGAATTGAAGTGGACATTTTAAGGGAAGGAGCATGGAGGTCTCCTCCTCCCTCAGGCTACGGCTCCAGGCATCTCTCCCCTGGCTCACAAGGCCAGATGACACTGAGCTTGTGCATCTGACTGATAATTAGCTTCCTCTTTCAATAGCTTCACCACCTCGTCCAACTTCTCTCCCAGTCTCCCACCCTCTCAGTTGGACTCTAATGTGGTGCAGTCATTACTGAGGCTACAGAGAAACAAAACACTCATTTGCAGGTGTCAGGCCAAACACGTTCGCTCCACAGTCCCCCGTCACCTCCAGTTTGTTTGTTGCTCAACAATACCCTCCAAGTAAAGCGATTGTCAGGGACATCCGCACAGGTCCGTCAGAGGTCTTTGTTTGTTTTCTTTTGTTTTTCCTCTTAACCTCCCCCAACCCCCCCACACCCCACCTCCCAGCCATCTAGCTGGGGCATTGGATTGCTGTATTTGGAATATTACAGGATATCTTGGCACCGCTGGGGCATCAATAATTCAGGCCCATTCTGACCTCCAGACAGACATCCCCGCAGATAGCTCGTTGGGTCGGAGAGTTTGCTAATTAGCCACACTTATTCTGTCTTTCCTCTCTCTCTCTCTCTCTCTCTCTCTCTCTCTCTCTCTCTCTCGATTCTTTTTGATGTCCACGTGGACAAGACTGCGGTGTGTAAGGTTTCTTTCAAAATTTTCATCAAGGAGGCATGAAAAATTGATCAGTTAATTGGATCTGGATTTCTGTTTATCTTCTCCCGGATCGATATATTTAACTCTGAAGCCCCCTAGATCATTTTGCCTGCAGGTTTTCAGTTCTGTGGCTTTTCCTTTTAATCTGAGGTTCCTCAAGAAGAGGATGTCTTTGGCTCTTTTTGGCCTTACACTGTTTGCATCAACGTTTTCATCATCTGGTTTGTAAGATCTCAGAAGACATATCTCTTCTGTTAGTCTGGAAGCTTACACAGACCTGAACACAGTCTGCATTGTTGCGCATGTAGATCTCAGACTCATGAAATGTGTACACTGTAAGCTACTCATGTTGGTTTTAAGATGCACTAGCAGAAAGCATAGTTTCCTTTCAAAATTGTCAATAAAGCAAGAAGGTCTGAGCTCTCTCGGAGTGTTGCTTGGGCGTGAGATTATTTGAGCCTCCTTTGACCCTCAGCTCCCACACAGGCCAACATAGACATGAGCTGCTCATGCACCACTGAAAGGAGAAAACCCTTCCTTAATATCTCCATGTGTATACAGTATGTATGTACTGTATGTAAATATAAGGATTTATGCTTATAGACACTTATATGTTTATGTATGTGTGTGTGTGTGTGTGTGTGTGTGAGTGAGTGTGCGTGTATACCCACAATGGCATACTGACAGTTGGAACTGGAAGTTGGTTGCTGCCGCAATGGTTCCTTGCATGTTGCCATTAATCATGATTAGTGTGGGGTGTGGACTAGGGTGGGGTGGGGTGGCGTGGTGGTGCAGTACGGCCCTGGCTGTTCCCCACCACACTGCACCGCACCGCACCTCACCAGGCTTCTCGGCATGGAGAAATGCCTGGGAGGGGGTACTGCGGGTCGGGCCCGTTTACTAGCTCCACTCCGGTGCTGTCTGCAGTGCCCAGAGGAGTGATCCATCTCACAGGCAGCGACCTGCACCCACTCCCCTGCTCCTCTACCCATCATTTCCCCTGAGGTATCAACTCACAGCAGGGGAAGGAGTTGGAGATGGGGGGGAGAAGAGAGAGGGGGGAGGGAGGGAGGGATAAAGGGAGGGGTGGAAGGGTGGATCCATCTCTCTCTTTTCTATTAGTCTGTCTTACCCAGGATGATACAAACAACCCAATCTATTCCAGAGATGGTTTCGGCTTGAATTCAGGGAGAAACAAATTCATTTTAATTTTAAGATCCTACTCCGGGATGTCTGGAGGTACACTGCAGGTGTTTTATGTACAGTGTGCTTTCATGGAGAATGTTCAAATGCATGAATATATTACTGCTCACAGGCCAATATGCAGGCCTACAGAGGGAGGTGGTTGAGGGAAGGAGGTGACAAACAGGGTTTGATGAATCAGGAGGGAATTTTGTGTTCTGCATATATGGCTTAAAAAATGCAGTTCAAACATAATCATTCTTGCAATGGGCCACTAGCTGTTAGAAGCATCTCAGTGAGACAAAAGCCTTTCTGTCTTTTCACAATTTCCATTATGTGGAAATAATGCCTGGACCAAATAGCATATTTCCATCTACTATTCCAAATCAGCTATGATTGTCTTTATTGAATTGGTCTGATGAGGTAAAGGATTTTTTTATTTATTTATTCATTTATTTATTTATTTATTTTGTACATTGACTAAAGACTCAAGTGCACACTGTATGAATTGAGACTTTTTGAGTTTGACTTTGTGAGCTTAAGCAGCACACAGACACAGCCAAAGAGGCTGATTAAAGGGGAAAAGAAATAGCAAAGCCTCCGCTTTTGCTTTCTGTCTTTTTTAGGGGTATTGGTGTCACTATTTCATTGTCAACAAAAAGTGTTATCTTGAGCCAAAGCCATTGAATGCCATAAATTGTACTTTATATTGTGCTCTAGTAGAGATGTTCATCTTACTCCATGCTTAAACCTTCCTCTGTCTAATCCATAGATTTGACTCCCTGGCTTAGGCCTACCTCTGCCCCTGCAGGTGCGAGAGGCATGGTGTCTGGATGAATTAAATTGATGATTGCTGTGTGGATGTCCTGTTAGTGGTGCTGCACTGGTTTGTGTTTGGAGCTGACAGTGGCTGGGTTTGTCCCAGGAGACAGGCTGTAGCTTTAGCCTGGTGAGCTCCAGGACCTGGGATGCCTAGTTTGTGTCAGATTATGCAACCCGGCTCTCCTGTCTTTCACACGTTCTCACAGTGAGAACCGTTTTTGACAGGTCTAGGACAAGGACACATTGGCAATGGCTTTTCATCTCCATATCAGTCTGGTCTAAAACCTGTTTCATTCTTAAAACACAGGCAAAAAAAACTGTCCATAATTATAATTCTGACAAATGAAAAAGGTTGAGCATGTTTGTAACCATGCAAAAATGAATGACCTTTTTGGAGTTCAGTTTCTAAGTTTGTACCTGACTTCAGAATGATTTGACTTTGTTTTGTTTTGCCAGCTGTTCCTGCCTTCCATGCTCCCCTGGTCATTGTACACATCTGCAACCCTAGAGGAGGAGGAGAAAATGGAAGAGAGAGAGAGCGAGAAAAAGAAAAAGAAAAAGAGATTTTGACAAAAAATGGGAGAATGAACAAATAAAGCAAACACCAGATGAGAGTCAGCTTGATTGGCTCCCAGGGCAATTCCTACCATTAAGAGTTTCACTGGAGGCCCTGCAGAGCTGACTGAGTACTATATGTGTCATCATGTGCTGGATCTGAGCAACTCTCCAATTTAAGAGACCGCCAATTAAGGAGAGATGTAATTCTAGGAAAAGACACATTATATATTGCTATAGGCTTTGGAGTGCTGTCTTAAAATGGCTAGGTGGTGCCTAGATGGTGTGATTGCAAATGTCATTTTTCTGTCAACATGATTGCTGTTGTGTGTACGTTTTGATGATGCTGTTGGCTTGCATTCTAAGAGAGGTTTGAATGTTTTGAACTGTGTGCAAATAAGAATTCAATATATGTCCCATCCCAATCTGAAAAAGATATTTAAATGATGTACAAAGCATATCTGATACGTTTGAAAGCCCTAAAGCATATGCAAACATCCAATACAGCTCCTAAAGCATGTGCAGTGTGAAATATTTGAACTCTGCAGTCAGACAAATCAAAGCAACAGAATGTAATGTAAACACAAAGCCTTTCAAAGTGAGTGGATTCAAAAAGACTGCAATACCTGTGGTTTGAATAAATACAGGTTTACAGACAGAATGATTTTACAACAACAAAGTGTCATTTTTGTACTGTAGGTATTCATTTGTGATGTTACATAACTTTTTTTTCATATTCAAAATGTTGGTGAATGCTTGACACCATCTGCCAGCGTAGATTGAGGGAGCTCTTTAGAAGCGGAGTGCATTGTTCCACTCCTCTATAATCCAGCAGAAATATGCCATTAATCCAACCATTTTGAGGCTCTGCCCTTTCCCACAGATCAGTATTTGACCTATGTAGCATGGACAGACCAAGCACAATCACCCCATATGACAGTACCATAGAGAGAAAATAGTAACATGGCATTGTCATGATATTACTGTAGAGATGACATATACAGTACTGTACATACATTCTCTCAAGTCAAAGTAATAATGATGAGCTTTAGGCGTATGAGACAATTCCAGGAAAGATTAAACACACTGGGTCACTAATATTGCAAATTTTTCATTAAATATTTTTCATTAAAACGGAGTGCTTTAGGACAAAGAAACACTGAGAAACACTAAAACTATTTTAGCTAAACTAACCTTAATATAGCATGTTAAGATTCTTTGTAGTAGTTGTACAGTATAAGACTTTACTGGTCGATTGGTATCTATTCTGACTCTAATTAGCACCTATGTGCTGAAATAGCGAATGTATTGTAAGTTCGTGCCACCGGTCCGCTGTCAACCTGTAAGAAATCCTATGTTATTCAGGGGTGGCGAAATCGCACTATTTCCTACAATGTGGCCATGAGATCATGTTGCCGCTGTAAGGGGAGCTCTTATAGATTCTTATAAATACAAGCTCAAACCAACACAAGCCAAGAAAATTTAATTAGTTGCAATGGAATTTCCCACCACCAGTGACCAGTCAATGACAAACTTCCACAAATCAACCCATTTAATGTTATAGGAGCATCACAATGACTCGTGACCTTGCTGAGGTAAATTAAGCATAGTTCGGTAACACTTTACTTGACGGGTGAGTACATAACACATTCATAGCAGCTTTCATAAAATGCTCACAAAGCATTCATGACTGTTTCATAAGACATGACTCCACCTTCATACCCAACCAGAGGTGTTGTGGGGATTTTTTAAGTGGGGGTACGCAATATCATGTTAAAAATGGAATGCCCAATATAAAATTGTTACAAATAGCCTACATAAATGATCTGCTTAGAGAAGTGGGGGTACTCCGTACTCCCGCGTGCAACGCCCACTACACCCCTGTACCCAACCCTTCATAAATGTGGAAGTTAGAATGCCGATAACCTATCAAAATAAAAGTCCAGTGGTCTCAAAACAGCACTGCCATATGTTTGTCACCCAATCAGGTCACATCTGAATATTTCATGAATATCTTATGAAGGTTGTGAAGTATTCATAATCATTCATCTGAGTTTACCACTGAGGTAAACTAGAGCTGACCAGTATTTGTGGACCCTGATGTATATTAGCCTACATATTCAGGTAACAGATTTTAAAAAATCAGAGTAGTGGTAGTAGTAGTAGTCAAATCAGAGTAATGGACTAATGCAGTATCAGATCATGAGCAAGCATCTAATTTAAATGTTTCATAAAAAAATATCTCACCTTGGGGTAATTATAATATTTTTTTATACCTTGCCCACATTCAAAAGGGGAATGTCCAACTGTTCCAAGGTCATCTCAAAGTACTTTAAACCTCAGTGTCTCTCAGTGTTAAACTGTGTGATTATGAATACTTCACAACCTGTATAGTAAAGTGACATTTAAAGTAGACTTCCTATGATATTCATGAAATATTCAGATGTGACATGATCAGGTGACATAAATGGAAGTGGACTTTTATTTTGATAGGTTATCGGCATTCTAACTTCCACATTTATGAAGGGTTGCATATGAAGGTGGAGTCATGTCTTATGAAACAGTCATGAATGCTTTGTGAGCATTTTATGAAAGCTGCTATGAATGTGTTATGTACTCACCCGTCAAGTAAAGCGTTACCCATAGTTCTTGCTTACCATTATGTTGAAAGGAATGC